>SJYV01028392.1:957108-1001441 GCA_006410875.1 Neotragus pygmaeus | reverse complement strand
GTAGCTTGTAATCATAGACACCTTTTCTGGGTGCAAGAGACGTGAATGTCAGAAGTGACCCTAGAAAGCACTAGTGTTTCTCAATCTGAGATCCATGGAACACTGGGTTTGGGTAGGTATATTTTCCAGCTTTTGAGATATCAACAGAATCTCTTTTATGTTTTCCTTTCCATGAGAATCTTAAAAGTTAATACAAGAAAATGTGGGATCATTCAAACCACAACTGTGCCATCAAGCTCTGCATGCAGTTTCAGTGCCAAGATTTTCAGTGGGGTTTCCAACATTCTGGGTGCCACATTTTTTAAAGAATTAGAGAGAAAAGAACAAGCAGACTAGATAGCTTTGCCCCACCTGAAGCAATTTAATGTCACTTTTGTACGCAATAATATATGACTGAAGTGTTTACTTGAGTAGATGAAATTAGTGGAAAGAGTGAGTCATCCGACGCCTGTGATAGTACAGTTGCTGCCCTCAAAAGCACCATGGTGGCCAGTTTTAGAGTCACACTGGGAGCAGAGATTTAGTTTCAGCAAAACTTTATGCATCACAGTAAATTAATTTTACTTTCAATGTTGTTGAGTCTTACTGTGTTTATTTGCACTTCCAAGGTTGATGGGGATTTACAGTTCAATAACAGATGTAAACAAAAGGAGTCTACACATAATTTATTTTTGCACATATTTTGATAATAAAATTAGAGTCCACACTTCTGGCATATACAAGGAAATTCTTCTATTTCAATCCTTACTGCAGTCTGAGAAATGCTTCTGCCGGCTCCAAGCTAGGGAAGGAAGACGAGGCAAGAGACATGGCGTGCCCCTGTCACTCAGCTGATCAGCGGTTACGTCAAGGACACAGCCTTTCGGATGCCAAAAAATGATGCATTTCTTCTGGCACAGTAGGGAAGTGTACTGCTATTCCAAACAATGCTATTGACATCACCCAGTCATACAGTGAGCACTCTAAGTTCCAAAGATGGGGCTGCCAAGCGCTTATTCTGTATTCATACATGTGTCTTCTCACTCCCAAGCTTTTCTGAGCCCAACCGTTATTCTGGCATTCTTTTAGTGATCTTTTAAAACTGCTAATAACAGTAGATAATAATTGTAGTACGCCTATTTATTGTAAGGATTAACAGTCTGTCTTATTCGTCTTATTCTTATAATGAATAAGAATAAGACAATTATAATGAATAAGAATAAGACAAATACTGTCTTATTCCGGTTTGTCTTATCTGACATCTCAAAACACCATATTCTTACCCAGTAAACTGAGGCACAAAGCAAGAAATTGACACATACTTAGCATCAGAACAAGGAAGAGAAATAAGAATTGTTAGTTTTATTTAAAACATCTACCAATTGTAATGGTTACAAGTAAATTTGGAATGGGAACTCAGGCACAAGGTGATATGCATTTGAATTGCTTAAAATTAGAAAGTAACTAGGTTTCCTGTCCCCAGAATCATAACATTTTTTGTATCAGCAAAAACATTAAAAATTATGAATTACTTTAGGGGTCACTGAAATGTTTCCTTTTTTAAGAAGAGGTGATGAAGAAAATTGAAAATATTCACAGATCTTAGTGCATCCTGGGTGAGAAAAAATAATTTCAACCCAGGACAATGTATTTGACTTTCCATTTCCCATCTTTGCACCTCCTCTCATAACATCATCATGAAGATGAGGTTTGAGACAAGTTCTTGAAAGATGTTGATGCAGGTGTTCAGTGTTTCTGCATCTTATTTTTCAAACTTCCAAATTTAAGAAACTGGTTCCAAGCATTACATTAGGCAAGAAGTAGACAGCCAGTGCAGAATAATTACACCTGGTTACAGATGTAAGTATAGATATGTGTGCAAAATGATTAGACCTGGCTATAGATGTAAGTCGGAGAAGGCAATGGCACCCCACTCCAGTACTCTTGCCTGGAAAATCCCATGGGCGGAGAAGCCTGGTAGGCTACAGTCCATGGGGTCGCACAGAGTTGGACATGACTGAGGGAACTTCACTTTCACTTTTCACTTTCATGTACTGGAGAAGGAAATGGCAACCCACCCCAGTGTTCTTGCCTGGAGAATCCCAGGGACGGGGGAGCCTGGTGGGCTGCCGTCTATGGGGTCGCACAGAGTCGGACATGACTGAAGTGACATGTGTGTATGTCTAGTATATGTGTAGCACAGGTAGACAATAAGTGTCTAACCATGTTTTGATGTAATCTTCAGAAGTGCTCCTTGGATGGGCTTGATTATGGGAGACTTCCACTTTTTAAATGTACATCTCAATGAGGTATTTCATTTTGCAGTGGATCATAAGAAATCAAAGGACTGAAAAGAAAAGAAAGGAAGGGAAGGAAAGGAAAAAAGAAGAGGAAAGCATCCTGGAAGACTTCTGAAAATTAGACCCTAAGTATGAAATAGGGCTAAAGCCAGTGAAACCCACTGAATAAGATGTTTAAATAATGCTCTGGTCATTCTGTGACACTTTCAGTTCAGTTCAGTCACTCAGTCGCGTCCAACTCTTTGCGACACCATGAACCACAGCACGCCAGGCCTCCCTGTCCATCACCAACCCCTGGAATTTACTCAAAATCATGTCCATTGAGTCGATGAAGACATCCAACCATGTCATCCTCTGTCGTCCCCTTCTCCTCCCTCCTTCAATCTTTCCCAGAATCAGGGTCTTTTCAAATGAGTCCATTCTTCGCATGAGGTGGCCAGAGTATTGGAGTTTCAGCTTCAACATCAGTCCTTCATTGGAATATTCAGGACTGATCTCCTTTAGGATGGACTGGTTGGATCTCCTTGCAGTCCAAGGGACTCTCAAGAGTCTTCTCCAACACCACAATTTAAAAGCATCAATTCTTCGGCGCTCAGCTTTCTTTATAGTCCAACTCTCACATCCATACGTGACTACTGGAAAAACCATATCTTTGACTAGACTTACCTTTGTTGGCAAAGTAATGTCTCTGCTTTTTAATATGCTGTCTAGGTTGGTCATAATTTTTCTCCCAAGAAGTAAACATCTTTTAATTTCATGGCTGCAGTCACCATCTGCAATGATTTTGGAGCCCCCAAAATAGTCTCTCACTGTTTCCCTGTCTATTTGCAATGAAGTGATGGGACCAGATGCCATGATCTTAGTTTTCTGAATGTTGAGTTTTAAGCCAATTTTTCACTCTCTTCTTTCACTTCCATCAAGAGGCTCTTTAGTTCTTTTTCGCTTTCTGCCATAAGGGTGACATTTTAGCAGAGGTTTAAGGGCAAAGAGCCATCTTCAGGGTGGCCAAGTCCCTCTCCTGCCAGTGCTCTTGGTTCAGGCATCTCCCTGTCTCAGACCCTTGAGATGCAGCCTGTATCTCTCCAGCAGGAACATCTGAATGATGCTGGGGAGATGGGAGTGATACCTCCCCGGAAGCTGAAGCAGGTCGGGGAGAGAAGAGCAGGCACAGACTTTCCTGTAGCAAATATATTCAATGTCACGATTACCCTCTCCTTTGGAAATGTGAGACTGGAACCAGCAGAAGAAATCACTCCCTTGATTTGGCTTTCAATGTGCCAACCAACAGCAGTTTTACAATCAGGCTACCTGATTGTCGGAATGTGGAAGAAAGGAATATGAGTTAAACATGGAGTCTGGGAAAAATCCCCTTTCCTGGCTAGAAATAGACAGGGTCCCTGGCCTTGAGATAAGAAGTAATTAATATAATGCACTGATTACTCAGGCTATCTTGGACCAGTAAGCCTTACATAAAATCTGAACACTGCCGACCAACAATTTGATAAAATGATACAAACAACAATAAGGATAACAAAAATACTGTCCTGCCTGAGGAGGGAGTGGTTTTCCTGACACTGAAACTGAATGCTAGCCTTGTATCATAGATTTCCTGACCATATGTGGGGAGCAAATCCCCTAGTTATGCCACCTTCTTAATAAAAGAAGCAACAAAAACTGGAACATTCTCTTATTTTCTATCCTCTCTCTCTCCACAACTCCTTCCCTGTTGGCAAAACAAATCATTAAAAGACGACAGTGTTAAATTTGGAGAGAAAAATACCAATTTCAAATATTTATGAATAAGTCAGAGTAAGTAAATTCACAGCCTTTGAATAAACTTAAAATCCCCAAATGGAGAACTCCGGGGGAGAGCCAAGAGAAAAACATAAAAGAAGCAGGACCGGCAAGGTCAGGCACACAGTGGCCACTTTGAAAACTAGGGAGCTACGTCACTATCCCTTAAGAAAGCCGCTGCTTCAGAGACTTTAGACAGCTTTTGACTAATGAAATGAAATCTAATAGTAGGTCATTGCCATGGGTCACCCCTAAAAAAAAAATGATAGGAAGAGCTTATGGGATGGAAGCAGAAATAGCTGGTATCACAGTTAAACTTCCTTACAGGGTTCTAAGAGGCATGTTTTTTGAAGCAGGATCCCTTCTCAGCAACTCTGACAAAAACAAGTGAAAACAACGCCAGGAGTACTTACCGGGTCTCCCCCGGAGGCAAAGGAGATGGATTGCATGTGATGATTCGCTATAATCTGCCAGGCCGAAAACAAGAAACAAAGATGTACTGTTATTACCCTTCCCATGTCTTGGAAAACAAACTGTTTGTTGGCAGACAATACAAATCAATAAGGTTTCCTGAAAACCGGTAAAATTGGTACCCAATGAAAAGAACAATTATCAAAGTAGTAATAATAGGAAACCTCAAGTGAACTTTCACAGCACATCAGCTGTTCATTTAAGTACTTGGCCAGCATTCTCTCATTTATGTCTCACAGCAGCCCTGTGAGGGATGGAACTATTGCAATCCCATTTTATAGATGAAGAGCCTGAGGCCCCCAGGGGCTGAGCAAGCAGATGGCTCAAAGCTCTATAGCTAATAAAAGGCAGAGCTGAGACCTGAACACAGAGGGTCTTAATAACCATGCCTCTTTGAGAAGGAAGACGTCTCACCTACACACCAACACTGTGCAGTTTGTTTCCAAAGATATATGGGGTCTAAAGACCCCATAGCTGGAGGGGAGGGAAATGTGATTGTCCCCTACTTCATCTAGTTTGTATCATGAGCACACGAATTAGCTTACATCCAAGATCACAATCAATGCCCCCTCCAGCACTCTTGTCATTGATCAATTTAAAAACCAGCAAGAATGTTCCAAGTTAATTTTAAAATGGGAAATTTCCATTAGCATCATCAATTGCAGCATACAGAGGAATTTAGTAGACACTGAGCAAATTAGAAGCTGCCCTAAATTTAAAAAGCTACATAAGTCGTCCCTGCTATTTTTATCCTTTTAAAGACAACGCAGTGACACTGAGGTAAATTTTCGGGGGTGGGAACAGCACTCTTGCCTTCAGCCCAGCATAATCAAGTTTGTTTCTGCACAGCCCCCTCAGGCCCTCGCCAGCAGGCAGGCAGGCAGAATTCACAGAGCCGTAATCCTACCATCCAAGGGATTTTTCCGATCGTGCGCCAGTAAAACTCAAAGCAAAGCTATAACTGAATTACAAGATAAAATGAGATATTTTTAAATGCCTACTTCAGTTGTTGGCACTCACAAAACTACTCAGAATCTAGAAAAAATCCTGAGCATATACATGAATAAAAACAATGAGTCCAGCTCTGAAGCCTGTACTCAAACCCAGCTGGATCAAACTAATGGTTGCCTTTTGCAGCTGTTTCCTGCCTCTAGTCTAGGGGTAGGGGGCTCCTAGGAGAGCAATGAGGACGTAGCTGTCCCCAAATGATGACAAACTGTGACTTCTATAGTTGTTCATTTCTGCTTGTTAAATGTTTTAATTTTTTATTCCAAAGCAGCCCTAAAGCTGAGATTTGGAAATCAAAGATTTCAGAATAAAATGGACATCATATTTGGTCAACATGACCATTACTGTGTGATTTTATGTTGTCGGTTTTGGTAGAGTAGAAATTGAAAAGGAGAGTAAGAAAATGAGAGCTAATTAACTAAAAGATGTGTTTTGCTCTGAGGGTGTTTCATCTTGTTTCTCCTCCTTGCAAGCTCTGCAGAGGAGATGGCACTGCATGTCTGTTGTCTCTCTGGATTGGGAAGGGCAGGCCCACTCAAGCTCCTTCTCAACTTGCTACAGCCAGGCCTAAACTCAGGAGAGGCTGAGGGATGTGAGCTCTGGCTCCTGCCAAACCTTCCTCAGACTGTGCTCATGTCATCTGCACTGGCATCTCCCAGGACTCTTGAGCCTAGCACTCCCTCCCAAAGGCAGAACGATGAGACCAGGACATACCCAACCAGCCCCCAACCCCAGGATGGGGAAGGCCAACCATTGTGACCTCATCCTTTCTGCTCTGAGAGTTTGCCTCTCTCTCTCGTTTTATTTTTTGAGGTGAGACACGAAGTATAAGGAGGAATTGCAACAAGCTCACAGAATTGAGGACCATGGCCTGATGATTCCTAGAAACAAAAGATGCAACAGTCACATGCAATCAAAATGGAAGAGAACAGACTGCAGTTGCCGAGCAGGAAGAGGGCAGGAGGGAAACACTGGGAGTCGGGGATTAGCAAATGCAAACCATTATATAGAGAATGAATAAACAAGCTCCTTCACTACGGCACAGGCAACTATATTCAGTATCATGTGATAAATCACAATGGAAAAGAATTTTTGAAAGAATATATATATATATATACACACATATATAACTGAATCACTTTGCTGTACAATAGAAATTTACAAAACATTGTAAATCAACAATACTTCCATTTAAAAAAAAAAAAAAAAAATGAAAGTGGGCATGTGAGGGAAACCGTGAGGAAACCTATCTCATTAGCTTTCATGCTCAAGCGTGCTGCACCCCAAGTCACCACAGTGCTCAGCTAGAGGCAGCTCCAGAGAAAGGGTGAGACCATTGCATCTTTCTAATCTACCATGAGATGACTGGTTACCCATCCCTCAGAAGGGCCAGTGAGAAAGAATTATCCATCAGTTGAGTGAGAACAAAGGAATGGAATGAGAAGCGGCATCCAGTATGCCAAAGCACAGCCCAGGTATTACCTCTCGTTTCTATGCCAGATCTAGAATTTACTTCAGCATCTGGGGTTGGGGGCGGGGAAGAGGTGGTGTCCTGTTCATCCTAAATGGAGCTGGGCAGGCTGCTTGCTTACCTGAGGGTGTGGAAATCAATAAATATGACTGTGCTTAGCAAGATGAAGGTAACCCTGGGCATCCCCGGTAACACACTGCAGAGTGGGGAAGTACGGCACTCAGAGGTCTGTGGATTTCCCAGCCTCCTCCATGGAGACACACCTGAATCCCAGCGTACACAGCCACCAACAGAACCCCAGACTGAGCTGAGCGTGTTCACCTCCTTTGCTTCCTTTGGCTTTCAGAACCAAAGTTCTCTTGGTTCCAGGATAGCTACACATACGCCCATTTTCCCAGTTGAAGGAACTAACAGTCAAAGAAACTTAAATGACAGACTGTGGAAAAACCCAACGATCTTAACAGAGTCTTCCTCAGGAAGCTTCACCCCCACCTCAGTCAGCCAGGACCCCTCCACACTAGATGTGCCACAGATGTCCATCAACTCCATGTCACATCAACTCCATGATGGTCTCAACTGTGAGAGCCTCCAAAACAATGACCCACTAAGAAACTAAAAATACTATCAATTAACCCACAGCATGTGACCATTTCAAAGATGATAAATGTGAAAATTAAAGGTGGGCTGTAGAACCAATAAAATACAACGTAAGAGAAAACAAAATGGGGCAAAGGGACATCAATAGGAAACTTCTGATTATATACAAATACACCTCTTTTTAACTCTACGTAAGTCAGTGATTTCATGCATTTTCCTTCCCTCCCCCAACAAAAAAAAAAGGTAATTTATAGCAAAATTCAAAAGACCTAATTCCAGCTATCACTCACTTGATGAACATTAAAAGTGGCCAGAGTTTGTAGACTGGTGAAAGTTTATACAAATGTGTTTCACAGGGACCCGATAAAGCTGGAAACGGGAGGCCCTTTCAAACAGCCATGGTTTCAGGGTTCTGGGCAGGGCAGGGCCTGGGTGCCTACAGACCTGTTTGGAGTCTGGTGTCCGCAGGTTCAGGCTGGCTGTGGAAATGGTCAGGGAGATGCTCATGCCTGCAAACTGGAGGTTGCTCTTGCCCAAGATGCTGGACAACATTTTGCTCGGAGGCTGTGAAATGAAGAAGCATTATTTTAGCTTTCCATTCTTGGGAGGCCGCACTGACAGGGCCCCCACGCTGTTCCATCCACCACACCTCCAATCTCCACTATCACCTCTCATCAGGCCCGCGAAGGCAATGTCACAGAAATGAGCTGGAAGGGTGAGATCTGACCCTAACACATCAATTCTAGAGTATGCAGTACGCAAACTTAAATACCTAATATGCACACACTAAGATGAGGACCCTGCAGGAAGGTCAGAGGCATCAGTACACCAGGCAGCTCATCTGGGATGCGTCTCATGGGGGGTCACTCATAAGCCTCAGGAAAGCATCACAGGCCACAAGTTTTGCAGCCTCAGAAACTGGTTTCATCCCACCAGGAAACTACTCAGGACTAGACTAAATGGACCAGCTCATGGGGCTGATGAACAATTAAATGGTCCAGTTAAAACTGTTGGGTCTGGGGCCACCACAAGGATGGCAGACCCAGTTCTGCTCCAACTGGTACATAAAACCGTCCTCCAGAACTGTCCTTGGCACAGGGACCAACTGCCCCACCCCCATCCTTCCTTTTCAGATTAGAACATGCCCTCTTCTAAGATGCCAATGCACACTAGTTCTTAACCAGGCAGGCACTATTTTTGAATCCCCTGCCAGAGCTATTTAAAAACAGAGATGTCTAAGGCCCACCCAGGAGATTCTGATTAAGTACACCAGAGTGGAGCCTCAAAATAGAAATTGCTTCTCCTGCTTTTATCAAGAGGACTGTGAGGGAATCCTGAGAACTGCTGATCAAGTACCATGTGACTATAAAAGTATTCCTGTTTTCAAAATTCTGGAGCCTGCCTGGTCCTCTATGTCTCCCGCGGGCTGATTGAAACACAGGCTAGCACATCAAGTTGAGCCTTCGTCCAAAATTATCTGCCTGAAATCCAGTTACTCTGTGGGTTCACAAATGTCTGCAAACTGTNTTTTCAAAATTCTGGAGACTGCCTGGTCCTCTATGTCTCCCGCGGGCTGATTGAAACACAGGCTAGCACATCAAGTTGAGCCTTCGTCCAAAATTATCTGCCTGAAATCCAGTTACTCTGTGGGTTCACAAATGTCTGCAAACTGTGAAAACAGAGCTGACCCACAGCCCTGGAAGCAGCGGAGGCAATGACACTTGCCCCAGAACCTCAGCCTTGGGACAGACTCGAAGACAGGGACGCACACACTCCCCACCATTCAGTCCAGGCTTAGAAAAGTCCAGATCGTGGCTATTTAATTATGTATATACTTTCACTTTTCACTTTCCTGCATTGGAGAAGGAAATGGCAACCCACTCCAGTGTTCTTGGGAGAATCCCAGGGATGGCGGTGCGGAGCCTGGTGGACTGCCGTCTATGGGGTCGCACAGAGTTGGACACGACTGAGGTGACTTAGCAGCAGCAGCAGGCACTTAAGGAAAGAGTTTTTCTATATTTTCTCTTAATCAAGTTTTTTTTCTTTTTTCCTTTCTGGTCCAACCATCTTCAAGACGAAAAAAAGGTCAAGGAAATATAAGTGCAACCCCTGAAGCCAGGCAGCCTGAGCTTGAGCTCAGCTCCACCACCTTCTCGCATTGTAAGTTCCCATCCCTGTATCTCAGTTTCTATCATCTGTAAAATGGGGATATCCAATAGTATTCTAAAGCTGGTTTGTTCTAGCTGAAGAAAGCCAATTATTAATTTTTTCGGAGTTTTATGAGCTGGTCACAAAGAGTCGGACAACGACTGAGTTACTGAACAACAATAACATGATCTGGTCATTAAAAGGAGCTGGTGTTTAAAATTAATTTATGTAGACTTACAATTAAATCAATGACATTTAAAAAATAAGCAATAAATACTCAAAACTCATCACTTCCTAATTGTTGCTGCATTAGCTATTATGTATTAGCTCTGCTGTTCAGGTTGGTGACTCAGTGGTAAAGCATCCACCTACCCGTACAGGAGATGCAGGAGACTCGGGTTCAATCCCTGAGTCAGGAAGACCCCCTAGAGGAGGAAATGGCACCCCACTGCAGTATTCTTGCCTGGAAAATTCCACGAACCTAGGAGCCTGGCAGGCTACAGGGCATGGGGTCACAAAGAGTCGGACATGACCAAGAGACTGAGTATGCATGCCCACGCTGTTCAGGCTCCTTATGTCCATTACATGTGGCAGGGATGCTGTGTAACAGTGACCTAGAGCACACTTCTTCCCGACTCCCCTTTAGGCCTATCAGGTTAGCGCTTGAAACTGGCCATAGTGGAGCATTTACCCCGTGGAAACTGGCAAACAAGACCAACTTAGTGCTTCTCAGTCTCCATCTCCAGCCCCAAGAGCCTGTCGCTCAACTTTTACCAGCACACCCGTGAGGGCGTCAACCACAAAGAGTTGCTCTAATGAAATTAATTAATGTACAGAAAAGCTGAGAACAGCATCTGGCCCTGGTTTACAGGGCTTTAGGTGTAGACCCTGGGGTGTTTACTTTGGCAATCCTATCAATTAGCCTTGACAGCTAACGGTCCTCATTGACCATATGGCAAAGAGGGAAACTAAGCTCTCTTTGTTTTTAAAAGTGACAAAAGTCATTGTCACTGTCAGTTACCCTCTTTAAACCAACGGATGACTCTTGGCTCCCCACTGCTCAGCAAAAAAGAAAAAAAGCGACAACAGCCAGGCCACGGGAAAGAGAAACTGTGGGAGAGAAACAATGCATGTGATTAAAGATGCTGCGTGGTGACAGAAGTGGGGAAAAGTAGAGGAAACACAGGTAGATGCCGAGCAGGGAGGACGGTACCTTTCTCTTCCTGAAGGCTCCCTTGGATCCAGGGACAGCTTCACAAACCCGGCTGATGGCTTCCCTAAGAGGACAGGAAGATAGATCCATTTTATCACATCCATCAGGATTACATAACCCAGATTGTCTACAGGTACAAAAAGCAAAACCAAAAATCCACAAGCAGTGCATCTTAGAACCTTTGCCTGCCAGTATCATAGTTCTATCTGTTGCAATGGCCATTTCCTAAGGCTGTGATATGTATCAATGCCACACTTGCTTTTTTTTTTTTTTTTTTTTCAATATTTGGTTAAGATTCCATTTTAGAAAATCGGTGCCGTGAAGCGCTGAAGTGTACTTTTCTGGATGTTCTCTCCATGGCTGTGGTCATGGCACAAGGCCCAATCCTAATCAAGCACTGCTATTGATCAAGATCCTTCTGAAGTGAGTCAGAATGTAATTAAAAGAAATTCAGTCCTCTGAGTGTTATTCCCAGCTTCTGCAGTTACTAAATATCATAAAATCAAGAGAGTTTTGAAAGAGGAGAGGAACTCCGGGGGTATACAAATGAGCCAGAAATGAGGCTCTGTGCAGGCATTTCTAGAGTAGCTACGATGTGCTGGGCACAGTCCTGAGGAAGGAGACAAGGAACATAGGTACCAAGCGGGACTGACAGGAGGACCAGCTGCAGAACATCTGACCCACAGGCCTGTCCAGGGCAGGAGGCGTGAAGCGCTGTGCGCATACTCAGTCATGTCCAGTTCTTTGCAACCCTGTGGACTGTAGCCCGCCACATTCCTCTGTCCATAGGACTTTGCAGGCAGGAATACTAGAGTGGATTGCCATGCTCTCCTCCAGGGGAGCTTCCTGAACTGGAGATCGAATGCACGTCTCCTGCATTGCAGCCAGATTCTTTACCACTGAGCCACCCAGGGCACCCACAGGAGCAGTGGGTGGGTGCAAAAGTAAGACCAGGTGGAGGAAGCTGGGGAGAACATGGCTCTGACGGGTGCTTGAAAGCATGTGTAGCAAAATTTTGTGACTCAGCCTCAGTGAGAAATGATGAGTGATATGCCAAGTGAGGCCTCAAAGTCAGGAGCCCTGAAAAGAGCTGGGTTAACTTCTAACACCCACTGGAAAAGGACAAAATAGTAAAAGAATATAAAAAAAAATAATAAATAGGAATTTGGAGACACATTGAATAATAAAGAAGATAATGGGTCCTCAGTGGCATTTCACAAACTTTTTCAGCTGAATACTTCTTGCAATTATTTCTATCATCTAGAAAAATTATTACTGGCACAATAGAATGTTTTTAAGAGAAATATGACCTTGCCAAATTAAGCAAGAGACTATTAAGATAAGCTTTACATTTGCCATTCAACTCATTGTAGAGAAAGGAGAAAGAAATACTATTCTAAAAGTTCAGATGCCATAAAAACTGTAGACAATGAATCATCACGATGCAGAAAAAGTTTATTTGAAAGAAACAAATTTTTTGGTGTTTATCCTTAGTCATTTATTATAAAATACTATTATTCTAAAAGTGGTTCTATCAAAATGATCATCCAAAATATTTTCTAAAGGTAAACACCTTATTGAATAGAGTTGAGTCATTTCTCTAGAGAAACATTCATTTTTTTTAAAGTTACTATATTTTATCTGTTTAATTTTTTAGAAGTTTGATGCCTGTCTGCACTGTGTGTGTTGCATTAAATGATGTATTTAGCTGAGCAAAGCAGTTCAGTCTCTGATAGTCCCAGCAGGCTAGAAAGACATTATTTGGTGAAAAGTTTCCAGTTAATCATTTTTTAAATACCCCTAGTAAGCATCGGATTTCTCTTCCCTTCCACCAATATGCAAGAGGAAAAAAACTGGTCTTGGATGACGCTTCAAAAAAGAAATGTCAAATGTCTAATTTAGTATATAGCTTCAGTTCATTTCAGTTCAGTCGCTCAGTCGTGTCCGACACTTTGTGACCCCATGAATCACAGCATGCCAGGCCTCCCTGTCCATCACCAATTCCTGGAGTTTACTCAAACTCATGTCCATTGAGTCGGTGATGCCATCCAGCCATCTCATCCTCTGTTGTCCCCTTCTCCTCCTGCCCCCAATCCCTCCCAGCATCAGAATCTTTTCCAATGAGCCAATTCTTCACATGAGGTGGCCAAAGTATTGGAGTTTCAGCTTCAGCATCAGTCCTTCCAATGAAGACCCAGGCTTGATCTCCTTCAGAATGGACTGGTTGGATCTCCTTGCAGTCCAAGGGACTCTCAAGAGTCCTCTCCAACATTACAGTTCAAAAGCATCAATTCTTCGGTGCTCAGCTTTCTTCACAGTCCAACTCTCACATCCATACATGACCACAGGAAAAACCAT
Source organism: Neotragus pygmaeus (assembly GCA_006410875.1). Taxonomy (NCBI): domain Eukaryota; kingdom Metazoa; phylum Chordata; class Mammalia; order Artiodactyla; family Bovidae; genus Neotragus; species Neotragus pygmaeus. The sequence goes on along the minus strand of SJYV01028392.1, from coordinate 988,102 downwards.
AGCCTTGACTAGATGGACCTTTGTTGGCAAAGTAATGTCTCTGCTTTTTGCTATCTAGGTTGGTCATAACTTTTCTTCCAAGGAGTCAGCGTCTTTTAATTTCATGGCTGCAATCACCATCTGCAGTGATTTTGGAGCCTCCAAAAATAAAGTCTGACACTGGTTCCCCATCTATTTCCCATGAAGTGATGGGACCGGATGCCATGATCTTCGTTTTCTGAATGTTGAGCTTTAAGCCAACTTTTTCACTCTCCTCTTTCACTTTCATCAAGAGGCTTTTTAGTTCCTCTTCACTTTCTGCCATAAGGGTGGTGTCATCTGCATATCTGAGATTATTGATATTTCTCCCAGCACTCTTGATTCCAGCTTGGGTTTCTTCCAGTCCAGCGCCATCATCAAATGTCCCATGTAGTCAAGCCATGAAGCTTGAGCAACAGGCCTTGCTACCTATGTATCCCTTTGGGAGGCTGGAAAACCAGTGAGCATTAAGAATGGGATTGTGGTGAAAATGTTGCAAATAATAAACATGCTCTATCAAACAAATCCCATTATCTCTATCCCTCCCATAGAGAGATAAGCAGCCATCTCAGGGCATGTTCAGATATTCAATCTTTTGGCCTTAAACTTTGCAAATGTAAGACATTCTAGAAATGTCTCAGAGCTCATGGACTCAGGGAAGTCCTAGGTATCCCCCTTGTGAGCCAGCTTTTAGAATCCCCAAGGAGGTTTGCAAACCAAGCTGCTTTTCAGAAAAATGCTCTCCTTTCATCATTGGCAGAAACTTGTTTCTAATGACCATATTCCTCATGAATGTGAATTCTCATTTCAATCAAGTTGATGGTATCCATTTCTGTTTGAAATAGAAATGTGACATAACTATTAATAAGTGCAATAGTTAGATGACTGAAATTAGCTTGAACTTCAAAGTCTAATTTCAATGTAACAATTTTTATTGTCCCTCCTTACTCCCTAGCAGAGGGCCTCTTGTGATCAGTACTATTTCAATTGGTTCATTTAGCAATCATTATTTAGCCTTTGTATAAGTCCATTTAATCCTAGTTTGAGCTTCCAGTTGTGCTTTGCCCTGTTTTTAATAATGGAAATTGCATCCTAACATTCTGTCCAGCGAGATCCCATTTTGGTAAGTCAACAATGACCTTGGAGTTCAGTTAATATGAAAATGGAATGTTTGGCACCTCCAGAGTCATCTGAGAGTACAATTACTGGCTTCAGTAGCCAGCCCCAGATGCTAATCCTTACTTTCTCATGATTTCACCACCGTCCCTTTTTCAATCTAAAATTCTCAATGTTAGAGCCAGTACCCTTGAGATTTAATAGCTTTTTCATTGGAATACAGTACTAGATCCTTTGAAATCATGCCGCCTCACCTTGTTCCCTACTCACAATCTCATTGCTGTCCACCCAATCTCCCCAGACACACACACACACACGCGCACACACACACACACACACATTTTATAGACGAAAACAATAAAAAGAAGAAAAACAGGACATCTGGGTTATTTCTACACTGATCATTCTTATTCTAGTGGGTTGGGTGTGCAATGAACACACACATATAATCACAAATTGCGATCCATNACACACACACACACACATTTTATAGACGAAAACAATAAAAAGAAGAAAAACAGGACATCTGGGTTATTTCTACACTGATCATTCTTATTCTAGTGGGTTGGGTGTGCAATGAACACACACATATAATCACAAATTGCGATCCATTTCATGAAGAAACAAAAAGTAGAGGTATGTAGAATGTGTAGATAGTAGAATCTGCCACCCTCAAATATGCCTCTCTGGTGTAAGGATCATTTTGAGCTGAAGGCAACTGAGAAGAAGCAGATACAAGAAAAGTTCCCTGCACTTCCACTATTTGCCTAAAATTAGGACATGAATTTTCAAAGGCATCTCTTTCTCCTCTCTACCAGGAAGGACACCTGGAGACAATGCTACGTGTGCGTGTTAGTTGCTCAGTCAGGTCCGACTCTTTGTGACCCAATGGACTGTAGCTGATGGCCTGTCCATGGAATTCTCCAGGCAAGAATATTGGAGTGGGTTGTAATTTCCTCCTCCAGGGATCTTCCTGACTCAGGGATCAAACCTGGGTCTCCTGCATTGCAGGCAGATTCTTTACCCTCTGAGCCTCCAGGGAAGCTGGAGACAATGCTAGACCCTGATGAACTAAGAAATGCACCAGCGGAATCTGCATAGCAAACCTTGTTACTAACTCTTATCTTCCATTAGTTTCCCCATGCATTTTATCTTCCCACAATCTGTCACCCCTAGAAACTCAGTCTTTTTCCTTGTGCCTTGTCAATTCTATACGGATCTATTCTTCAATTAAGATGTAAGCCCAAGTTCTAAACACTTCTTTGAGTTACCCATCGCTGAGTTTCACTGTGCACATATGCACTGCATGCTTTAAGCAACAGTTCACCTTTCTTTCATTAATCTGTCTTCTGTTAGTCTAATTTTAGGGTCCCAGGCAAAGAACATAGGAGGCTAGAGCACAAAAGTTTTTTCCTCCCCAACAGAATAAATGTGGTGATGTATATCAGTTGAGGGGAAAAGTTACTCAGTAGGGGGCATTTAAGTGCCTGGGTAACCATCTAGGATAAAGTAAGTGGAGTTCCTATTTATATTTATTTAAGTATGCAAACAGATCCTAGGTGGATCACAAATTTAATCTGTTTGTGATGAAACCATAAGAGTACTAAAAGAAAACTGGGAAGACTTTTTAAAAATTTCTTAGAATGATTCAGAAGCCATAAAAGAAAATATTGACACAATATCATAAAACTTCATGCACAAGAAAAAATGGCAACATTTCACAATCAAAGAGGTAACTGTCCTAATACAAGTCAATAAAAAAACATCAAAACCCCAATGGAAAATGGGTAAAAGATAAGAACAAAGAGTTCACACAGGAAATGAATGGCTCTTGAAAATATGACAAGATTCTCAGCTTTACCATAGGAAGAATACAAATTAAAGCCTATACTAAAAATCAACCTTCACAGTCAAAGATTTAAGCTTGAAAAGACGTTGTAGGTAAAGTACCTGCATCAGTAAGAGTGCGTAAGTTGGTATAGCCTCTGTGGGAGCAGACTGCTCATATCCCTGACAAAACGAAAAACGCATAGACCCTTTCATCCAGCACTTCCACCTTCAGGAATGCATCCTCTAAATACACTCAGAAACAAGACAGATGACTTACATACAGCACCACTGATTGCAGCAAAGTCTTTAACATGCTGATGGGAAACAATGTCTATCATGGGACCAGTTCAACAAATTATGGTACCTCCATTACATGAACTATCAATAGCGTTGTTGATGGTGCCCTCTCCACTTTCACTTTCCTTTTCCTCCTCAGCTTTTTCCAGGTCACTCTTGTTCACACTAATTGTCCCTGCAAAGTCGCCAATACCCTCCCTGGCACCAAACTGACAGGTGATCTCCTGTCCTCACTTCCTTAATCTACTTCCTTTTCTTGACTTCTTGCTTCCACACTCTTCTGACATGCTCCACCCTCTTGAGCGTTTCTGGTCAATTTCTCACCTTCTCCATGACTCTGTCTCTAAATCGTAGAGAGCTCCAGGGAGCTGTTCAGCCCAACTCTTCTCTGTCCTCTGTATAGCCTGGACAAGTAGCTGGTGCAATCTGAGAACAAATTTACTGCCCAAACATCTTCTGTCTAAATCCATTCAGGGAGCCAGCTCCTCCTTGGCTCTGGATGAAGCCCTTGGGCACACCCCACATCTGGTCAACTCACTTCCAGACAAGAACATGTCCTCAACCACTTACAACTGACTCCGTTTTCCTATTTCCAGTGATTGAAAGTGTTTAGTCCCAGTGTAATGGTGAAAGCCTGGGACATCATTTAAAGTTAGAGCTCTTCTCCCTCTGTTAGCAGTGCCTGGAGCCCAAAACCTTCTGGTGGCCAAGGAAGGAGGTGCCTCCCATCCTCTGGACACAGCTGGGATGGGGTCTGGGGATGCGTACAAAGAAGTCAGGGAGCACTGAGGGACACTGTCAGCCCCTCAGGCCAGGACTGAGGTTTGCAGCAGACTCCTCTAACCGGCACTCTCATTGCTTCTTATGCAGAATACATCACAAGAAATGCTGGACTGAGTGAAGCACAAGCTGGAATCAAGATTGCCAGGAGAAATATCAATAATCTCAGATATGCAGATAACATCACCCTTATGGCAGAAAGTGAAGATAAACTAAAGAGCCTCTTGATGAAAGTGAAAGAGGAGAATGAAAAAGTCGGCTTAAAACTCATTCAGAAAACCAAGATCATGGCATCTGGTCCCATCATTTCATGGCAAATAGATGGGAAAACAGTGGAAACAGTGACAGACTTTATTTTGGGGGGCTCCAAAATCACTGTGGATGGTGACTGCAGCCATGAAATTAAAAGACACTTGCCCCTTGGAAAAAAAGCTATGACCAACCTAGACAGCATAGTAAAAAGCAGAGACATTAGTTTGCCAACAAAGGTCCGTCTGGTCAAAGCTATGGTTTTTCCAGTAGTCATATATGGATGTGAAAATTGAACCATAAAGCAGGCTGAGCACCAAAGAATTAGTGCTTTTGAACTGTGGTGTTGGAGAAGACTCTTGAGAGCCCCTTGAACTGCAAGGAAATCCAACCAGTTAACGCTAAAGGAAATCAGTCCTGAATATTCATTGAAAGGACTGATGCTGAAGCTGAAACTCCAATACTTTGGCCACCTGATGCGAAGAACTGACTCATTTGAAAAGAACCCATTGCTGGGAAAGATTGAAGGTGGGAGGAGAAGGGGATGACAGAGGATGAGATGACTGGATGGCATCACTGACTCAACGGACATGAGTTTGAGTAAACTCTCAGAGAGGTAGATGGACAGGGAGGCCTGGCGTGCTGCAGTCCATGGGGTCACAAAGAGTCGGACACGACTGAAGGTCTGAACTGAACTGAACTTGCTTCTTTGACAGCTCCTTCCCCCTCTCCCAAGAGTAGCTGGGTGCCTGTGCTATGAAATAGATAATGTCCATCCTTCATCTACCCACACACCTGCCCCTCCTAGCATCTCACCCATGGAGTAGCTCCAGCCTGTTGCTGCTGACACAACCTAATTCTTTAGCTGAATGCTTTCTAGCATGGATTCAGTGGGCTCATGACCCATTAGGGTACCTCCTGTGCACAGCACCTTCTATCAGCTACAGGCAGTTTCTCTCCAAACACATTTCCTCCTGCTTAATGTCTCAACGTTGCAATTCTGTTGATCCACTGGGCTGCCCGAGCTCCCGGTGACACATGTCAAAGTCTGTATCATTTTCTCAAAGCCCATCACTGTGTGTAAAGCAAGAGAAAACCATCTGGCCCCCCCACCACATTAGCAGGGTAGAGACTACAAGACATAGGACTCTAGCCAGAGAAATCCTCTCCATAGTTCCCAACATCATTCGTTATGCCTTCCAGGTGAGTATTGGGAAAACAACAGCAAAGTAGTTTCCACACCCGTCTGTGGTGATCCCACACCTTAGCCCTCCAGGAGTGCTGGAGCCTTGCTTGGACCTCTGCTAAACAAGGTAGAGTCCAATTTTACTCTGTGGTTACCTCTAACTATTTCTGTCCTAAGTTGTCTTATTACCTCTAGCTCCAAATGCTTCATTTGTCTTCATCTACAGCTTTAATCTTTCCCAGGATGTTGGTACCAGGATTTTATAGACAATTACCACATCCAGTTGCTATCTCCAGCTCATTGTCTAAAGTTTTCTCAGACTTGTTTTCAAACAAAGCCTTGATTATCCCTACCAAAAGCATTCCTTTCCTAGTCTTCCCATGGTAGAAAACAGGACCATGGTCCAGAGAGCTACCCCCACCCCACACCCAGGAGCTGTCTTTGATCCTTCCATGCCACCCCAGCACCAAATCCATCAGAGCTCTGATCACCGTGGAGAAGCAAGACAGTCTACGCTCTCAAGAAACCTACAGAGCAGAGGAGGAGACCAGCAACTCATGGAATACTCTAGAGAAAGCAGTAACCAGAGCATGTGCACTGTCAACTACCAGAAGGCAATTCTGTCTTTCAGAGAAGCAAAAAGGCAGGTACACTTTGTCCACAGAGAGGCCACCGTACTAAAGGAGCTGGAGGCCAGGCGTGGTAGAAGATCAGGAGAAAATTCAGATTGGAAATGGGATCAGAGAAGCATGACATGATGGAAGTATAAGGAGCAGCCTCAGGGAACAATGGATGGTCTGGGAAACAGCAGACTGGGTCAGATTTGCAGAGGGCTAGGAGAAAGAAACAGATGGGTTTAAAATTCAGACCCAGGTCCAAGAAGTATTCGGACGTGCTCTGAGGAGTAACAAACAGAGGCCTTTTAAGTAGGGCTGATATTGGCCATTATCAAAAAATCTATGAACAATAAATGCTGGAGAGGATGTGGAGAAAAGGGAACCCTCTTGCACTTTTGGTGGGAATGTAAATTGGTACAGCCACTATGGAGAACAGTATGGAGAGCTACCATATGACCCAGAAATCCCACTATGGGGCATATAACCAGATAAACCATAAAGATACATGCATCCCAGTGTTCATTGCAGCACTATTTACAATAGCAGGTACATGGAAGCAACCTAAGAGTCCATCAACAGAAAAATGGGTAAAGAAAATGTGGTACATATACAATGGAGTATTACTCAGCCTAAAATAGGAATAAAATTGAGTCATTTATATAAACATGGATGGACCTTGAGACTATCGTACAGAGTGGAATAAGTCAGAAAGAAAAACAAATATTGTGTATTAACAAGTATATGTGGAATCTAGAAAAATGGTATAGATGATCTTATTTGAAAAACAGAAATAAAGACACAGATGTAAAGAACAAACATATGGACACCAAAGAAGGAAGGAAGGGGTGGGATTAACTGGGAGATTGGAACTTCCATACATATACTATTAATACTATGTATAAAATAGATAACTAATGAGAACCTATTGTACGGCTTAGGCAACTCTACTCAATGCTCTGTGGTGAGCTAAATGGGAAGAAAATCCAAAAAAGAGGGGATATATGTATATGTAGAGCTGATTCATTTTCCTGTAAAATAGGAACTAACTCAACATTGTAAACCAACTGTATACCAAAAAAAAAAAANGCAGTGATAATAATATGAATCATATTGAAATGTTTACTTTTCAGGTGTATTTATTTTTTATTTTGAATTTGCATTCTAAAAATTCTTAAATCTTGCTGAATAATTTTGATCGATAGTTTTCTTTATATATGGTAGATAGTGTCATAGTTTTCACATTTCTATATATTCAGATCTTAAGATCTGGCATGTATGTAATCTTTGAACCTTCCAATCTGAATGACTTATGGAATCTGAAGATGCAATTCTGCGTGTGGTAGGCTGAATAATAGTCCTCCAAATATATCTACATTCTAATTCCCTGAACCTCTGTTATCTTCTATGGCAAAAGGGACTTTGCAGTTGTAAGTTAAGAATTTTGAGATATGGAGATTGTCCTGGGTTATACAAGTGTGTCCAATATAGTCACACATGTATGCACGCTCAATTTCTCAATTGTGTCTGACTCTTTTAATCCCATGGACTGCAGCCCAGCAGGCTCATCTGTCCAGGGAATTCTCTAGGCAAGAATACCAGGAATGGGTTGCCAGTTCCTACTCCACCAATAGAGCTAAGTGTCTTTATTAAAATGAGATGGGGAAATTTGAATAAAAAAAGATGAGACAGCGGTGAATACAGAGGATGACTCTTAAGATGAAGGAATGGCTCATGAGTCAAGAAATGCAGGCAGCCTCTAGAAGCCTGGACAACAAAACAAAAAGCTCAGAAAAAAACAGATCCTCCTCTGGTAGGAACACAGCCCTGCCAACACCTTGACTTCAGACTTCAGACCTCCAGAACTAGGAGGGTATATTTGTGTTGTTTTAAGCTAATGCACTTATGGTAGTTTGTAACATCAGCAACATGAAACTAATATACCATTGTGGTGAATAGCTGAAAGTGTACATTTTTATTTCCCACTCAAATAAAATATTAGTTGAACACATGATAGGTCTGGAATCTGACAATATTCAAAGAAGGCAACTAGGGGATTTTAACCTTGTAGTAGTTGTGATGGCCCTGAAGAAAGATGGGATGGAGGATATGAAATGACATCCTACTGAACTAGCGATTCCTTAAAATGGAGCTGTCTTAACAAGGTGGTCATCGCCTCCCTTTGCAAAAGTTGTCTAGCTCTTCAGCTGCTATTAATAAATGATATTGGCAGTGATACTGGATCATTTTTTTCATGTCCTTCCTAATCTTAACATTCTCTGCATCTTAGATCTTTTCACTCATTCATGAATACTGCTTAATGTACTAGAACATTGCATTAAGTGGCTATCTGGCTCTCCATATAAGCATTAAAATAAAAGAGTCATCAGGAAGGAAGAAAAAAAGATTATAGTAGAAAGAAAGGCCTTTTGTAAATTGCTTTCCAAGAGCTAGGCATCATTCCAGGAAAATGAAGGGTACTTTTCAATGGACTCTAACCTCCCTTTGGTGGTATTTAAAGTTCTTCCCTGGGACATTATACAAGCCAATGGTGAATATTTTGCCAGAAATTTTCCATTAAAATTGTAATCACTTTAATACTTTGAGGTTAGCCAAAGAGATTATATTATGTAGAGAGTGATTTTAAAATTTGCATTTTAAGTTAATTACTATTAACTGAACAAGCCTGTCAAATATGTATCCTTCTGGGAATCACCCAACAATACATTTTCCATGTATTTGTGCCAAAATGTCAAGAATTCCCATTAAGAAAAAGAAAGTAGTTCTTTTAAGAGGAAAACCTATGTTTTCAATACTGTGATTCTGTGGAAAAATAAATATTACTGATAGGTGAAAGGTGATAGAAATCTGGACATGAGAGCCTAAACATTCCATATAACTTGCCTATCATGAACATTTAAAATTCAGCAAAATGAAATATGAAAGGGATGTTTAATAGTGTGGGATAAGTGAAATATAAAAAGAGATATATAAAATATATGATTATATCATGGTCAATCATTTTTCCATGCAGAATAAAATTAGATAAGCTTATATGTAGGTTAAACTATATTCTGTGTGCACTCTATTCACCTGATTCTTTAGTAAGTTAATTTACATAAAATCAGGTTTTAAAAAAAGACAGTAAGCTTGTGTATTTACTATATGCCATGGACATGTGGGTAGCATCTATCTCTCTTACAACATTTTAGTACACTTCATTTCACAAACTATAGGAGAACAGAAGTCCTGTGTTGTACCTTACTTAGGATTTTGTGGGTAGCACCTGACGGAGATAAGGTAGGGACTTCAGTCTTTGATGCAAAGACTATGCTCTTCCCTCAAAATAAGGTATTCTGAAAAATGCATGTCAAAAGGAGAAAGGGAATATTTAGCTGAAATTTTTATTGATGCAGTTGATGTAGAGAGGATGGTATTTCATAGTTTGCTGAATTATTGCATGAGTCTTTGTTCTTTGTATTTGTATAAATAAGCATACGTGTAATAACTAGTATCTGTCTGCCTCTGTCAATAGAGAGATTCATACAGCTAAATTCTTTTTCAAAATCTCTTAGAATGGTTTTGCCAAGAAGCAATTAAAATGGATCTGTGGATCCAATAGAGATGGATCTATAACCATACTGACAGTCTGATATTTATAGAAACACAGTGCAGATAAGTAAATTACATGTACACTATTTTTTTTTCTACTTGCTAGCTGATCTTATCCGGGAGAAAAATCATGTAATTGTCATTTCACAATGGTCAGAAATGCTTTTACTGATGTGTAGAGACAGAATATTGTACTGAACATATAGAATTAATGTTGAAATATTTTAAAGGTGCGATGTGACAGATAAACGTCTAAATTTTTAATGCATGTCAACACAATCTTATGGTTACTTTATGATGTAGGCACTATTGTAGTCTTCATTGTGCAGACAGAGGAAATAAGGCACACAGAAGTAAAGTTATGGTACAAAGTAATAATATTGTACAGATAATAAGAGGCACCATTAGGATGCAAACGCAGGTGTCCTGGCTACATAGCCCAAAGGTTTAAGCATTTAATTTTTAATAAGGGTTGAACAGATGTTTTTAAGATATTAAAAAATTAAGGGGAAATAATGGGAGGAATAGAAAAACAAAGTTTCTAGAGCTAAATCATGATGTGAATGATGAGCATAAGAGTCATCCAAGGACTGAGCCAGATGAATGGAAAATGCCCACTTAGGCATATCTCTCACAATATTTCAGAACATAAAAGATATTTTAAAATATTCCAAAAATTAACAGAGACAAAAAAACAAGTTGGTGACTTACAAATAAATGAAAATTAAAATAGCCTATGAATTGTCATCAGTAAAACTGAGTATGACAGTGGAGATAAAAGTTATTCTAAATTGTAAAGGAAAAGGCTTTTCTCTGCCAAAATATCAAGGGCAAGTACAGGATAGACACATATTTGGATATATATGGACTCATAAAGTTTACCACTAATTTTATAGAATGCACTCCAGCAAATTTAAGACAATATACAGCAAAGAGAAAGATGTGGTATTCAAAAAACACCATGTTAAACTTGAGTAAAATTTTAAAACTCCGCTTTTAAATGTGCAGTTGGCTCCAAAAAATCAATGAACTAAAATAGAACAGGAAGTCAAAAGTTTTAAGAAGAAAGACATTAAAGAAAAAAAAAAAGATTCTCTGTAACAAATAAAATGATGTAGAAATTACATGACCTTGATGCAGTTTTTCTCAATCCTGGTACTATTGACATTTTGGGTAAGATAATTCTTTGGTGGAAGAAAGTTGTTTCATGAATTTTAAGATGTTTAGCAGCAACTGAAAAAATGATGAAATGCCATTATTTTTGTGTTGTGTAGCATGTATTTAATATTTGTTAACTAAACTAAATTTATAGAGATAAAAAAGAACAAATATCAAAAACACATATAGAAAAAGTAATTAATAAAATATAGAAGAACGTGGGACATTACATTAGCTCACACTGTCAAAACTCAAGAACTAATGCCTTAAGTTGATAGACTATAAAACAAAATTTAAGTAAATATGTGTATTTGCAAATCTAAGCAGATAATGAATAGGGAAAATGAAAACAAAACTTGTCATGCTTTGAGAAGAATGGGGAGGGAGAGAGCGGGATNAAAACACCAATACAGTATACTGACACATATATATGGAATTTAGAAAGATGGTAATGATGACCCTGTATGCAAGACAGCAAAAGAGACACAGATGTACAGAACAGACTTTTGGACTCTGAGGAAGAGGGAGAGGGTGGGATGATTTGGGAGAATGGCATTGAAACATGTATACTATCATGTAAGAAACGAAGCGCCAGTCTATGTTCGATACAGGATACAGGATGCTTGGGGCTGGTGCATGGGGATGATCCAGAGAGATGATATGGGGTGGGAGGTGGGAGGGGGATTCAGGATTGGGAGCTTGTATACACCCGTGGCGGATTCATGTCAATGTATGGCAAAACCAATACAGTATTGTAAAGTAAAATAAAGTAAAAATAAAATTAAAAAAAAAAGAAAAGACATTCCTTAGGCACCTTGATATCTCCAAAAGGAAACTTAAACCCTTGAGATTGCTAAAAATATCTGAACCAAAGAAAAAAGCTCCCTGAGACAATATTAAACCTAATATTCCTAATGGTTTAAATAACTAAAGTCTGCTCAAGATCACTGGTGGTGGTCACAGACATCTCTGGCTGAGAGTTCAGAGACTTGCTTTATTTATTCTTATGAGTACTTCCACTGAATTTTCTTTTCCCCTTTAACATTCTAATTGGTGAGTTAGAAAAAGTGCTCCCAATTCAACTGCTTCAAGATGCTGATAAGCCAATCAAAGAGAAAGGTACACCCCATAATTGCTCTTTTTGGACAGGCACAAGTTTATAAAAAGCCAAGTTCTCAGGTAATCAGGATGAGTCCACGACCCACACTGCTGCAGGCAAGGTGGTCCCACTTCCCTCTGAATGCCAGCCACCAAGAGGTTAAATGGGGCTGCCCAAAGGAGCGTGGAATCCACAGACCTTGGAAACTCTGCCTATATCTATCTTTAATGCCAGCTTTTAAGAGATATTCATCTCCTGAGATCAAACACCACAGCCTCTAAAGAACCCAATGCCACTGAAACCTGCTTCCTTATAGCATAGCAGAAATATAGGAGAAGCAAGCAAACCTGACCTCAAAATCTGACCCTTTGGATACACATACCAAAAGCAAATCAGTCAATTCAAAAGGAAATCAACCCTGCATATTCATTGGAAGTACTATTGCCAAAGTTGAAACTCTAGTACTTTGGCCGCCTGACATGAATAGCTGACTCATCAGAGAAGACTCTGATGCTGGGAAAGATTGAAGGCAAAAGGAGAAGAGGGCAACAGAGGATGAGATGGTTGGAGGGCATCACTGATTCAATGGACATGAACTTGGGCAAACTCTGGGAGAGAGTGAAGGACAGGGAGGCCTAGCGTGCTGCAGTCCACAGGGTCACAAAGAATCAGACACGACTGAGCAACTGAACAACCACCAAAAGCAAAAGGGGTCCTGACATTTTCCAGACTCTATTCTACATGCCTTCAAGGTATGTGTGTGTGCTCAGGCACTTCAGTCGTGTCTGACTGAAGTCAAGTCTTCCCATTCAGTCATGTCTGACTCTGCAACCCTATGGACTATAGCCTGCCAGGCTCCTCTGTCCATGGGGATTCTTCAGGCAAGAATACTGGAGTGGGTTGCCATTTCCTTCTTCAGGGGATATTCCTGACCCACGGACCAAACCCACGTCTCTTTCAAGGTGTGGCCTATCCTTGGCAGATAGGACCACTGACGCTGGTTTTATAGTTAAAGAGATGAAGACACAGTAGTTAAGCAAAGTGTCTGAGATCACACAGCCAGCAAGCTCCTGAGCCTGCTTAGAATCCTGGGATTGACTCAGCTCCAAGACCAGATCACATGAGAGGTCCACAGAGATGGTGCATTTTTTGAATCTGTCTCTCTCTGGACCTCAGGAGAGCCCACCCACATATTCCTCAGGAAGGTCACCAGCAAATGACTCAGAATCTTAGCATTCTCACCATCTCAGAACTACATGAGGCCTTGGAAGTCCTCAACACCATTTCTAACCCACTGGGGACCTTGAGTGGTGGGAAAGATGAGGGCCGTGAGTAAAAAAAAAACAGGTGCCATAATATCCAAAACCTATGGAATGGGTAAACAAACCATATTCAGAGTAAAACTGTGCTGGGAGTGCAAAAGAGCAGACTAGGGATCCATACAGAACATGGGTGAGTGTGAACAAAGTTATGTGCATGAGGGAGGTCAGACAAAAGAGAGTAAGTGCCACCTGATTCCACACATATATAAAAATTCCAGGAAACGCACATCAGTCTATAAGTGATTGTGCTGTGTATGTGACTGGGAGACCGCAGGAGGAGGAACGAGCCTGTTCCCATACTCCCTGGGAGAAGCCTGGGTCCAAGATTCCCAACCACATCTGGTTAAGTCAGGACAGGTTCCCATCATCAAGCCTCTCTGTGGCTCTCGTCTTGGCTGCACTGCCTAAACCTGGAACAGACACCTGCTCTTCCTTCCCTCCGTCCTCTGCGTTCGCTTTCCTTTGTAAAATGGCAGCTGCAGCATTGTGCGTGTCCCTTTGGCCAGACAGCTCAGACACTAGGCTGGGCTGGCTCCCGGCTGTGCTCTCTACCGCACTGCAGACCCAGAAGCCGTTTCCCAATGAGATCTTCCCCTTTAGGATCCTGTGGGTGGATGGATGCAGGTCTCGGAGGCAGCAGCTAAAAATAGGTTTAGCCAACAGGAGGATCTCCAATGCAGCTCTATTTAACAGTTCTGAGCCTCACACAGACACATCCTCTGTCATTATTTTCTGTATATCATCACATTTTGACATCTTAAAGAAATTTTCTAGCTGGGGACAGACCACTCCACTGGGATTGCTGATTCTTTAGAGACAGCAAAGGGCCCAGTGGAGCACCGATGACATGCCGATGAACAAATTCAGAGCCAGGCCTCCTCTCTCAGGCCCCTGCACCCCAGAGGCAGCATTCCTCTGGCTCTCTCATCACTGGACTGGGTGCCAGGCGACTGCCATAGCTCAGAGCCCACAGGAGTTATTCGAGCTAGCTAGGCTAGAGTGCGCATGCTGCCCTGTCTTGCCTTTCCCGTGGAAACCCCAGCAGATACTCTGGCCTAAACCTCCTCCCTCTTGTCCTCTGCCTCCTGCTCCCTCCTGTGCCTCCTGACATCAGGGTGGGGGGAGCTCATGCCAGCCTCACAGAAACTCAGGGGCTGTCTCAGTCCGATGCCTCCTTCTCTCTACTCTTGTGGGGGCCACCTCAGTGAGCTTCCCCTTTTAGAGCAGCTATTGGGGGTTGAAGGAGGAGTGAGGAGGAGCCCTGGGGAGCCCAGAGTCAGAGAAGGGGAGGGGAGGGAGAGGCAGGCGACTCCCCACGCTCCCACCTCTTTGGGGGACCTACTTCATGGGTCCTCAAACATCCTTTCTGTCACCATTTTATTAATAATAGAACAGCAACAGATTCTTATATAAACAAACTCCAGAAGATGAGCAGCATGGAATATAGGAAGCCAAAGTACAAATTCCTAGAAATAAAGACCACATAGACACAATGGGTTGTTTTTCTCAAAAAGACGTTTAATATCAGGCAAGAACTGCAAGGCTGTCAATCAAAGGGGTGATCACAGCGCCCTGTGGGTAAGGCGGTGGAGACCCCCAGAGAGGTGGGGAAGTGCAGGATTAGAGGAGGGGGCCAGGGCAGGAGTCTCGCTGTGGAGAACAGAAAATTCAGGCTCAGGATACAGCACCTGGCTAGACCAAGGTGGCCAGGGCGCTCCAAGGGTGTGAAGGTCCCCCTCCGCAAGTTCTCAAAAAGTGCCTTTCAGAGACAGTACATCTGGAAAGCAAGAGAGAAAATATGGTTTGATTCTTCCTCACGTACAAATGGTGTTAATCTCACCCCTTCCTATGGGAGGAACCCATCATGTGGGTGTTTGTTTAAACAAGCAACATTTCCCTTCTCTGATCATTCAACAAACTCTGTGCATCACAGGCTGTTCTATTTGGAGAGAGTTCCCTTCTTAGCCCTCTTGTCTGACTTTCTGTCTGTATTTGGCTGTTTCTATGTAGTGTGAAAACAAGTCCCTCTGATTGATTTTGCAGAAAAGAAAGGAAGAGGGAAGGAGATGGGGCTTGAGGGAAACATTAGGAAACAATGAATAAACTTTCAAAAAAATATGCTTGAGCAGCTGCCTGTGAGTGGAAGTAATTCTCAATTTAAGGGGCAGAGCGAGAGGGGACTGGGGGCCTAGGACCCAGAAGGTAGATCTTCAGGCTCCCTGCAAACAAGGACTCTAAGCTATAGGAGGGGGGCTCACACGAACACACACACACACACACATATATGCTCATTCCATGGGGAGCCAGCACCCAAGAGTAAGGAAACTGGCCTCTGCTGTGTGCCTTCACACCCCTCATCTCCCTGAGCCACCACCCCTGAGATGTAGCCACCATTTTTCCCCTTTGGGAAAAATGAACTAAAATAAACTGAATTCTCTGGGAGCTCAGCTAGTAAAGAATCCACCTGCAAAGCAGGAGACCCCAGTTTGATTCCTGGGCCTGGAAGACCCACTGGAGAAGAGATAGGCTACCCACTCCAGTTTTCTTGTGCATCCCTGTGGCTCAGATGGTAAAGAATTCGAATGCTATTCAGGAGCCCTGGGTTCGATCCCTAGGTTGGAAAGATCCCCTGGAAGAATACTCCAGTATTTCTGCCTGGAGAACTCCATGGACAGAGGAGCCTGGCAGGCTATAGTCCATGGGGTCTCAAAGAGTCAGACATGACTGAGTGACTTTCATTTTCACTTTCAAAATGAATTCAGTTCAGAGAAGGTATTTAATTCTTCCCAGAATTACATTATATTAGAAGACTCAAAATCTGCATTAGATCCTTGGGGCTCCACAGCCCTGAGCCTCCTTAGAGGTGATGGTGGGGAGGCCCTGGCCACCTTAACTCACCCGATGCGCTCAGTGACCCAGGGACTGCCTGCCATCAGCCACTGTGAGCAAGAAAGCAGGCACCTCCATGGTCACACAGGAAGATGGGACCCCAGGCTTGGTGTGAGATCCTGTCTGGTCGCCACAGCCCACAGTGACCAGAGGCAACACCACTGGGTGTGTAGCACTGCTTGGTGATGCTGGGCACGGCTCCAGACTTCCAAGCTTTCATTTCTTGCAAGGATGTTCAGCATTCCAGAGTTGAGCTCTGCACTTCAAAAGCTACTCAAGCACATCATCGGGTCCACACACAATCCCAGGAACACACACAAGGGGTAGGCACTCAGCATCGATGAGCCAGGTCAGGTCAGAAGAGAACCTTTAGACCCAGCATCTCACTTAGATCACAAGAGGCAGAGGGGCAGACACTAGAACCCCTGTTCATTTCACTCTCCTCTTGGGATGTGGGGAGACCAAGCAGGTCATGTGAGACCACAAGGCCAGCACTGGCACTGGGGTGGGCCCGGACCAGCCCTTCCCTCCTGAGGGTCGAGCATGTGCAGAGCAGCCAAACCCAGTGGGCAGTGGGGACAGACACAGAGAAGAGCTGCCTGCATGGGATGCGTTCAGTGCTGATACAAGAAGGGAGACCAAATGCGTGGAGTGTGGAGGAGGAAGGGCCATATCCACCCTCACACTGTGTGACCTGACAAAGGCCTCAGAGAAAGGAAAGACCACGGGCCTTCAAGTGCAGGGTCAGAGCGGGGAAGTCCTTTGCTGCTGGGCACAGGCTGGCCCTCTGGGAGTTTGGGGGGCTCTCTGTTGAGAAGGGTGCCAAGCGCCATGCAGGAAAGGGGAGGACAAGCAAAGATGTAGAAATAGAGAGAAGGGAGGGTGGGCCCTAGTGGACCAGGAGGAGCCTGGAAGGCAACTACAGAGCCCAGAGGGCTGGTCTGGAGTGGGACCTTGGACAGGAAACAAAAAAACAGGCAAGTAACCCACAAGGGTGGTGTTGTGATCGTGGGAGAAATTATGTCATTGAAGAGATGTAAAGGAAAAATTAATGGAAATTAAGATGAAAGTCTGGTAATGTAGAGACAAACAAGAAAGACCCTTTTCCTTCCGATAGCAGTGAGCACACAGAAAGGGGAATGGTGGGGTGAAGGGTGGGGAGCCCTGAACACACGGATGACAAGACACAGGATGGAGTGTGACACATGGGGCAGCACCTGCATGAAGACGAGCAGAAAATGTCATCACAGGACATAACGAGGCCTGAATGAATGTCCCCAGATACAAAGACATAATAGTACTAAATGCAACTTCTCCCCAAGACAATAAATTAATTTGATTATAACTGTAATCCTAATGAGATCTTTTTGCACTCAACAGTATGATGTTAGAATGCATAAGGAAGTTCACAACTTGAGAAGAAAAGGCTTTAAACAAGAAAGACTAATGAGGGGCAATGCTTCCTACAAGATCAGAATCGTGGCTATACCACCACCAAGATCAAGCACTGGAGGTTATTGGTACACAGAAGACAAATCTGTAAGTAGACTGATATAGGACACAGAAACAGAGCCTAAGGTATAGGGAATTTAGTAGATGAAAAAGTGGAATTTGGGCTTTCCTGGTGGCTCAATGGTAAAGAATCCGCCTGCCAGTGCAGGAGATGTGGGTTTAATCCCTGGGTCAGGAAGATCCCCTGGAGAAGGGAATGGCAACCCACTCCAGTATTTTTGCCTGGAGAATCCCACGGACAGGGGAACCCAGCGGGTTACTGTCCATGGTGTCGCAAAGAGTTGGACACAGTTCAGTTCAATTCAGTCGATCAGTCATGTCCGACTCTTCGCGACCCCATGGACCACAGCACACCAGGCCTCTCTGTCCATCACCAGCTCCAGGAGTTTACTCAAACTTATCTCCATTGAGTCGCTGATGCCATCCAACCATCTTATCCTCTGTCATCCCCTTCTCCTTCTGCCTTCAATCTTTCCCAGCATCGAGGTCTTTTCAAATGAGTCAACTCTTCACATCAGGTGGCCAAAGTATTGGAGTTTCAGCTTCAACATCAGTCCTTCCAATGAATACCCAGGACTGATCTCCTTTAGGATAGACTGGTTGGATCTCCTTGCAGCCCAAGGGACTCTCAAGAGTCTTCTCCAACACCACAGTTCAAAAGAGTTGGACACACTAAGCGACTAAGCACACACACACAGGTAGAATTCAACTCAGTTGCAGATGCCGTTTGGGCACCTGTACCTTATGAGAGGTGAAATGAAAAATCCAGATGCAAAAGATAAAGTAAAATATTAATAACCATTAGTGTGATCTTACAGTGAGGGAAACATTGTGTTGCAAAATACAATTGTGTGTGCAAAAAGTTCCCCTAAACTGACAAGAAAGTGAAAAAGAACCCAACAGAAACATAGGCAGGTGATGTTAAAGTGATTCATTAAAAAGGAAAGGAAACCAGCCGGCAAATATGTGTGAGAAGGTGCCACCTTTCTGGTACACAAAATCCTTAAAGGAAAACAACAGCAACATTGTTTTGACCATAAAACTGGTAAAATTAACATTAAGACTCAGTGCTCAAATGTATTTAAAAAAAAAACCGGTTGGGGGCTGTGTTTATAAATTGCGCAAAATGGTGTGAACTTGAGAAGCGACCCTGCAGCAGTCCCATGTCAAGGAATCCTATCAAAATCCAAGCTCCAGCACCAAGGACAGAGTTCCCTGCGACCTTGCAGAGTGGCTTTGTCCAGAAAATAACAGATATGGGAGGAGCTGACTAAACTGGCACATAGCCATATTGACTTGCAGCTATTAAAAAATGAAGGAGTCAGACCCAAATCTACTGATTTGTTCATGAAGAAGGCAAATTGTAGAAATCAGTGTGGTATCAATTAGTTTTTAACAAAAAGAGTGGGGAGTTACTATGTGTGTGTGTATGTGTGCTATATATATGTGGTGTGTGATGTGTGGTGTGTGCAGTGTGTGAATGCAAAAAAAAGAAAATGTGATTACCTGTTACCTCACCTCAAGTAGCTACGATTGGAGCAGAGAAACTACCTTTTCTTTCTGTGCTTCTATACTTTTTAACTCATTATAATAAGCACCTATTGTATTAATGAAATTTTTAAAGAAAAATATGTTTAATAGAACAAGAAATCAGTCTATGTGGTCACATACATCAGTAATTCTTCTTTTTTTATTGCTAAGTGGTATTTATAGCAGGTACATACTAGAATTTATTTATTTACCGGCTGATCAGTGGGTTGGGCTATTTCTAGCTTGGGTCTATTATGAATTATAATGCTGTGAACATCCAATTACTGTGCATGTATGTTTTGCTGGCTTATCTGGTAAATTTATATCAATTTTATTTTTAAAAACTGTCTAAGAACTTCCTTAGTAGTCCATGGCTAAGATTCCACACTCCCAATGCAGGGGGCCTCTGGTCAGGTTTGATCCCTGATCAGGAAATTAGATCCCACATGCTGCAACTAAAGATCTTGAGTGCTGCAACTAAGACTTGGTACAGCCAAATAAATAAATACATTTAAATAACTTTTTAGAAAAATAACTGTTCAGCTACTTTCCAAAGTGTTGTGCCATTTTGCATCCTTAACAGCAATGACACACAACCACATTGCTGGGGTCCTCAAAGCATTGTGCGGAATGAAAGAAGGCAGACACAGAAAACCTCGTTCGCCATGGTTCCATTCATGTGAAATTCTAGAAAAGGCAACATTATAGGACCAGAAAGTACTACAGCTGCCTGGGGTAGACTTGGGGATGGCTATCAACTACAAAAAGCATAGGGAATTTGGAAGAGGGGACAAAAACGTTCTGTGATTAAATGACTGTATACAATTGCCATCACTCCTCAAAACATACACTTAAAATAAGTGGATTTTATCTAAGTCAGACCTCAATGAACCAAGGGGAACATTTATAACCACAAACATTTTTAATGAAATAAGAAACATGGCCTACACTTGGTGCACACTAAGGTACATATCCAAGAGAAATGCACGCATACATTCCCTGGAAGAGATGCACAAAACCATGCATAGCAGCCTGTGGTCTCACAGTCCCTGGGTACCATTCATCGGTAGAAAAGAATAGACAACAGCGTGAATGAAGGTCGAAGAGGAAACAGGAAACGATGAAGGAAAGGAAAAAGACTGGCACAAGGACAGGGTATATCCTTCCATTTATGAGAAGTTCAAGAACAGGGTAGGGGTTTACCGGCTTGGGAAGCCACAGAGGGAGTTCTGGGGTCTGGGAATGTTCTAAGTCTTGATCTGGGTGTCAGCTATTCAGTGTATGAATGTGTACAATTCCAGTGAGTTATATGCTGAATATTCGAACACTCTATCGGAAGTATGTTATATTCATACCTCAATGAATTCATTGTTAAACACCAACAAAAATGAAAATTCAAACAACAAAACCAGTCAGCAGGAGTGGAATGTATTCTGCTACATTAGGACCCACTGTCCTTAGGACCCACTGTTGCTTTTGAAGCTAGAGAAAAAAGTGATGAAACTTTTGGAACAGGGATGTGATCTTTTTAAAGGAGAAGTTGAAGGAGGAAGTTTTCCTGGACAGATATTTAGGGGTCAAATGTGAAAGTAAGTCTCTGTGGTTAAAGAATCCTGGGGAGAGCTGAGGTGGGATGAAAGGAAAGTGAGAACATAAGCGGCATTTTCAAGAAGAGCACACACAGGTTGAAGACACTGACTCTGAGAGATTTAAAAAGTAATAACAATATCCACAACTAATACTTATGGAGTGTTTGTTCAGTGGCTGGCCCTGTTCTATTGATTTTGAGCATATTAATATTTTAATATTATGATTCCCATTCTACAGGTGAGAACCTAAGACCAGAGAGGTTAAATGGCCTATCTGAGGTCACATATCTGGGAGGTGGCAGTGGGGAATGGATCTCATTTGCATCATAAGCCCTGGATGTGGGAAGAAATTTGACAAGTTCAGACTGCAGCACCTGGCATTAAGAGTCACAGTGAACATCCATTATTTAGGAAGGGATCAAAAGTGAACTCACATGCGAAAGGACTTTGAGATAAAAAAAGCAAAACTCTATAAATAATCATTTCTGTTAAAGCCACAGTGATGTTAACGTATGGCGGAGGCCAACACAATATTGTAAAGCAACTATCCTCCAATAAAAAAAGAAATAAAGAAGCCACAATGAGATGCCAAGTCATACCTATCAAGATGACTATTATTAAAATAAAAATTTTAAGTAGCTGAAAATATTAAGTGTTGGCAAAGATGTGGAGAAACTGGAATACTTGTTCATTGCTGGTAGGAAAGCAAAATGGTGGTGCTGCTGCTGTTGGAATTGGTGTGAAATTTCCTCAAAAAATTAAACATAGACTGACCACGAAAGCATTGTGAAAATGTTAATCGCTCAATCATGTCTGACTCTTTGCGACCCCATGGACTCTAGCCCATCAGGCTCCTCTGTCCATGGGATTTTCCAAGCAAGATTGCTGGAGTGGGTTGCCATTTCCATCTCCAGGGGATGTTCTGGGTCTGCAGGAAGATTCTTTACCATCTGAGCCACCAAGAAAGCCTAAAACTGACCACATGATACAGCAATTCCATTTTCAGGTATATATGTCCAAAAAATTATATAATATATATATACACACACATAAATTATATATATATATATATATGGGTATATATATATATAGGTGTACAAATACATATATATATATCATATGTAGGGATCCACATATTTGTACACCCATATTCATAGCAGCATTACTCACAATAACCAAAAGGTGGTAACAACTCAAGTATCCATTGATCAGGCAAATGGATACACAAATGTGAAATATACCTAAGTGGAATACTCAGTTCAGTTCAGTTGCTCAGTCATGTCCGACTCTGCAACTCCATGAATCGCAGCACGCCAGGTCTCCCTGTCCATCACCAACTCCTGGAGTTCACTCAGATTCATGCCCATCGAGTCAGTGATGCCATCCAGCCATCTCATCCTTGGTCGTCCCCTTCTCCTCCTGCCCCCAATCCCTCCCAGCATCAGAGTCTTTTCCAGTGAGTCAACTCTTCGCATGAGGTGGCCAAAGTACTGGAGATTCAGGTTCAGCATGAGTCCTTCCAAAGAAATCCCAGAGCTGATCTCCTTCAGAATGGACTGGTTGCATCTCCTTGTAGTCCAAGGGACTCTCAAGAGTCTACTTGGCCCTTAAAAAGCAGGAATTTGACACATGCTACTAGATGGATGAACTTGGAGGGCATTCTGCTAAGTGAAATCAGCCAGTTTATAAAAAGACAAACACTGCATGATGCCTCCTATATGGAGGAGAAATAAAACTCACAGAGACAGAAAGCAGGATGGAAGTTGCCAGTGGGTAGGGGGAGTAAGGAATGGGAAGTGATTATTTAATGGGAACAGAATTCCATTTGGGAAGACAGAATCATCCTACAGATGGATGGTGGTGATGGCTACACTACAGGTGAAAGTACTTAATATTAATCAGTTAAAAACGGCTCATAGTTAAAATGGTGAATTTTATGTTTAACCAAAATAAAAAACAATCACTGCTGTCAGAGCCAGACACCAAGGCCTTGTGTACCCCCACGAGGGCCATGGCAGCAACCTGGTATAAAAGCATAGTGTGTCTCACACCTACAGGCTAACCCACTGGGTCACAGGCCACTGGCCGATATTCATCGATTTTAACCTTGTCCTTCATCTTGGATATAATTAAACCTTCAGCATTTCCTGTCAAACGCATCATCATTCATCAATATATTTTTATGCCCATAATGATAGAATTCTTGCCTGAGGCTATAAATAATTGAACTAAGTAAGGCCTTTTCAAACTTAAATGATAATATGCTTCTCATGGGACATCCTTCGGCACAGCCTGTGCTCTGCAGCTATTAAAAGGCTTTGTGGGCGTCTGGCCACATGTCAGAAAGCACTGCCTCAGATACAAACAAACCACAGCTAAAAAATAATAAATAACACATATTCAGGCACATACATTTCAGAGGATCAGGGTCTACTCTACTACACACACTAATGTTGAATATGGATGGATAAGAGAGTCATGCTGCTGTTACTGCTGCTAAGTCACTTCAGTCATGTCCGACTCTGTGTGATCCCACAGACCGCAGCCCACCAAGCTCCCCCGTCCCTGGGATTCTCCAGGCAAGAACACCGGAGTGGGTTGCCATTTCCTTCTCCAATGCATGAAAGTGAAAAGTGAAAGTCAAGTCGCTCAGTCGTATCCGACTCTTAGCGACCCCATGGACTGTAGCCTACCAGGCTCCTCCGCCCATGGGATTTTCCAGGCAAGAGCACTGGAGTGGGGTGCCATAGTCAGATGAAAACAAGAATTCTGTCAAACACATAAAATGTTACTGGCTAACAAATGCGCATGAAATTATCCTTGATCCCCTGAGAACCAGGACATCAGTATTTGCTTGTATCCTGGATTCAAGAAGCTGGATGGAGACTGTGAGGCAGACCTGATCCCATCCACCCCCAAGTGAGGTTTGCACTCAGACTCCCCTCCCACCAGGCGTGAAGGGCTGAGTTAATTTCCATCTAGACTAAGTAAGTAGACTGGAGCGAGTGAGCTGAAGATAATATATGGACATAACATAAAATTAATCTGAACCTGATGTTACTCAATGTTATATTGGACCAAAAATGAAGGGCACAAAATTTTGCATAGTGTGATTGAACAAATGTGAAAGATTACGGGAAAACATCCCCCTTCTTTTGGGGGGTACATTTCTTTGTTTTCTAAAATTTTTCTGGTGGGCATATATATGTGACTTTCATGATGAAATCAAATTTAGTTTTAAGGTAGGCAGGTGGCGCTAGTGATAAAGAATCTGCCTGCCAGTGCAAGAGACTTAAGAGATGTGAGTTCAATCCCTGGGTCAGGAAGATTCCCTGGAGGAGAGCACAGCAACCCCCTCCAGTATTCTTGCCTGGAGAATCCTGTGGACAGAGGAGCCTGAGGGCTACATTCCATAGGGCCGCACAGGGTCGGACATGACTGAAGCTACTTAGCATGCATGCAGGTTAGTATAAAGTAGCAGTTTTAATCCGGGGACATTGGGCAGGATGCTGTGGGAGGGGTTGTCTAGTAGGCAGATCTCAGAGGGGCTTTTAAATGTCCTAAAATGCACACAACAGTCCCCCCAACAAAGCATAATCTGACTCCAAAATTAAAGGATGCCGAGGCTGAGAAACCCTGGGGTGGAGCCCAGTTTTTGTTTCCCATAAGGGGCCACAGGGCCCTGGATCCCACCCCCAGGCCAGCAGCAGTGCCAGCTGTGTTTGCGTGTGTGCGTGTATGTGTGTGTTCTCCCAGGAGGAGTTCATGGATGCCCTTTTTACAGGAGAGAAGAATGTCCAAGGAAGGTAGGCTCAGCATGAAAGTCACTGAAGGGGCTGCCCCCACCCTCCCGGTGCACACTCAGCGGTCACCCAGTGTGCACGCTGCAGCACCTTCATCCTCACCATCACCTGGCTGTCCTGCAGGAACCTGCGGGTCAAGAGGGAACAAGGGTGAGAACACAGGGCCTCCGATGTTCACAGGCAGCAGGCGGAGTTTGATAGTCTTTCAGATGCTCCGTGAAGGGTCTGAAAACCAGACCCCCAGCATCTGCCTGCCAGCTGCCTTCCCCAGGGTGAGGAGTCTTGGGCTCTCGACAGACTGGAGTGGACAAGTTGCTCAGCAGCCACCCTATGTGAGGCTGGTCCGTCGAAACTCGGGGCCTGAGGAAGTGATTGCTTTGTTGAAACAAAAGACAGCTCGACAAGGAGCGACCAGGGCCCAGTAAGAAAGTGGAGGAAATTGCATCAGGCAGTAGGAACCATTCGCCCCAGCCCTTCAGGGGCAGCCCTCTAGGGCATGTGCCCCCAGACCAGGGGACAAGTGGAGTTAGAAGTTCCACCAGAGGGGGCGCTGTAGAGCCCCTGGCTGCCACTGGGAATGCGCCAGGGTAGATGCCTGCCAGGCCAGGTTCCAGCGAGCAGTATGTGGAGCTCATTTGCTTAAAAGAACAACCAACCACAGACCCTGTCGTGTCCCCCAGAGAAGTCAGGATCAGACTCACCGCTCAACAGTATGTCTACCTCTGATAGATATTTTAGGTATTAAAGTGCATTAAACTAAATTACAGGAAATAACAGATGAGCTAATTGAATTCATTTTCCAGTGCTTAAAGGCTTTACTACAAAAGGAGCTATAAGCTGCTAATCTGGAAATTATCCAACAAGTCTTCATTTTTCCAGGTCATAAGTAGAAAATGAAAATGTGAAGAGAAAGGACACTATCCCACAATATTATATTCAAACAAAGGAAGCCTGGTCTTCTAAAAATAAGTGACTTCCATTTTTCTCATCAGATGTAGCCGTACTCATTTTCACAGAAAAGGTCCTGGGGGCAAAAGGAAGGAAAAAATATAAATCATTCTTTTCTACTCAAAAGTTTGTCTTATTAATCACATCTTCAGCCGGTCTGCCACTATCTGCAATTTGCTTTTATCTGATGTTTCATTTTTAGTTATTTCCCTGGATTCATGGAGGGGGCTTCCCTGGTACCTTGGATGATAAAGCATCTGCCTACAATGTAGGAGACCTGGGTTCGATCCCTGGCTCAGGAAGATTCCCTGGAGAAGGAAATGGCAACCCACTCCAGTATTCATGCCTGGAAAATCCCATGGACCGAGGAGCCTGGTGGGCTACAGTCTATGGGGTCACAAAGAGTCAGATACGACTGAGCGACTTCTCCTCACTTCTGGATTCATGAAAACTTAAGATTTCAACAGACATTGATTGAGCACCTACTATGTACTGGCTCAGGGCCTAAGTCTCTCTAGGGACAGCCTGTTGGCTTTGTGGGCCATGAAAATGCCTCCCTGTGAACTCATCAAGAAAACTCAAACCCAACTTTCAAGATAACTTGGCTCAACACAGACTGCATTCAGACATTTTAGACTTTGTTCTTTTTGCATAATAGCATATACTGAGAGTTTTTAATAATGACATATGTTTATGATTCTAAGGGAAGAAAGATGAATAAACCTTTCATATACAGTCTGAACAGTACTGTATCAACAATATATAAGAAAAGTAAACCATCATAGTTGTACCAAACTAACTCATCAAAGTTGATGTCATCAATATGGAAAAAGTTACATCATGTATCTCCTAAGGTCATGCACTGAGAAGGAAACAATAATTATTATTGTTCACTGCCAAATATAACCCAAAGTGAATCATGGGAAAGCAACAGGAAAATTAAAAGTGTGGTAAATTCTACAAAATAACTGGCATGTACTCTTAATAAATGTCAGTGTCAAGAAAGACAAAGAAAGGCTAGGTAACTGTTCCAAATTAAAGGAGTCCAAAGGAATATGATGACTAAATATAATGTGAGATCCTGGATGGAATCCTAGACTGGGCAAAAACAGCTGTGGAAGACATTACTGGGACAATTGATGAAACGTGGAGATGGGCTGCAGACTAGGTAATAGTGTTCTATCAGTGTTACAGTTCCAGATTTGATCACTGTACTCCAGACAGGTAAGGAAATGTCATCGTCCTGAGGAAAGACACTCTTATGTAGCTTTGAATGGTTCAGAAAAAAATTAGAGATTGGCAGGGATCTTTGGTTCTATTCTTACACCTTTTCTGCTTAAAATCACAAACAAAAATGTTTTAAAAAGCACAGAAAAGATGAAGGAAATGTTATCTTTAGCCAAATTGAAGATGAACCCAGTTGCAAAAGAGATCATGTGGTATGTCTCAGAAATAAAAAATGCTCATTGTATGTCCCACAAATAAAGAAAAAACTGTGACACAATACTTCATCCCTTAGAATTTTTCTTTTATACTTGCAGAGAATTTTTTTAGACTTATTGATGCATAGAGTTTTATATATATATATGTATCTTTTGTGTATATACATATATATCACTCCTATATATGCAAAAATAAATAGGTAAGTGAAATAAATGGACTAAAATATTCCTGCAACCTCTTGGCATTGTGGTTTCAACACTTCTGAATCATGTTATGATTCAGTTGTTGGTATCTGTGCATTTCTATGAAACATCATCCTCTGAGCCATCCAGAATGCAGGTGAGACAGCAGTTTTTAAATGAATGCTCTGTTACTATTTTGGTATTTTCTTCCAAGCCACTGAGGCCTATTATGCAAGAGTTAATGCTTGGCCTTTCCAAAATGTCTTGGGGGAAGGGTTTTGACCCATTTTGAAGACTTACATTCCCTTGAATGGTTGGTGAACTGACCATCGAGGATCAAAGTTGTCTGCTTGAGCTGACATGATCAATCAGTAGATGTTCACATGCTCGGTAATGACAGCAAGGGCAAAGGAGAAGCCCCTGCAAAATGGTAGGAGGGGCGAACTCACATTTTTAATCAAACCTTATTACCACCAGAGGTGCTCAGAGTGCTCAAACAAACCTTGTGTGCACCAGGACCAGGAGAAAGGAGCAGTGACCCATAAGACACTGACCCAGACTTGCCCAGGAGTGTCTAGGAGTCTCCAGTGGAGGCGTGGGTGGGAGGTGGCCTGCTGCAGGTTTGGGGGCATTGAGTGTAGCAGTGTGTGCATGGGACCTTTTGAAGGAGGTCACCATTGTCTTCATTACCTCCACCTAGTTTGGCCCCAGGTAAATAATGGGGAGGGAACACAGCTCCAACCATCAATGGAAAACTGGATTAAAGATTTACTGAGCATGGCCCTGCCCATTAGAACAAGACCCAGTTTCCCCCTCAGTCAGTCTCTCTCAAGAAGCTTCCATAAGCCTTTTATCCTTCTCCAGCAGAAGGCACAGACTGAAAATCACAATCACAGAAAACTAATGAATCTGATCACATGGACCACAGCCTTGTCTAGCTCAATGAAACTGTGAGCCATGCTGTGTAGGGNTCAAGAAGCTTCCATAAGCCTTTTATCCTTCTCCAGCAGAAGGCACAGACTGAAAATCACAATCACAGAAAACTAATGAATCTGATCACATGGACCACAGCCTTGTCTAGCTCAATGAAACTGTGAGCCATGCTGTGTAGGGCCACCCAAGACAGACGGGTCATGGTGGAGAGTTCTGACAAAATGTGACCCACTGGAGAAGGGAATGGCAAATCATTTCAGTATTCTTACCTTGAGAACCTCATGAACAGTACGCAAAGGCAAAAAGATAAGACACTGAGAGATGAACTCCACAGGTTGGTAGCTGCCCAATATGCTACTGGAGATCAGTGGAGAAATAACTCCAGAAAGAATGAAAAGACAAAGCCAAGGCAAAAACAACACCCAGTTGTGGATGTGGCTGGTGATGGAAGCAAAGTCCGATGCTTAAGAGCAATATTGCACAGGAATCTGGAATGTTAGGTCCATGAATCAAGGCAAACTGGAAGTGGTCAAACAGGATGGCAAGAGTGAACATCACTTTAGGAATCAGTGAACTACAGTGGACTGGAATGGGTGAACTTAACACAGATGACCATTATATTTATATATATTATATTCCTACTGTAGGCAGGAATCCCTCAGAAGAAGGATGTAGCTATCATGGTCAACAAAAAAGTCCGAAATGCAGTACCTGGATGCAGTCTCAAAAACGACAGAATCATCTTTGTTGGTTTCCAAGGCAAACCATTCAATATCACAGTAATCCAAGTCTATGCCCTGACCAGTAATGCTGAAGAAGNAGCAGTGATTGTGGCAGGGGTCCAGATGCCTGAGGCATGCTGCCACATCCTATTCAAGATAAAGAACAAGTAACTGACACTTGTCCTCCTATCACTGAGAATGACACACAGTGTTTTGTAGGCTCTGTGGAATGTTGACACAACATGTTTCACCCTGAGTCCACAGAACCAGCCATTGTTGTTTAGTTGCTAAGTCATGTCCAGCTGTTGGAGACCCCATACTGCAGTACACCAGGCTTCCCTGTCCTTCACCAACTCCTGGAGTTTGCTCAGAATGACGTCCATTGAGTCAGTGATGCCATCCAACCATCTCATCCTCTGTCTCCATGATACAGAGGAGATTGGAACTGCGGCCATGATGACATAAAGCCAAATGTCAAGAAAGTTGATGAAGAGATAAGACTTTGACATATTTTAGTTTGCATAAATGTGAACTATTCCCATACACTTTGAAACACACTCTTTTCAAACTATATGCCACTAATTTGAAGTGGTTATAAGATTTGTGTCTATATTCATTTAGTTTTTAATTTTCCATTGATTATAAAGTAAAAGTATATTGGTTTTCAATATATGGTTTCCACTACTGGGTATATACCCTGAGGAAAGCAGAATTGAAAAAGATACATGTACCCCAATATTTGGACTGCAAGGAGATCCAGCCAGTCCATCCTAAAGGAGATCAGTCCTTGGTGTTCATTGGAAGGACTGATGCTAAAGCTGAAACTGAAATACTTTGGCCACCTCATGCGAAGAGTTGACTCATTGGAAAAGACCCTGATGCTGGGAGGGATTGGGGNTCAGACTTAAATTGAAGAAAGTAGGGAAAACCACTAGACCATTTAGGTATGACCTAAATCAAATCCTTTACGAGTATACAGTGGAAGTGAGAAATAGTTTCAAGGGGTTAGATCTGATAAACAGAGTGCCTGAAGAACTATGAACAGAGGTTTGTGACATTGTACAGGAGACAGGAATCAAGACCATCCCCAAGAAAAATAAATGCAAAAAAGCCAAATGGCTGCCTGAGGAAGCCCTACAAATAGCTGTGAAAAAAAGAGTAAAAAGCAAAGGAGAAAAGGAAAGATATACGCATTTGAATGCAGAGTTCCAAAGAATAGCTGGAGAGATAAGAAACCCTTCCTCAGTGATCAGTGCAAAGAAAGAGAGGAAAGGAATAGAATGGGAAAGACTAGAGATCTCTTCAAGAAAATTAAATATTCCAAGGAAATATTTCATGCAAAGATAGGCACAATAACGGACAGAAATGGTATGGACCTAACAGAAGCAGAATATATTAAGAGGTGGCAAGAATACACAGAAAAACTACACAAAATGATCTTCATGACCCAGATGATCACAAATGTGTGATCACTCACCTAGAGCCAGACATCCTGGAATGTGAAGTCAAGTGGGCCTTAGAAAACATCACTAAGAGGAGAAGGCAATGGCAACCCACTCCAGTACTCTTGCCTGGAAAACCCCATGGACGGAGGAGCCTGGGTGGCTGCAGTCCATGGGGTCGCACAGAGTCAGACATGACTGAAGTGACTTAGAAGCAGCAGCAGCAGCAGCATGCAGTTATAAGCATATTGTAGATGGATCCTAAACTACATATGATGTGTAATTCATAAATGAGATTGTGCTTACATAAAGAAATGATCCTCTCAAGTGTAATTAATGGACTTTTAGATATGCAAATGACACCACCCTTATGGCAGAAAGTGAAGAGGAACTAAAAAGCCTCTTGATGAAAGTGAAAGAGGAGAGTGAAAAAGTTGGCTTAAAGCTCAACATTCAGAAAACGAAGATCATGGCATCCGTTCCCATCACTTCATGGGAAATAGATGGGGAACCAGTGTCAGACTTTATTTTTGGGGGCTCCAAAATCACTGCAGATGATGATTGCAGCCATGAAATTAAAAGACACTTACTCCTTGGAAGAAAAGTTATGACCAACCTAGATAGCATATTCAAAAGCAGAGACATTACTTTGCCAACAAAAGTCCATCTAGTCAAGGCTATGGTTTTTCCTGTGGTCATGTATGGATATGAAAGTTGGAA
>SJYV01028392.1:878209-957052 GCA_006410875.1 Neotragus pygmaeus | reverse complement strand
AAAGTATCTTTTATGGTTAATAAAATGTAAAGACTGCACCTCCTACTATGCTAGCTTTCATTCTTACATATTTTCACAGGGAACCTGTTTTAATGAATTTATTTTTTAAGTTTTAAATCAAATTCTATGAGAGGATTTTACATTAATGTCCAATAGGTATTAGATTTGTTCAATGCTGAAATAGGTATTATGGTAACTTCCTCATCAGTTAAGTTACTAATTTAAAGTATAACATGTTTTTTATTAAGAGAAACTAACTTATAGAGAAGATTGGCTGAGAATAGACAACTGTTAAGGCCCTTTGTTGTACAGAATACTGTGCCTTAATAAATCATGATGTTGTAATAGGGAAAAAAAAGAAAACATCACTACGAACAAAGCTAGTGGAAGTGATGGAATTCCAGTTGAGCTATTTCAAATCCTAAAAGATGATGCTGGGAAAGTGCTGCAGTCAATATGCCAGCAAATTTGGAAAGCTCAGCAGTGGACACAGAACTGGAAAAGCTCAATTTTCATTTCAATCCCAAAGAAAGGCAATGCCATAGAATGTTCTATCTATCACACAACTGCACTCGTCTCACATGATAGTAAAGTAATCCTCAAAATTCTCCAAGCCAGGCTTCAACAATATGTAAACTGTGAACTTCCAGATGTTCAAGCTGGATTTAGAAAAGGCAGAGGAACCAGAGATCAAATTGCCAACATTTGCTGGATCATAAAGCAAGAGAGTTTCAGAAAAACATGTATTTCTTCTTCATTGTCTATGCCAAAGCCTTTGACTGTGTGGATCACAACAAACTGTGGAAAATTCTTCAAGAGATGGGAATACCAGACCACCTGAGCTGCCTCTTGAGAAATCTATATGCAGGTCAGGATGCAACAGTTAGAACTGGACATGGAATAACAGATTGGTTCCAAATAGGGAAAGGAGTACATCAAGGCTGTATATTGTCACTCTGCTTATTTAGCTTATATGCAGAGTACATCATGAGAAATCCTGGACTGGATGAAGCACAAGCTGGAATCAAGATTGCTGGGAGAAATATCAACAATCTCAGATATGCAGATGACACTACCCTTATGGCAGAAAGTGAAGAACTAAAGAGCCTCTTGATGAAAGTGAAAAAGGAGAGTGAAAATGTTGGTTTAAAACTCAATATTCAGAAAATGAAGATCATGGCATCTGGTCCCATCACTTCATGGGAAATAGATGGAGAAACAGTGGAAACAGTGACATTTTATTTTGGGGGTTTCAAAATCCCTGCAGATGGTGACTACAGCCATGAAATTTAAAAAGACGTTCTTTGGAAGAAAAGTTTTGACCAACCTAGACAGAATATTAAAAAGCAGAGACATTACTTTGCCAACAAAGGTCTATCTAGTCAAGGCTATGGTTTTTAGTCATGTATGGATGTGAGAGTTGGGCTATAAAGAAAGCTGAGTGTTGAAGAATTGATGCTTTTGAACTGTGATGTTGGAGAAGACTCTTGAGAGTCCCTTGGACTGCAAGGAGATCCAACCAGTCCATCCTAAAGGAGTTCAGTCCCAAATATTCATTGGAAGGACGATGCTGAAGCTGAAACTTCAATATTTTGGCCACCTGATGCAAAGAACAGACTCATTGGAAGAGACCCTGATGCTGGGAAAGACTGAAGGTTGGAGGAGAAGGGGACAACAGAGGATGAGACGGTTGGATGGCATCACTGACTCAATGGACATGAATTTGAGTAAACTCCGGGAGTTAGTGATGGACAGGGAGGCCTCGCATGCTGCTCTCCATAGGACCGCAAAGAGTTGGACCCGACTGAGTGACTGAACTGAACTGATACAAGTTCAGTTCACTGAACTGAAAGAGGTTAAGATATGACTCAGTATAAACGTACCCATATTTCAGAGACGTTAATATGTGAAAAGAGTGCATCTGAGAGTTGAAATGTCGTATTTTAAAATATTTAACGGTGTTGGGTTTATGGGTAGGAGGTTATACTGCTTCTATGCACTCTGATGTTGTACCAATAGACATACATTAACTTTTGGTGTTATTTTTATACTCAGAAAAAAAAGATACATTCTGATCCGCAGAATAGAATTATTTCATGAAAATCTTATGCTTGATTATTATTTGTGCATTCCCTTTGTCTCCCAAGGCACAAAATTCCCTACCTATTAGTTCAGGTTTAAGAAGCCTCTCTGATGTAAAGAGCATTAAATGACTCAATAATTATTAACCAAAGATTGTGAAGTGTAAATAAAAGCCAGTCTCCAATGATGCCATGAAGCGTCTTAGAAGCTTAAAGGGTTCCCTTCCCTAGGGAAGAGAAGGAATCCCAATGCATTGATTCTAAGAAGCACATTTTTTTTTTGTATTTTAATGTTTCCAAAACTTCTGTGGGCCAGGCAGCATTTATGATGTAGTTACCATTGGCTGCATATATGCATCACAATTTGCAGAATGACTATCATTAGTTTGGGGGAAAAGTTTCAAGACAAAACAATTTTAAGACAATAGGGGAAAGACAGGTCGCTTGAAATAAAATTTACATAAGGTAAAACTCACTCTTTTAGATGTTCAATTCTATGAATTTTAAGAAGTATGTACACTTATGTAACCATAATAAAATCAAGAGATAGACTATTTTCATTATCCCTGAAAGAGGTCCATATGCCCCTTCTGTGGTCATTCCTTTTCTCCCTCCTCCAGACCTTGGCAACTAGAGAGCTGAACTCTGCTTTTAACTGCACCTTTTCCAGACTATCATATAAATGAATCATACAGCATGTAGTCTTTTGTGTCTGACTTCTTTCACTCAGCACAGTGCTTTTGAGATTTATCTGTATTACTGCATGTAAGAAGATTTTGTTGAGCAGACCATTAGTAATATAGAATCAGTAATTTAAAACTTCCCAACACACCAAAGGGGGAAGAAAGATGAAATGAACTGGGAGATTGGGATTGACATATATACACTACTATGTATGAAATAGGTAACTAATGAGAATCTACTGTCTAGCACAGGGGGCTGTATCAGTGCTCTGTGGTGACCTAAATGGGAAGGAAATCTGAAAAAGAGGGGATATATAGCAGTTCATGGGGTGGCTAAGAGTTGGGCACAACTGAGCGACTTTACTTTCGCTCTTCACTTTCATGCATTGGAGAAGGAAATGGCAACCCACTCCAGTGTTCTTGCCTGGAGAATCCCAGAGACAGAGGAGCCTAGTGGGCTGCTGTCTAAGGGGTCGCACAGAGTCGAACACGACTGAAGTGACTTAGCAGCAGCAGCAGCATAGATACACATAGCTGTCTCACTTTGCTGTACAGCAGAAACTAACACAACAAAGCAAGTATACTCCAATAAAAATTAAAAAAACAAAAACTTCTAACATGGAAAATCCCAGGATCAGATGGCTTCACTGGAGTGTATAGAAGCAATGTAAACTCTTACCAATAAACTCAACACTGTTAAATATTTTAAAATACCACATTTCAACTCTCAGATGTAATGAATCAGCTTTAAAATATTTAAAGAAGAATTGAAACTGATTCTTTTCAAAGTTTTCCCAAAAAACAGGAGAGGAGGGGAAAATTTCAAACTCATCTTATGAGGCCAGCATTATCCAGACACCAAAACCAGACCAGGACAACATAAGAAAAGCAAGCCTAGGCCAGTATTCCTGATGAACATAGATGCAAAAATCCTCAACATGATATTAGCAAACTAAATTCAACAACCATTAAAAGGAGCATATACACCAGGATCAAGTGGGAGTTACTCTAGAGATATAAGGATGGTTCAACATCTGCAAATTAATCAATGTGATACACATTAAGAAAAAGAATGATAAAAATTATAATGTTCATATCAGAAGACATAGAAAAAGCATTTGACAATATTCAACATCCAATTACGACAAAAACCCTCAACAAATTCTCACCAAAAAAATAAAAATACCTCAACATAATAAAAGACATATGTAACAAGCCCACAGCTAACATCATACTTAATTGTGAAAGCCTGAAGCTCCAAGATCAGGAACAAGACAAGGATGCCCATTCTCACTACTTCTATACCACATAGTACCGGAAGTTCTAACCAGAGCAATTAGGCAAGAAAAGGATATAAAAAGCATCCAAATTGGATTGGAAAGGAAGAAGTAAAACTGTCTCTATTTGCAAGTGACATATTATGTATAGAAAACTCTAAAGACTCCACCAAAAAAAAAAAAAAACTGTTAGAACTAATAAACAGATTCAGTAAAGCTGTAGGAAACAAAATCAATACACAAAAATCACAACAAGCTATCAGAAAGAAATTAAGAAAACACTCCCATTTACAATTGCATCAAAAAGAATAAAATAGGTATGAATAAATTTAACCAAGAAGGTGGAAGATCTGTACACTGAAAACTGTAAGACACTGATGAAAGTAATCAAAGAAGACATAAATCAATGAAAAGATATTCCATGCTCATGGACTGAAGGAAATAAATTATCTATACTATCGAAAGCATTATACAGATCCAATGCAATTTCTATCAAAATTCCTGTAGCATTTCTCACAGAAAAAGAACAGACAATCTTAAACTTTGTATGGAACCATGACACACCCAAAGTTCCCAGAGCAATCTTAAGAAAGAACAAAGCTGGAAGCATAACATTTCTGATTTCCAAGCCATAGTCATAAAAATGGGACAGATAGCATAGAAATGAACCCATTCATATACAGTCAATCAATTTACAACAAAGGAGCCAAGAATATACAATAAGGAAAACATATTCAATAAATGGTGTTGGGAAAACTGGACAGTCACATGTAAAAGAATGAAATTGGACCATCTCACACAATACACAAAAATAAACTCAAATGGATTGAAGGTGTGAGCATAAGACCTGAATTTTCTAAAAGAAAACAAACAGAGGATAAGCTCCTTGACATAGGTCTTGTCAATGATTTTTTGGGTTTGACACCAAAATAAAAGGTAACAAAAGCAAAAGTAAACAAGTGGGACTACCTCAAACTAAAAAGCTTCTGCACAGCAAAAGAAACCATCAATGAAATGAAAAGGCAGAATACAGAATGGGAGAAAATATTTGCAAATCATCTATCTGACAAAAAGGTTAGTATCTAAAATATATAAAGCACTCACACAACTCAATAGCCAAAAAAACCCCAATATGATTAAAAAATGGAGCAAGGAATTGAATGGACATTTTTCAAAAAAGACATACAAATGGCCAATAGCGACATAAAACAGTGATCAACAGTACTAATCATTAGAGCACTGCAAACCAAAACCAAAATAGGTGCCAACCTGTTAGAGTGGCTCTTATCAGAAACAGAAAAGGTAAGAGTTTTTGAGAATGTGGAGAAAGGGAATCCTCATGCGCTGTTGCTGGAAATGTAAATTAGTTCAGTCACTATGGAAACCAGTGTGGAGATTCCTCAAAAAATTAAAAATAGAACTACCATGTTGTTATTGTTCAGTTGCTCAGTTGTGTCTGACTCTTTGAGACCACGTGGACTGCAGCACATCAGGCTTACCTGTTCTCCACTATCTCCCGGAGTCTGACAAGATGATTGGATGGCATCATTGACTCAGTGGACGTGACTGTGAGAACTACCATGTGATTCAATAATTCCACTTAGGAAGTTTGTTGTAAATGGTGATAGAAGGCCATTGTTGTTTTTGTTGTTCTTGAGTTTTGCATGTAGATATGTAGTTGTCTCAGCAGCATTATTGAAAAGACTATCCTTTCTCCATTGAGTTACTTTGTCAAAAACAAATTGATCATATGTATGCATATGTTTCTGAACTCTACATGTCTCTCCTTGTGTCCTTATGCTAACATTGCACTATATTGGTTACTGCAAATTTGTGCAAGTTCTCTTTGTATGGCTTTTTCAAAATTGTTTTGACTATTCTAGGTCTTTGATTATCCTATATATACTGAAGAATCAGCCTGTCGTTCTCTACAAAGATCTTACTGAGATTTTGATTAGAATTATATTAAAATATATCAAGTGACTATATATAAAGATCTGGTATTTTAACCATTCTGTCTTCCAAACCATGAATGCAGTACATTTCTCCACTTATTTAGATCTTTTAAAATTTCTCTCATCAGTGGTTAGAAGTTTTTGTGTATAAATCTGACACATATTTTGTTAATTTAACACTATTTCATGTCTTGTGCTACTGTAAATGGTTCTTTTTAAATTTCAGTTTTCAACTAATTCTTGCTAGTATGTAAAAATACAGGATACAACTGATATTTATATCAATTGTATTCTGCAAATTTGCTAAACTCACTTATTAGTTCTAATAGCTTTTATGTACAGAGTCTTCAGGAATTTCTATGAATAATTATATCATCTGCAAGTAAAGGCAGCTTTATATCTTCCTGTTTAATTTGTATGGTTTTTCCTTTTCCTTTTCTATTTTCTTACTAAAATCTCTAGTATAATGTTATATAAGAGCTGTGAAAGTAGACATTTCTGTCTTGTTCCTGATATTAGAGGGAAAACACTTAATTTTTCATCACTAATTATAGTATGGGCTATAGGGCTTTTGTGTATGTCTTATCAGGTTAAGAAAGTTTCCTTCTATTGGTAGTGTGCTGAGTTTTTATCATGAATGTGTCTTAAATTTCATCAAAGGCTTTTCTGCATCTATTGAGATTTTCATATTTCTTTTTCAGTCTGCTGATATGTGTAATTACACTGATTTTTTAAAACATTGAACCAACCTTACAAGCCTTAGATAACCTCTCCAATGTACAATGTATCATATATGTACAATGTATCAAAAAGATAACAATAAGCTATATTCATTGTTTAAACATAAATGTTTGGTAGAATTTACCAATGGAATCATGTATCCCTGGAGTTTTCTCTATGGAAAGATTTGCTTATTGCTTTTACCATGTATTTAATTTCTTTACTAGATACAGACCTATTATGTTGATCTATTTTTCCCTTAAGCCTCTTTGGTAGTTGTACCATTTTATCTAAGTTATTCAATTTGTCGATACAAAATTGCTCATAATATTCCCTTCCTATCCTGGCAGTGTCTGTAGTATCTGTAGTAATGTTTCCTCCTTCCTTCCTGTTATTGGTAAGTTGAATTTTCTCTCTCTTTCCTTGACCAATCTAAGTAGTAGTTTATCAATTTTAGTGCCTTTTTAAAACTACCTTTTCAGTTTCAAACTTGTTTTCTATTCTTTTCCTGATTCTAATTTTATTGCCTTCTAATGCTCTTGAAATAACCTAAAGGACAATAAAATTTAGAAAAACACAGACAACAAGACTTGGAGTCAAAAAAATGACTCACTTTATTCAGACTCTGAATTAGAAGAAACTTCTAGGAACATCTTTTTCATATTATTTTTATTTTCCTTCTAACAAATGTACAAGTATTACAATGATATAAATCTATGTCTGCAAAATATCCAAAATAGCTTTTTCAATATATGTAAATTGAATCTAACGATTTTTTTAGTCGTTATTAAAAAAGGAAGTGTTTTATATATAGGAGATGATATTTGAGTAGATGAAATATGGCCCGTGTCTTTAAAATCTAATACAATGTGCATAAGGTAAAAGCCTACAGAGCAATTCAGACAAAGTGGTCTGACAGCTCAGTGCGTACTTCTTACAGCTGAATATTTCGCTTTGAGGTGTCATAGTGGACCAGGAGAATGGAGCAGGTGTGTAGGTTGAGATGGTTGTGCAAAGGAAGCATAATGGGGAGTATAAGAAATATATTCAGAAAGGTATGCTGGGGCAGCTCAAACAGAACACTGAATATTAAGTTAAAATTTTTTTCACTGTATTCTGCAGGTAGTGGGTAAGACAATGAAACTTAAATAGGAAGTAATATGTTTTAGGCACATTAATGGATTAGCAAATACAAATAAAACTGAAGGAGAGAGAGACTAGAAAAAAGGAGAGAAATAATCAGGGAGGCTTCCAAAGGATAACCCACAGCACTGGTAACTGTACAGGTAAGAGAGATGATACTAGACTGACTCCCCGGTTCCTACTTTGAGAGAATGCATAGGTTGTAGTTGTGACAAACATTCAGGGAGTTGTGAGCTGGACCCAACTATGGTCACAGAGATGAGAATGGAGAGACATAAACAGAACAGAGAGTCAGAGACAGGTTGCTTAGGACTTGGCAATTTACTGAGCAAGAAGACACAGGTCCATCAGTTGCTAAAAATACAGGGCTGTACCTAAGAGAAGATCCAGAGGTATGGATACAGATTTGTGGCTTATATACCTAGAAGTGTTATTTAAAGTAGTGAGATTACCAACAAAGAGGGGATATAATAAAAATGAAAATATCAGTATGATAGTCACACGCCTTAAGCCCTTCCATGTACAAGACAACATGTTAAGTGCTTTCCAGATATCAACGCAATTTCTTTTCAATCTTTTGAAAGAGGCACCATGATGATTCCTATTTTAAAGACAGAGAAACTGAGACACAGAGAACATAAGCTATTTGCACAAGATCACAAGCTGGAAAGTTACTCAGACTAATATAGGCCCAGACAATCTGACTCCAGAACCTGCAACACTAGCTTCTCTCTGCAAGAGCAAAAAGTTCCTTATGGAATGATATATTTGGGGGTAAGTGAACTCAGAGAAAGAGACAGAAAAGGAGCAATCAGGGGGGCACATTCTTACACAAATGTGCTTCTGGCATGAGGATTATAAATATACACTATACCAGATGGTCCTTAAGGAGAGTATGGAATGAATGCCACACATTCATCTTATGGATTCTATTTAAACCATTCTAAACCATGAACTCGAGAATGCTCTCCATTTTTAAAATTTTTGGATGAGTGGAAACACTGGAAAAAAAATAAATAGACCTATTTTCAAAGCTGTGGTTTCATAGATGGTAGTTGCAAATGGTTCAGAAGTGAAAAATAGAACTCTGGAACGTTGCTTCTCAAAATGTGGTACCTGAGCTGGCAGCATCAGCATCCACCTCTGAAAACTTGGTAGAAATACACATTTTCATCCCCCACCCCAGACCTACTGCATCAGAAACTCTGAGGGTGAGGTCCCACCATCTGTGGTAATGAACTTTCCAGGTAATTTTGATGTATGTTTGCGTTTGAGAACCTCTACTCTAGAAAATGAGATGATATTTGTATGTGTCGTTAAATCTCTGGGGACCGCATCCCAGGTCAGACCATATCTGTGTGGCCCCTCTATTCCAGCTTGCTAGGTTCTTCAAGAAATCCACAGTACAGTGGAGCCCGGGTTAGGTGAAGAGTCCTTTCCAAGTGGTGTAATATGGTAAAGAAGAGAAAAGGATCTTCCGTTCCTGTTGCTGTCATCCAGAGATATTATCAGGCCACCCTGGAGATCACCCAGGCCTCGCCCCAACCAACTGCAGCAGAATTCTCTCCATGGGAGGAGATTATGGTAATTGACAATTTTCCTGTGTTCTCTGTCTTCCCTTCAAAGAATGATATGTCTTTACTAAATAAACACTTCACCAGGAGACAGAGCTAGTTGCTAAAGAAGTAAATAAGTAACAAACAAACAAAAAAAAAACAATAACTCGAGGCTTTGCACGTGAGGATCTGCCAAGTCCTCGACTAGCTCCGTATTAAACTCTTAGACACTGTGTCTAACCCCTTTCTCTGTGTTTCAATGACATCTGAACTTAGTTTAGCCACTCACCCTTCCTAGTCCCACATCGCATGAGATCCTGGCTCATGTGTACAGCCAACTGGCTGTCCAAGCGCATGCCATGCAAGTCCAGTTGACACTGACACTCCCACCCAGCAGACTGTCAGTAGAAAGATCTCTCCATCCAGGTTCCCAGGAACAGGTCCCATGGTTGGAGGTTTTCATGCCCTTGGGCACTGTGCCCTCACTGGGAGAGACAGCTACTTAACTTGAAGGTGATCTCCTAAGCAGCTTGTCAGAAAATTACGGTGATAGGGTCATCCTGACAAAGTGTTATCCAGTGTCTGAAATGAAAGTAGAAATGAGGAAGTAGAATAATGTCATATTTTCCAGTTGGAAAAAAAAAAANTGTCCATGGGATTTCCCAGGCAAGAATGTTGGAGTGGATTGCCATATCCTTCTCCAGGGGAATCTTTCCAACCCATGGACTGAACCCCTATCTCCTGCACTGCAGGTGGATTCTTCACCACTGAGCCACTAGAGAAGCCTTATACTCAAAAAAAAAAAATTTTTTTTTTAAGTGTTGTTGTTTTTTCTATTAAAAAATCTTTGATTTCTAAGGGAACATAAGTCTATCACTGAGATTTAAATGACTTCTTGACTAACTGCTATAAACTAAGATAATTCCATCTTTCCTATTCAATTTAATAGGGAACACTACTCTTTTTGAACACTACTACTTTTTTTTCTCATTAGAAACAAGGATTTCTTCAAATAGTAAGTGGAAAAGTAACAAATGAGCATCACCCACATTTCTGACAGTTAAGGAGAACTACTGAAAGGCAGGGGAGTAAGCTATTTTCTGACTTACTCTCCTAGAACCTTAGATGATATTTAGATGGGGTATATTAAGAGCTAAAAGTCTTAATGGAGGAGTTTTTCTTGAAACTGTATTTCTTGAAGTGGTGGTTTTAAAACTTTTTGTTATAAGCAAGAAAGCCTTTTCTTCAAACAAAATTCTATGAGGAGCCCAAGTATAAAACTGATTAAAGGATATAGCTATCTGATTGGAGAAGCAGTGAAGCTAAACTAACTCCTGACCCCATCCCATGGACCCCACAATCCCTGCTTTTACCTCTGATGGGTTCTGAGATGTGTTTGAAGCCTTTGCTTTAAAAACATAAATAGTTTCATCATAAACTCTCATGAAATGTGATACCTAAAGTGAATTTAATGTGTCCTTTTAGGCTGTTTCACTGTAAAAGACAGGCTTGGAGCACCCTGGGATAGAATAGAGTAGCCCCTACTAATAAGAGATACAGAAGAGAAACTTGAGGAGCTAAGATACTTTTATTATTCCGGTTTTGTAGCTCTTGGGTTACTTTTCATCCTATCTAGTATAAATATAGGAATATGCTACCAAGTTGTTACTTTTATTTCTCTTCCTTATAGCTCACTAGCTCAGAAAGGTCAGTTTGTAAGAACA
The DNA here is from genome assembly GCA_006410875.1 of Neotragus pygmaeus. Taxonomy (NCBI): domain Eukaryota; kingdom Metazoa; phylum Chordata; class Mammalia; order Artiodactyla; family Bovidae; genus Neotragus; species Neotragus pygmaeus. Next base: position 945,913 of record SJYV01028392.1, on the reverse strand, counting down.
CTGCAGATGGTGACTGCAGCCATGAAATTAGAAGATGCTTACTCCTTGGAAGAAAAGTTATGACCNGGGCCGGGTGGCGACTCGGGAAATCCCAGGGTGGGGGCAGGATCACGGGCAGAGAGCATCCCTGCAGCCAAGCCTTGGACATTGCCTATCGAGACCTTGGCCAATTTCAAACGCCCCCAAGGACTCAATCCTGCCTCTTTCTAGAGTATGGCGGCTGGGTCGCCAGCCCCTCCTCCTAGGACCCAGGCAGGGCTCGGGGCTTCCCAGCACTTTCACCCCCAGACCTAGGATTCCGGATCCCCCGTCCTTTAGCTCTCCGGACTCGGAGCCCAGAATCCCAGCCGCTCCTGCATCACGACCCAGGACTCTGCACCCTCTGCCCCCTGCACACTTTGGGTTCTCACTCTCAGCTTGATGCTAGACCCCTCACTCCTGATGTCCATCTCCGTCCCTCCGAACTTCAGGGAGCCCCTCTCTTAGGGGCCGAGCGTACTTCACCTCCCCGCCCCCCAGTTACCTCGGGGATTCCGTGGTGCTGATTGCGGGCCCCCAGGGCCCCGGCCTCGGCGCTGCGCCAGCCTCGCTGCTTCCCCGCGGAGCCGCCGCCGGGTCCCCGATCTTGGACCGGGTGCCCCCGCGAGTTTTTAAACGGAGATTCTGGCCCCGCCCAGTGCTGGGCAGGGCCCCGCCCACAAGCTCGGGAGTCCCCGCGGTGCGCTCGAGCAAATCTGGTGTCTGAATGGGCGGAGCTCATTTTGAAGGCCCGACTCCGAAGTCTCCTGGGAAAGAGGAACTGGGAACCCTATCTTTGGTCTGAGGGAGAAGGTGCCTGGGGTGGCGGACTCCTGAAGGAGGAGGGAACTGGGGACCCGAATTTGTGAATCTTTGTCCAAGTGGATGTTGGAGGCCTTGACTTCAAGGCCCTGGGCTGGTGGAGGGTGGGAGGACGCCGCCTGTAATACCAGGTCCAGGGAGAAGGGGGCTGGGGTTCTGGACTCCTTGGTCTCAAGGCAGGAAAGGTCTGTAGGTAAGAGTAATATAGGTGAACTCAAATTTCCCCTCTTCCCCACACCACCGTCTTTTTCAGAGGCCAGTTCTCATTTGTTCATTTATCGTTAAAAAGAATTTATTACTGCAAGAGAGGCACTCTTTGCTGGTGCTGTGGTGTAGCTGTGAACTAAGTAGGCAGGAATTCCCAGCCCTCGAGCAGACTGTCATTCCAGTGGGAGGCTCGTTTCTCAGTTCCCATCTTGGTTACCATGTAAATCAGATTTCTCCCCTGCTTTCAAGACTGTGCTCTCCTAGTTCTCCTCCCTCACTTGCTGCTCCTTCCGTTTCCCTGCCTGTTTACTCCTCTTCACCCTTTCTTGGTGCTGGGGGAGGTAGTGTTGCTCCTCTGTCTATACTCACTTCCTTGATGATCTCATCCAGTCTTATGGCTTTAAATACCATCCATGAACCATCAGTCCCCAAATTTACATCTCCAGACCAGACTTCCCATAAACTCAAAAGAGGCCGCTGTGGTCATTCAGCTTCTCCACAGGGAGTTCTATCAGGCATTTCCAACTCAGTTTGCCAAACCTGGGCACTTTTTCATATAAACCTACTTCCCCTCCTCCATCCTGTCAAAGGATTCTCTATCCATCTTAGTTGCTCAGACCAGAATCTTCGGTCATCCTGGATCCCTCTCTCTCATATACACTCATATCCACTCCGTCAGCAAGTTTTGTCGTCTCTACTTTAAAAATCTTGCCAGAATCTCCCCAGTGCCCACTCCCTGGTCTACCTGTCACGTCTCACCTGGACAATCATAGCAGCCTCCCTGGTCTCTCTGACCCTCCCCTGGTTTGTCCCTGAAGGCAGTCAGAGGGATCCATCACCTCTCCCCCTCCCACACAGACACACAGGAAGCAGGTGGCCTTGTCACCAGCAGGGTGACATCCGCTATTGCTGCCTCTCCACTCCCCCATTGTTCCTCAGGACTTCTCTGGACCAAAGCCCTTTGAGAGGTCTCTTCCAGCCCCCAGCCCACCATGGTCCTGCCAGGCAACATCCTGTTCCTGCTTTTGCTTCCAGGTGAAGTCAGTGGTTACGGGGGCTGGGGGAGGGGTGTTAGAGTTTTGTGAACAGGACAGTTTGGGGTGGCATCTGAAGGGAGGGGTGCTGAGGGCGGGTCCTTCTCTCAGTGCCCTTTCCTTTCCAGAAATAAACTTCTGGGCTGATTCTTTGGGAAGGGAAGCTGAATTTGGATGGCTGCCTGTCTATCCCTTTCTACTGCTGCGTCTCTGCCTCTACTTCTGATTTCCTGTCTCTCTCTGGGTCTCTGGGCGCTCCCCTCCCACTTGGCCCCTCTTCTCATTTGATCTCTCCGGAGTGGAGGTTATTTCTCAGGGCATCTCCTTTCCCTGCGCCCTGTTTTGAGAACCACCTCTGCCCACTGATCTGCATCCCCTCTCCTTCCACAGTGGCTACAGCTCAGATGACCCCAGGTGAGAAATCAACCCCCCCCCTTTGCAGCATCACTTCAGGTCCTGCTTCCATTCCTAAAGTGTGGCCTGTGAGTCCTGAATCTCACTTCTCATCCTCAAGTTGGAGCCGCCAGAGGATCTGCAGCCCTCTCTGGGTCCCCACGTCACCTTCCTCATCACCAAACTGAAGGCCCAGCAATGTACTAACCCCCCGACCTGTCTTCTGGGGTACTCACTGTGCCCAAAGCACAGTCCTGGAAGCTATAGGACATCCCCAGCTTCTCTCTGAATCTCCATTGCTCCTTTCCTTCCCCAGGAATTCTGGGACACCCACCCTCAAAGGGATTTCCTTTGCATCAAGTGCCTGAAGCCCAGCCCTGAGTGTCTGGAACCCCTCTCAGCCGCCTTCTTGTCTTGGGCCCCACCCCTCAGGTTCCTGTTCCGGATGTGGGCCCCTCTCTCTGCCACTTCTGGCAGGCCTTGTGGCTGCGGATGCTGTTGTGTCTCTGCTAATTGTGGTAGTGGTGTTTGTGTGCGCTCGCCTACGCAGCAGGCCCACCCAAGGTGAGAATAGGGACAGGGCTGGGCCTAAAGGGACAAGATGTCCCCAGGGAGGGGGTCCCCAGGGTGGGGGCCCCCCTTGGGCAAGCCCTCGAGGTTCCGGGGAAACCCTGAGGGCGGTGCTTGGGGGAACTCCTGAGAAAACCCCTGAGGCTGGGGGTCNGAAGGGTCCAGAGGTGGGGTGATCTTTGGGAGGTAGGGTGGGGGATTGCGAGGTCTAGACCTACCCCTCTGGGCCTGGACGAGGCTGAGACCTGAGGAGAGGAAAAGAGGGTAAACTGAGACACGGGGCCTGTCTCTTATACACATCTCAAGGGGGTGGAGGTGTGGGTGGGAGGTGGGTGGTCAGGTCTCATGTTTTCTCTTCCCCACCCCCAGAAGATGGCAAAATCTACATCAACATGCCTGGCAGGGGTTGACTTCCCTGTAACTGCGAGTTTTGACTTCTGACCTTCTCATCCTGCATGTGGGTGGCGGCACAAGAAAATCCACCCTGCTTTGGGGCTGGAATAAAGCCATTGAAATACCTCTTGTTCTAATTCTTTCTCAAAGGCTCCTTCTCATTTATCTGTTTTCTGGGTCCTTGATCCCCCCAGGACTCCATATGTCCCCACCCCATCACCCCAGGGATCTGGAATAACTCAGCATTGCTTGTATGCTCCAATGTTTATTTGGGGGCAGTACTGGGGAGAGGTCTGACATCTCATGGAGGCCACTCTGTGCATCTGTGTCTTGATGGGATTAGGAGTAGAGTGCTGAGCAGGCATCAGGAATGACTGGACCCAGGCATCAGGTTGTTGACTGCCCTGCTTTGGACTCATTTGTAATACACCCTCTGTGTGTTGAGGTCGCTGTAGACATCTGTCCTCTGGCCTTGGAGCTCCTAAGGGATGGAGAGGGTATGGACCGTCAGTGAAAGGTCCACCAGGGTATGGACCAAATAAACTGAAAATCTAGCTTTCTTCCAGGGGCTGGCAAGGCCTCTGGCAGCTTCTTCAACTTTGTAGCCATGAAAGAAATCTGGGATTTTATTCAAGGGCATTCAGTGTTCCCCTCTTCCCTCAGCCTCACCATTACGCCCCAGGCAAGGGGCCTTTGGGTGTGCTCTTCTCTCTGCCTGGAACACCAGTCCCCCAGATATTCCCATGGGAGGTTCCTTCTCCCCCTTCTAGTCTCAGCTCATGGCATTTTCTCAGAGAGGCATTTCTTTTTTCCTTTGACCACATGGCATATGGAACAGAGATCAAACCTGGGCCCCCTGCATTGGAAGCACAGAGTCTTAACCACTGGACCACCAGGGAATTCCCTGAGAGGCATTTCTTGGTTTCCTCATCTCTAGTTTCTCCTCCTCTCACCCCAGTCATTGTCACATCAATCTGCTTTATTTTCTTCACACTGCCTCCCCAAGTGATCTTGTTAATTTGCTTCAAGACTGTCTCTCCAGCTAGGATGTAAGCTCGCCAGCATCTAGCCTAAACAAGCCCTCAACAAATTTCACCAAAGGAATGAATAAATTGGGGCTTTGCCCTAAAATGTTACTGCCTCCCAGTAACTGGAAATTCCCTTAAGTCTTCTGGTCCTCATGGAGCCAAACTTGAGATTCTTATACTTTACAGAGAGACTTTCAAGCCACGAGTGGGGCAAACCAGAGCTGGTTGCAGACAAATAAAACAGACTTCACAGAGGAGGGTTCACAGTGGGGGTGGGTTAAAGGTCTGTGGCCCCAAGAAGCCCGCCTCAGATAGAATCCCTAAAATCACATGCCTCAGATAGAATCCCTAAAATCAAATGCCTGGTCTGGGAGTTCATCTTTCTGGAGAGGGTCTGTGTGTCTTCCATTAGATTCTCAGAGGAGCTCCCTGCATTGGGAGCGCGGAGTCTTGGCCACTGGACCACCAGGGAAGTCCCTGTATCATCGCTCTTAAGGAGGGTTTCAAGGATACTTGCACTGCCCGTAGATTACATGAACGTTTTTCGTGTGGATTTTTCTGAGGAGTCTCTGGCTTTTGTCAGTTTCTCGAAAGGAGACAAGTTCTGGTCCCTGTCCCCCAACTATTAATTCTAAAACTCCTCATTTTAAAGTTACCAAATTGGGTTGAATTATATCCTCTGCTCTTCGGAGGACTTCTCTGAGAAATCAGCATGTCCTGGGCTGGGCTTTTCCTGCCTTCTGGCTGAGGCAAATCATCCCTGAATTTCCCCTCCGTACATTTTAAGCTGAGCGTAAGGTCATGACTGATCACTGAACACAGTTTTGGATGCTTCATGTTCAGTGTTTGAGGAGCTCCTGAGAAAGTGGCTTCGGGGTCTGGGTTCTGTGGGGACCGCGGGAGGGCCATTTTGGACAGACAACCACAGGGCCAGAGTGAGAGATGAGGCAAGAACTTGGTTTCCTTACCTGATAAGGCGACTCTGTCTCTGTGATGTGCTGTTTCCGGGTCACTGTTCGGGGGTGGGGTGAGAACTGGGGCTATTTTCTTGTTCCAAAGTCAGCCCCTCCATCACCTCCCTTTGGGTGGTTGTGACTTGAGAGCTCACCCTTCCCTTGCCAGGCAAGTCCTCAGAGGGTCCCAGGCCATCCCCAGCCAGCCCCACTCACCCTCTGCAGCCCCTTGACCCCGAGGGACCAGCCGACCCAGGGAGTACACAGCCAGAGCGATGAGGAGGGTCAGCATCAGGTCCCCCAGCACGATCCCTGCCAGCACGCCCGGGCTCAACGAGGAGCAGTTGCATTCTGGGAATGGATGTGGTATAGGAGTCAGGGGAGATCACTGGGAGTAGGAATTGGGAGGAGGTGTCAGTCATCGGGGGGGGAGGTGTGGAGAGACTGGGGAAGGGTCCAGAGGTGGGGTGATCTTTGGGAGGTAGGGTGGGGGATTGCGAGGTCTAGACCTACCCCTCTGGGCCTGGACGAGGCTGAGACCTGAGGAGAGGAAAAGAGGGTAAACTGAGACACGGGGCTGTGACTGCGGGGTAGGCATAGAAGCTGGGGAGGGTGTCTCCTGATGCCCGGCGGGCACGACAGGGAGCTGGGGGCCGTCATCAAGGCCTCTGGACTGTGTTCCTTCTACAGTCAACTTGTCCTGTCGCAACACTCTTAGAGTCCCCTGCCCCTGCTTCTCCCCGAGTCTAAATCTTGGGGCGGGTGGGAGCGCAGGCTCTGGGAGAGACTCATAGGGTTTGGGGGGCTGGGGATCTGCTGCAGTCCCAACACTCCCCCACCCCACTTCGATTCTCTCTTTCCACCCAGTTCCCTGCCCTGCCCCGTGCTGAGCCCAGAAGCTGCAGAAGCCCCCAACTCACCACCCACGGTCAGAAGGAGAGATAGGAGCCTATCGGAGGGTCTAAGGCCCCCCATGATGCATGCAATGCTGCTGGACACCACAGTCCAAGGCGGGTGGGATGTGGCGTAGTGTCCAACCAAGTAAAGGAGGAAGTCTGAGGTGGGTGGTGGCAGGAGGGAGGAGGGGACGATGGGGGGAGGAGGAACAGAGAAAGACAGACAGACATCACCAAAGAGAGTCAGGCCCAGACACCCCAGGCTGCAGCCTCCAGTGGTTAGAATGAAGGGTGATCGGCGCATGTGTCCATTCAACCTTCACCCCCAGACAGAGGTCCACTATCATTGTCACAGGATGGTCTCTGGCTGACTGTGATTGGAGCTAATCTCTGCCTCTTCCTGGCTGGACAACCTTGAGCAAGTCACTCAACCTCTCTGGGCCTCAGTTTCCTCACCTGTAAAACAAGGAGTAAAATAGTACCTACTTTGAAGGGTGTTGTGAGGGTTGAATAAATTTGTATCTCTAGAACAGGTTCTGACCCTTTTCAGCTTTTTATAAGCACCAGTTATATTTATTTGACAATCAGAACCTTGCAATGTTCATAGGATATTAAAAGAGATCACCAGGATATGGGTTTTAGTAATGCACAGGCACCCTCTCCAAGTGTTAATGCATTTAAACCCAAGCACACCATTCTGAGGCAGCTTCCCTGGTAGCCCAGTTGGTAAAGAATCCACCTGTAATTCAGGAGACCCTGGTTCGATTCCTGGGTTGGGAAGATCACCTGGAGAAGGGATAGGCTACCCACTCCAGTATTCTTGAGTTTCCCTGGTGGCTCAGATGGTAAAGAAATCACCTGGAATGCGGGAGACCTGGGTTGGATCCCTGGGTTGGGAAGATCCCCTGAAGGAAGGATAGGCCACCCACTCCATGGAGAATCCCCATGGACAGAGGTGCCTGGTGGGCTACAGTCCATGGTCGCGAAGAGTCGGACATGACTGAACAATGAAGCAGAGCACGCCCTTCTGAGGAGGTAGATGCTTTTATTCCATTTTAGAGAAGGATAAACACACGCATCCAAAGTGACACAGCAAATAAAGATGGACATAGAACCCAGGACCCAAGGACAGATATCTGACCCTTAAAGAGAAAAGAACCAAGATGGAGGCGAGGGAAGGAGAAAGTGGTGACCAGGCAGAGAAGGAGGGAGAAGACTAGGCAGTCACACAGATGCACACAGCACAGATCCAGGCCTAGGGCTTTGAGGTGAGGCAGGTGGGGGCAGTGGGTGACACTCGGCCAGGCTGGGCGGCCCCCACCAAATGAGGAAGTGGCTGGAAGCCCGTACTGAGAGAGGCCACCCAGGAGATGACAAGGACTTTTAGCCGCAACGGGAGAGGAGCCGCACTGGGGAAGGAGGAACCTGAGGTTAGGGGCTACAGGGGGATGGGCCAGCGGCAGGGAGCCCCGTCCAGGCGGCACACCCACAGTTCCCCGGGCCTGGGCTCAGGAAAGAAAAAGGGGAACCTGGGTGCCAGTCATGAGACAGACCCTGGGTGACCTGTTGGAGTTGGGGGTGGGTATTTGGAGTCCGGAAGAGGGTCACAGCCGAGCCCTAGGCGGCACTGGCTATTAAACGCTGCCACTGCCCAGGGCTGGCCGAGCCCTATCACAGAAGAGTCAACACACCACTACCACCAGGTCTGGAGCGAGCAGGGCCTGCCTGCTCGGGCGTCTCAAGGTGGCTGAAGCCCAGTGAGCCGGGGGCAGTCAGCGACCAGAGGAAGCTCTGAGCCAGGAGGGCCCTGATCTGACTCAGGAGTCAACAGGCTCCCTCTGGCTGGACGTGGGGACGTGACTGTTGGGGGCAGGGCTGGGAGCAGGGGGCCAGGATGTGGCAGCAGTGGTCCAGTTTCTTGTGAGGATTTTGTGAGGTCTGTGAGAATCAGGCCTGCCTGGCACACAGTAAATGCTCAGCGAATGTTAATCATTATCAATATCATTGTTGTTATTGTTACTAGCAATTCAAGGCTTCCCAGGTGACTCAATGGTAAAGATTCCGCAGACATGGGTTCAATCCTTGGGTCAGGAAGATCTCCTGGAGAAGCAAATGGCAACCCACTCCAATATTCTTGCCTAGAGAAACCCAAGGACAGAGGAGACTGGCGGGCTATAGTCCATGGAGTCACAAAAGAGTTGGACACGCCATAGTGACTAAACAATTCATGTCTCCAGTTCTGGGCTCCCCTTCAGAAAAAAATCCTCCTTCTACCTCTCAGTCTCAGCCTCCTGATCTGATTCTTCCAATTCCAGCCAGGCCCAGGCTGTCCCCAGTCTAACAGCCCCACAACCCAGGCACCATCCAATCAGATGTGGCTGCAGGGCTGGGTCGGAGTCTTGGGGTCCCCCTTTGGTTGTTGAGATGTGGGGAAGTCCGAGGTGTTCCAAGGGAATGGGCTGAGGTGGTGGCAGTGTGAAGCATTCCAATATTTTAACCACAGGTACAGCTGTACTCCCCGGAAATGGAAATGGCAGCCCACTCCAGTGTTCTTGCCTGGAGAATTCCATGGACGGAAGAGCCTGGCGGGCTGCAGTCCATACAGCCCATAGGGTTGCAAAGAGTTGGACACAACTGAGTGACTAAGCACAAGCATAGCTGTACTGGTACAGACCCTAATATGCCAGCTGGTCTCCAGTCCAGGGTCTCCATCCCACTGCGGGAAGGAAGAGACAGAGATGGAGGGCAGACCCCTCCCCGCAGTGCCCAACTCCAGGAAGCAGCGCTGCCCCGAACCCCACGAGATCTGTGAAGTGTCTCAGACTCTCTTGGGAGCAGCCCAAGCATTGGGGAGGGTCAAAGTTGACTTTTCCAGAAAACAAGCCATGGGTTGAGTCTGTGACAAGCTCGCCTCTGTGGAAGCTACAGTCCCTTCCCCCACTCCCTGCTTCCATTCCCCCTACCCCCACCAGCGTCCACCCTACCCCCAGCAGCCAGGGGAAGCTTTCTGAAAAGTGAGGCAAATCACTCACTTTCTAAAATGGCCGAAGGATTTGAACAGACACGTCACTGAAGAAGAGATGTGACTAGCCGAATAACATGTGAAAAAGCGTTCAGCATCATTAGTCATGAGGGAAACAAGCTAAAACCACAGTGAAACACCACTACACGCCCACTAGAGTGACGAAAATTAAAAAGACAGACCCTGTCAAGCGTCAGCAGAGATGAGGAGCAATTGGAAATGTGGACTAGAACCATCACCTTGGAAAAGAGCTTGGTAGTTTCTTATAAATTTGAATAGTCACAAGGACTTCTGTGGTGGTCCGGCGGTTAAGAATCTGCCCTGCAGTGCAAGGGGCAGGTGTTCAACCCCTGATTGGGGAACTACATGCCTCAGAGCAACTAAGCTGCTGCAACACTGCAACGGAATATCCTGAGTGTTGCAACTAAGACCTGACATTGCCCCCAAAATAAATACATATATTTTTAAATTTTAAATAGTCACCTACACATAGATCCAGCAATTCCACAAAGGAAGGCGTTTACTGCAGAGAACCACAAACACGTATTCAGGGACTTGCCTGGGGGTCCAGCAGATAGCACTCAGCACTCTCAGTGCGACCAGGCTGGTAGGGATAGGGCACCCGGGTTCAACCCCTGGTCGGGGAACCCAGGGATTGAACTTCCAGATACCGCAACTAAGCCTACAAGCATCAACTAAAAAACCCTGCACACCCCAACTAAGGGTCCACGTGCCTGGGCAAGCACCTAGTGCAGCCAAAATAAATAATAAATTTTTTTTAATTAAAAAAAGAAAACATATGTTTATATAAAGACCTGTTCATCTCTCTGTCCTCTCCTCTTTCCTCTCTTCCCCTTACTTCCCCTACTGTAGCTACACTGGCCTTCTTGCTGTTTCTCCACTAAGTCAAGCTCATTCTCACCTCAGGGCCTTTATACCTGCTGTCCCTCATGCAGAATTTTCCTCTGGGCCTCTGGCCACTAGACTAAAGACTGTGTCTCCTGGTCTCATTTGCATTTAAAAGGCCATATGACTTCACTCTGGCTGATGGGCCACATTGGAAATGAATGAGCAATGTACAGGCCATGGCTTTCATGGAAGGGTATACTCTATCCTTCTTCAACTTTCTCATTTGCTGTAATTTCAATAAGGGAGTGATCACACTAAAACAAGTGGATAAGGACAACATGATAAGGATAAAAGAGCAATAGGATAGAAGGAACCTCTGTACTCATCACATTGGAGGAGCCCTGGACTCATGAGAGAGAGAAACTTCTACCTCATTTAAGCCACCCATGGTAGGTAATCTCCAAAAACAGTCACCAAGATTTTCTTCATCTCAATGTGCACATACTACCCCTCTTATCAAGAATTACAGAGAGGGAGCTTCTCTGATGGTCCAGTGGTTGAGACTCCACACTCTTCCACTGCAGGGACAGTGAGGGGCACAGGTTTGATCCCTGGTCAGGGAACTAAGATCTCATGGGGCATGGCCAAAAACAAATACATTTTTAAAAACTTCCCTGGTGGGGAACTCAAACCAGGGTTCTGTGACAATCTAGAGGGGTGGGATGGGGAGGGAGGCAGCAGGAAGTTTCAAGAGAGAGGGGACATATGTACACCTATGGCTGATTCATGTTGATGTATGGCAGAAATCAACATAATATTGTAAGGCAATTAGTATTCAATTAAAAATAAATAAATGTAAAAAAAAACCTACCATGGTGGTCTAGTGATTAAGTCTCCATGCTCCCAACACAGGGGGACCAGGTTTGATCCCTGGCCAGGGAACTACAGCCCACATGACACAACTGAAGGATCCTTTGGGCCACAACTAGGACCAGTCACAACCAAATATATATATATGTTTAAGCTACACAGTCCATTTTCCCTCCCCTTGAATCTGAGCCAAATTCATGACTTGCTTTGACTTAGAACACAGTGAAAGTGATGCTGTGCCAGTTCTGAGCTTGGGCCGTAAGAAACCTTACAGCTTTTGCTCTTCCTCTCCTGGAATCCAGCTGCCATGCTGTAAGGAAGTCCAAGCTCCATTCCCGGAGAGTGAAGTCATACAAAGAGGCCCTAGAGGAGGAGATACCATGAGAGAGAGGCCACAAAGATAAGATCCAAGGCACCCTGGCAGACAGGAAGTGCCCAGGGCCCCAAAAGATCCAGTCATCTTGGATCTTCTGTGCCCTTCCAGCCACCAGCTAAATGCAGAACCCCTTGAATGACCCCCAGGCAATACCACATGAAGCAGAAGAATCATCCGGTCAGCTCACAGTATAGAATCATGAGAAACAAAGTTGTTTTAAGCCACTACATGTTGGGATGGTCTGTTACAAAGCAGATAATGGAAACAGCCCTGGTACTTTGGGGGACCTTGTGCGTGTGTGTGCATTAAGTTCCTTCACTTGTGTCTGACTCTGTGACCCCACAGACTGTAGCCTGCCAGGCTCCTCGGTCCTTGGGATTCTCCAGGCAAGAATACTAGAATGGGTTGCCACGCCCTCCTCCAGGGGATCTTCCCTACCCAGGGATCGAACCCGCGTCTCTTATGTCTCTGGCATTAGCAGGCGAGTTCTTTACCACTAGAGCCGCCTAGGAAGCCCTAGGGGGCAGGAGACCTTGCAACTACAACCAACTCTGTCGTTTCAAATGCCCTGCTTGAACTAGCTGAGTTTACAGGGTGCAGTTTGTGAAGATTTGGAGATCAGTGCACACATGACCGAAGAGGAAAGCTGAGCACCCAAATATCAGAGGGAAGGAAGTGATGGAATTTTGGATGAATCTGGATGGAAACACACTTGCACCACAGCTGCAAGGTAAAGTGGGAAAATGGATTTCTGAGGAGGTTGAATTCATAAGGTAAGAAATTCCTAAAAAGTAGAAGACAGCAAAAAAAAAAAAAAAAAATAGAGATGATGTTCAGAGGGCTCTGGACGTCTGGGATAGAAAGCATGAGAATTGTCCAAAATACCAGGGGAACCAATCCATCCAGCCTGCCTTACCCTTCCTAGGTAGGATAATAGTTTGATTCTTTGGTTAAAACAAAAAGAAAAGCCACAGTGAGATACCACTACACATCTATTAGAATGGCAAACAACAACAATAAATTGACAATATCTAGAGCTGCCAAGGATGCGAACAGTTGGAACTCTCATGTATTGTTGGTAGGAGTGCAAAATAGTACAGGCACTTTAGATAACAGTTCAGTTGTTTCTTATAAACTTAAACACATTCTTACTGTATGATCCAACAATACCATTCCTAGGTATTTACCCAAGAGAAATGAAAACTTAAATTAACATAAAAAGCAGTTTGCCATATGAATAGTGGCTTTAGTCATAATGTCCAAACTAGAGACAACCCAAGTGTTCTTCAGCAGATGAATGGACAACCTGTGGTACATCCATACAATAGAATACTATTTGGGGTGCGTGCTAAATTGCTTCAGTCATGTCTGACTCTTTGCGAGTTGGACACAACTTAGCAACTGAACAATAACAGTGTATTTGTCAAAACCCATAGACCAATACACTAAAAAGGATGATTTTTACTCTATGTAAGTTCTATGCGCGTTCATGCTTGGTTGCTCAGTCGTGTCTGACTCTTTGAGACCCCTTGGACTGTAGCCCCACCTGGCTCCACTGTCCATGAGATTTCCCAGGCAAGAATACTGGAGTGAGTTACCATTCCCTCCTCCAGGGGATCTTCCCGACCCAGGGCTGGAATTTGAGTCTCCTGCATTGGCAAGCAGATCGTTTACTACTGAGCCACCAGGAAAGCAAGGTTGAATTCCCCTCATCAGCAGACATTGTTCTTTCCCCACTACTGGAATAGCATTTGGAATCAGACATCTGGTTCCCTGGCCAAGACTATGTTTCTCAGTCTCTTTGGAGCCAGGTGAGGCCTCCTAACTGTCTTCTGGATGATGGAATAAGGGAAGAAACAAAGCTGGCAACTTCAGGTTGTGTTTCTAAAGGCAAAAGTGAGAATCTCCCTGTCTCTGCCCTTCCTCTTGGCTGGAATGTGGCCCTGACGCTGGCAGTAGGCATGCATCTTAGACCACAGTGGTTGAGTTTTCATTCATAAAATGTAGGTCTTTTAAATATAATTAAGGTAATGCTTGATGGATTTATCAATTGTGGTTCACCCATATCATCAATGCAGTCATTACAAATGAATTAGAACTCTACAAGCTGATTTGAAGGGATTTTAACTGAGAAAAGCAAGATGCAGAGAAGTGATTCTATTGGTGGTACGAGTGCAAACAATGATTAAAATGAATCCCTTAAAAAAAATAAAATGAATCCCTTATAAATATGTATGTATATATATGTTTGCATATTTGAGTGACGGTGGAGAAAACTACCTAAGGATACACTCAGGCTGTTAACGTTGGCAACACTGGTGACCTCGTTCAGGATAGGAGATGGGGAAGGGTAAACACAAAATAAAGTTGAATGTAAAGGAACTATATGAAAACAACAGTGTGTATAACATGATGCTGTTTATATAAAGTGATATATGTAAAACTGTGTATATCTGAATAGAAAGAAGTATGAATGTGTAGTCAAGTGAATGTCAACAGTGATATCTCTGGGCAATGGGATTTAGATCATTTATATTTTCTTATTTTTTAAAACTTGGTTGTCTTTTTTTTTAACAGGGGATTTTTTGAGTATATATAATTGGGGGGAAATATATTTTAATTTCAGAAAGCATAACAAATAAATTCAACTTTGCAGAAGAAAAAATAATATGACTTTTTTCTGCCAGGAATGGTGTTCTAAAGAAACCAAAAACCATCTCCATTGGAGAACAGATAAAAATGCAGGATGAAATCTACAGGGTAAAAAATTATTAAAAGCAGCAAAACACTAGTTAGAGGGAGGGCTTCCTAGGTGGTGCAGGGGTAAAGAACCCATCTGCCGGTATAGGAGACGCGAGAGATGTGGGTTTGACACCTGCGTTGGGAAGACCCCCTGGAGAAGGAGATGGCGACTCACTCCAGTATTCTTCCCTGGGAAATCCCATGGACAGAGGAGCCTGGCGGGTTACAGTCCATGGGGTCACAAAGAGTCAGACATGACTGAGCACACACACTAATAAAAGGGTAAGGAAATAGTATTGAAAACTCTGAATAAAACAAAAGAGGAGTTCAAAACTCAAATGCCTTTGGGACAAACGCCTTCTTCCATGCAAAAGATGGTTTGAGCAAAAGTAAAGGCCCAGATCCACCCAGACTGGAGAGTCTGAACCTCAGCTCTTCATTTTAAGCTGAGACCTGGAGGTCATCCAGGTAAGAATGCACCAGGAGGGACTTCCCTGGTGGTCCAGTGGCTAAGACTCTGCACTCCCAACGCACAGGGCCCAGATTCAACTCCTGGTCAGGAAACTAGATCCTACATGCCACAACTAAGCGTTCATATACTGCAGCTAAAGATCCTACGTGACAAAACTAAGGCTGATGAGCCCAAGTGTCACAACCAAGACCTGGTGCAGCCAAATAAATATTTCAAAAAATCTTTTGATGAAGAGCATTACCAAAAACCTACAGCTAACATCATTTATGGTTAAGTATTAAAATATTTGGGCTTCCCATGTGGCACCAGTGGTAAAGAACCTGCCTGCCAATGCAAGAGACAAGAGACGCGGGTTCGAATCTCTTGAGCTTCGCGGGTTTGATCCCTGGGTTGGGAAGATCCTCTGGCTGAGGGCACGGTAACCCACTCCATATTCTTGCCTGGAGAATCCCATGGACTGAGGAGCCTGGCGGGCTGTAGTCCACAGGGTCACAAAGAGTCAGACACGACTGAAGCGACTTAGCACACATGCATTTAAATATTTAATGGTTAAATATTAAAAGTTTTCCTTCTAACTGTGGAATAAGACAAAGAAAGATGCCTGTTGTTATTGCTTCTGTTCAATTTTGTCCTGGAAACCTTAACTCTGAAGTAAAGCAGGAAAATAAGTTAAAAATTATTGGCATCATTATTTATAGATTATATGATTCTGGCTAAAGAATGTTCAGAAGATTTCACAGACTAATTTATTAGAATTCAAAACAGAACTTAGCTAGGTAACTGGATATAAAATCAATGTATAAAAATCAATTTTATTGCCACATACCAGTCATAAACCAAACAAAGGTGGAGAAAAGTAACCATCTATATTAGCGTAAATGATCAAGTGACTGGTAATAAATCTAACAAACTGTATGAAAAGCTTGTATAAGGGAATTTTGTAAAGAGAAGAGAAGTTGCTCAGTCGTATCCGACTCTTTGCGACCCCATGGACTGTAGCCCACCTGGCTCCTCGGTCCATGGGATTTTCCAGGCATGAATACTGGAGTGGGTTGCCATTTCCTTCTCCAGGGGATCTTCCCGACCCAGGGATCGAACCTGGGTCTCCCACATTGTAGGCAGACGCTTTACCGTCCAAGCTACCAGGGAAGATAATGGTTTGATATACCATGTTATTGGATTTGGATAGCAGTTTACCTTGAATTGGGCTTCCCTGGTGGCTCAGAGGTTCAAGGTCTCAGAGATCTCAGAGGAGATCTGGGTTCGATCCCTGGGTTTACCTATATGTTCCATCCATTCATAATCTAGATTTTAAAAGCTTTTTTCTGTGGAACTTGCAGGTGGATTCTAAATTTTATACTAAAATAACAAAGAGCCAATTATAACAAAGATACTCTTAGTGAAAAACAAGGTGATAGTTTCCACCCTAGCTGATATCAAGACTTTTTATAAAGCCAGACTTCTCTGGTGGTCCAGTGGCTAAGACTTCATGCTCCCAATGCCAGGGTTTCATCCTTGGCCAGGGAACAAGATCCCAAATGCCACAGCTAAAGATCCCACTGCTGCAACTGAGACTCAGTGCAATCAAATGAATAAATAAAAATAAATATTTTTTTAAAAACTTGTAAAGCAATGGAAATTAATTCAACAATTGGTGAACTAGAGCAGAGATTCTAGAAGTATACCTATGTACATATGGCCCCCTGATTTGTGATAGAGGTTTTTACTGCAAAAAAAAAAAAGAGAGAGATGATCTTTTCAATAAATATACTGAGTTTGCTATCTAATTGGATGAAAATTACATTAGACTCCTACTTCATACTAAGCACAATAATCAACTTTAGGTAGATCACAGACCCAAACTGAAAAATAAAACCAAAAAGTTTTAAAAGATAATGTAGCATAACTGCAAGGAAGAGAAAAGATTTCTCCTTTTTTAATTTTTAAAAACTGAAGTATAGTTGTTTTGAAATGTGTTAATTTCTGCTGCACGGCTAAGTGATTCAGTTATACACAGACATACTATATATATACTTTTAAAATATTCTTTTCAATTATGGTTTATCACAAGATATTGAATACAGTTCCCCATGCTATACAGTAGGACCTTGTTTATCCATTCTATATATAATAGCTAACATCTGCTAAGATTTCTTAATCAAGACTCAAAAAGCGCTAACTACAAAAGATAAGATTGTTACATTTGGCTAATCAATGTTAATAATTTGTATTCATCAAAAGATGTCTTAGAGTGATATGGTTATATATTTATATTTTAAGAGGTCTTTATTGCTTACAGACACTAAATTTTTTTTCATAAAATAATAAGACTTTGAGAATTTGCGTAAAATAACTGAAGGGGGAAGAAGTGCAGGTAGAGAGGAAATAAAATTAGCTATATACTGACAGCTGAGAAGGCAATGGCACCCTACTCCAGTACTCTTGTCTGGAAAATCCCATGGACGGAGGAGCCTGGTAGGCTGCAGTCCATGAGGTCGCTAAGAGTCGGACACGACTGAGTGACTTCACTTTGACTTTTCACTTTCATGCATTAGAGAAGGAAATGGCAACCCGCTCCAGTATTCTTGCCTGGAGAATCCCAGGGACAGAGGAGCCTGGTGGGCTGCCATCTATGGGGTCACACAGAGTCAGATACGACTGAAACGACTTAGCAGCATATACTGACTGGCCTCTCTGGTGGCTCAGTTGGAAGGAATCTGTCTGCCAATACAGAGGCGTAAGTTCGATCCCTGGATCGGAAAGATCCCTGGGAGAAGGAAATGGCAACTCACTCCAGCATTCTTGTCTGGGAAATCCCATGGACAGAGGAGCTTGGCAGGCTACAGTTCATGGGGTCACAAAAAGGTCAGATATAACTCAGCGACTAAACGACAACAAATACACTGACAATTGCTGAAGCTGGTGACAAGTCTATGGGAATTCATTACACTGTTCTCTCCACTTTTGTGTATGTTTTGAGATTTTCCATTAAAAAGATATCATTACCAAATGGTCAGAGTAGGAGAAGATATTTCCAACATATAATGTAGACTAAGGATTTGAGTAGGGCATATAGAAGTAACTCCTTCAAAAACAAACAGCCAACCCCAAAAGAAAAATGAGCAAAACTCTTAAGCAGACCCTTTACACAGGAGGAAATCCATATGGCAGTAAAGGTATCAATAGGTTCCGAAGTTCAGTGGGAAATGTGAATTAAAACACCTACCCCTGGACTTTCTGAGCAGTCCAGAGATTAAGACTCCACGCTTTCAAAGCAGGGGACAAAGGTTTGACCCCTGGTCGGGGAACTATGATCCCACATACCATGCGGTGAGGCCAAAAAAGGACACCTTCCCTTCTATACCTAGAAATGACAAAAATGGCAAAATCTGACAATACCAGGTGTGGTTGCTAAAAGATAGGGAGCAACCAAGACCCCCACACGCTGCAGGAGTGAGCGGCAATGGTTTAACCACTTTGAGAACAATTTGGCATTGATATTCCCAGTGACTCAGAACTTCTGCCTCTCTATCTATGTCCTAAAGAGACTGGTGGATGGACACCAGGAAGCCTGTGTAAAGCTCTTCATAGCTGCCCTACTTGCAAAGCCCTTCAAGGGAATCAACACAGATGTTCATTAGAGGAAGATGGATACATACTTTGTAGTAGATTCACACCATGGGACATTATGTGATAATGAGAATAAATATCTTGACTGCGTAGAATAAACACAGTAGGTACTATGACTTGTCACAACATGGGTTTATCTCACAAACAGAATGTTGAGTGAAAGGAAAAAAACATATACAAAAGAGTATATGCAATATGGTTCCCATTTACATACAGTTTTAAAGTAGTCCAGATTAGACTATAGTGTTTAAGAAGCACACGTAGGAAGCAAGACTACTAAGGAAACCAAAGAAAGGATTCCATCACCTGTCAGAAAGGAGGAAGTTTTATAAATAAAATAGGACAAAACATTTTCTAGAATGCATCAATGACATCTTTTTTTTTCCTGTGGATGTGTATGCCTGAGTGTTCACTCAATGATTCATTATCCTGTGCTTTTGCTTTTTGTTTGGGGGTTTTGTGGGCTTTTTTTTGGATAGGTGTTTGATATGTCACAATTAATAAAATTTTAAAGATCTTAATGCTTGCTCATTATGAAACTTTTGAAAAATACAGCAAGATACAAAAAGAAAAATGAAAAAAAAAAACACTTCACCTACATCTGAGAGACAATCTCATTACAGTATTTTGTTGTATTTCCTTTCTGTCATTTTACTGAATATATTTTTATATATTTCTGACCATATCATATATGCAAATCTGCATCCTGCCCATCTTTGCAAACAGCTTGTATTTGCCTGAAACAAGGAGCTATATTCTCTTTGACTGCTCATTCAGGATGTGATCTCACTGTTACACATCTGCTCTTTGCCCTGGGAAGAGAGCAAAGAGATGACCTTCAGAGTAAATTAGACACCAAAGCTAAGATTTTATTTCTCAATTCACCTATGCTTAAGAAGAACCATAGGATAAGTCACCATTTTCCTTTTCCCCTTCCCATATGAAAAACAGAATATGGATGTGGTGGGAGCAACCTTGGACCACTCAGGCCAGGGCACTCCCCTAGGAATGGGAGAGCCAGTGGTCAAAGCAGCTTGCCTCTCTGATGCCATGAAGCCTCCATACTGACACCATGAAGCCCTGGACTATTTATGCTTGGTCTATTGGTTCAGTTCAGTTCAGTTCAGCTGCTCAGTCATGTCCGACTCTTTGCAACCCCGTGGACCACAGCACACCAGGCCTCCCTGTCCATCACCAACTCCTGAAGTTTACCCAAACTCATCTCCATCGAGTCGGTGATGCCATCCAGCCATCTCACCCTCTGTCATCCCCTTCTCCTCCTGCCCTCAATCTTTTCCAGCATCAGGGTCTTTTCAAGTGAGTCAGCTCTTCGCATTAGGTGGCCAAAGTATTGGAGTTTCAGCTTCAACATCAGTCCTTTCAATGAACACTCAAGACCGATCTCCTTTAGGATGGACTGGTTGGATCTCTTTGCAGTCCAAGGGACTTTCAAGACTCTTCTTCAACACCACAGTTCAAAAGCGTCACTTCTTCAGCACTCAGCTTTCTTTATAGTCCAACTCTCACATCCATACATGACTACTGGAAAAAACATAGCTTTGACTAGATGGACCTTTGTTGGCAAAGTAATGTCTCTGCTTTTTAATATGCTGTCTAGGTTGGTCATAACTTTTCTTCCAAGGAGTATGCATTTTTTGATTTCATGGCTGCAGTCACCATCTTCAGTGATTTTGGAGCCCACCAAAATAATGTCAGCCACTGTTTCCCCATCTATTTGCCATGAAGTGATGGGACTGGATGCCATGACCTTTGTTTTCTGAATGTTGAGCTTTAAGCCAATTTTTTCACTCTCCTCTTTCACTTTCATCAAGAGGCTCTTTAGTTCTTTGCTTTCTGCCCTAAGGGTAGTGTCATCTTCATATCTGAGGTTGTTGATATTTCTCTCAGCAATCTTGATTCCAGCTTGTACTTCCTCCAGCCCAGCGTTTCTCATGATGTACTCTGCATAGAAGTTAAGTAAGCACGGTGACANTCTTTAGTTCTTCTTCACTTTCTGCCATAAGGGTGGTGTCATCTGCATATCTGAGGTTATTGATACTTCTATTGGTTAGAGAGAAATAAAGTTCTCCTTTGTTTAAGCTACTGTTATATTGTGTTCTGTTATGGATTCCTATGGTACCTAGCCTGAAAGTGAAAGTGTGAGTCCCTCAGTCATGTCAGACTCTTTGAGACCCCCTGGACTGTAGCCCTCCAGGCTCCTCTGTCCATGGAGTTCTTCAAGCAAACCTACTGGAATGGGTTGCCATTTCTTCCTCCAGGGGATCTATCGTACTTAACCTAGACCCTACCTAAATGTTCACAAGTAAACAATTTTTCATGTTCCCAGAATCTTAGACATATCAGTCTTAATTGGTTCATAATATTGTATCCTGTGAAACTGTTGAATTTTTCATTCACTCATGCATTCATTCATTTATTCCACATATATTTATTGAGTGCTTACTGGGCCCCTAGTTGGTGAAATGATGAACAAAACTGCTTTCCTGGAGCTTACAACCTAGACAAGGAAGACAAGTGATATACAAGAAAACAAATAAATAAACACAATAATCCTTCTCTACTTTCAGATACAGCATGTTCCCTAACACGTTGTAGAGACTAATGGCTCACTAACACTACTCTCCTTTGCCCCTTCTGGACTGGACTACATTTCCCATCCTCCCTTGCAATTGGATATGTGAACCAAAGAGCTAGTGAGCAGATGTGTGTTGACTTCCAGGTGTGATCCCCAAAACAGCCCACATATGCCCCTCCTCTCTCTCTCTTTTTTTTTTTNTCCATCTATTTGCCATGAAGTGATGGGACTGGATGCCATGATCTTTGTTTTCTGAATGTTGAGCTTTAAGCCAACTTTTTCACTCTCCTCTTTCACTTTCATCAAGAGGCTCTTTAGTTCTTCTTCACTTTCTGCCATAAGGGTGGTGTCATCTGCATATCTGAGGTTATTGATATTTCTCCTAGCAATCTTGATTCTGTTTTATCCCAGGTCAAGGTGAGAAAAGACAACTCACTTAAAATCCTTTGGAGAGAAAGATGGCATCTCATCCTTTCCACCCAGGCCCCTCCACCTTACCCAGCCCACCCCATCTCTCCCCACCCTTACTCAGCCTTTCCCATTCCAAAACCCCCACCTAGCCACCCCTCCTCAATTCATCTATCCTATTACCTCTCAATCACCCCCTTTCCACCCTACATCTCCCCATTCTAACCTACCCTACTCACTTGGAGATAGTTAAGGTGGCATGGGTCTCATCCTTTCTACAAACTATTCATACAAAAAGTTTTTAAAAAAAACACTTGTATTATATTTACTTCTATAATTTAGTGGCATTCAATGAAGAGTTGTTAAAGCACAGGACAAGCATTCCCAGGATGAATAAAGCAAGTAGAAGGCAAGCAGCACAGTCTTTGAAGAGCCCACTCTGCCCCACAACTGACCCTTTTCCTTACATGTATTTGTCCCATTCATCCCAACCAGACTGCAAGTGCCTCATTTTCTCCATGGCCTGCTCGAGGCCATCAGTGTTTGGGAAAGGAGTTTTTAATTAACAAGCAAATTCCATCTGCCAATGGTGACCCCCTGCCCAGGGTATGTCTGGAATTTGCCAGCATTTGTGGCTTCCCTAAGGATGCAACCCTCTTGTTCAAGTAGCAGTGGGTGACTCCTGACTCTAGATTCAGACTTGCTCTGGTTCCAGTCTCAACTTTGCCACTTCCTGGCACTGTGGTCTTTGACAGTTTTTGTAAACATTCTGATCCTCGGTTTCCTCATCTCCAAAATGTACACAGTCCACCTCCTGGGGATCCTGAGAGAAGACACCACATACTCTCATTGCTATCTGAAATTATTATGCCAAACAACACAAAACTGCTGACATTTGACTATTTTCAACTAAGAAAACTATAAGTTCACCCTTCTTTTGATATGTCTATGTGCTTATTCTCTCTCCCTGCAATAGAAGTTTAGCTTTTATTTAGTGTCCTGTTCCTAATATCTAAATAGTGGCTGAACACAACATGTGATCAATAAAAATTTGTTGAATGAATGAATGACATGTTTAGAGCAATATAGCAAGTATTCAATAATAGTGTTGGTATTATTATTATTATCATTATTATTATCAGCAACAGCAGCAATCAGCAAAGCAAGAAGATACAATGAAATACCAGATAATATTGGCGTAAGTGAAAACCAATGCTACATCACCAAAAATTTCACCCTTTTCAGTAACTTTAGTTTCTGGTCCAGTGTTTCTTTTCAGCTAGAAAACCTGCCCTGAATGGAACTGGTTGATATTGATAATTAGAATAATGTCAATCAATAGTTGATATTACCATATACAGAAATTTGGAAAGAGTGAGTAAACTGCACAATTAAATCCATGATAAAGACCCTATCCAGATTTGCTGAACACCTACTATGTGTAACCTGGCAAACCAGGTGCAGCCCCAGCACTTTGTAGGTTTAAGACTCTAAACAAGCCTGCTTGTAGGGATTCCATCTCTATTCCACAGGTGAGGAGCCAACCCTGAGAAGTAATGAGAACCTAGGATGCTCCTCTCTGGTGAGAGGTAATTATGAGCTGGTACCTACAGATCCGATTACTCACCTGCTAGGTTAGGAACCCCACCTGTAAATGAGGCTCTGCTGCTTGGGTCAGGAGACTGTTGTCCAAAGATCAGGCTAGGATGGCTGCTCAGAGAGCCCCAAGAGAAAAATTTTATTTGGAGAGAATTCAGAGAGACAAGCGTGGGGACCAAGTGATGCTGTGAGTCTTCAGCTAAAGCTGTCATTTTGCAGCCCCGTCCACTCTGGGCTCCATGGACGTCCCCATAAAAATGGCTATGCTCCCTCCAGGACCCGAGTCTGGCCTCCACTGCTCTGATAGGGGCTTCACCAGCACCGGTGGCCCATTCCCACCTTCTGCTCCCTGCAACACCCTCCCCAATAGGCGTCTCACACTAAGTCTCAGGGTCTGCTAGGGGACAGGTGAAGGCACATGTGTGGGTCTGGTCAATGGAATGGCCTTGAGACTTTACCTGTACACAGCTTGTGCCAGAAGTTGTAACCTCTCATTTATTCCTCACAAAGTGAGTGAATGGGTCAACATATATTAGCAAGCAGAGATGGAACACCAAACTGCGGCCAATCAGAAAGCAGATGCCTTTGTCCCTCAGCCCCAGAACTCTCTCTCTGTCCTAAAGACAGCGGGGCTTGGGCCCAGGCCTCAACCAGGTGCAGCGTGTGCCTGTGTTCCTTCATTGCATCCGACTCAGGCCCCACCCTCTGAGTATTACCTCTGGGTATTAGCATTACTGCCCAGAGGTAGACAGGTAGAAACCTTGAGGGGCCCAACTGGAAGCAGTTGCCTCCAGTTCACGCTTTCTTCCGGTCTGCCAAGTGGTCAGGGAAATTCATCCCGGGGTTAAACGCTTCCTTCTCCAGGAAGTCCTCCCAGATTCGTCCAAGCCTCTTCTGTATTCCTGTGGTACTTTTTATACGCTTGCTGTCACCTGACCCACTGCCTCGTGACTTTGGCCCTCTTTCCCTAGTCGTGGCTTTTTGGGCACCTGTGATGCACACACCCCCATCTATCACATTCTCGCACGCAAATAATGACGAATGAGGCGCAAAGCACAAAACTACTTCGGTTGGTGGTAAGCCCTGAGTAGCAACGCAGAAGTAAAGCGGAAGGACTCAGCCCGCTACATCCAAAGCCCGGATGCGTTTGCACGGAGGCAAGCTGGTGTTTTCAAAAAGAATTCTAAACTGAGAAAACACTAACTCCCTCCCTGCCAGGCCTCGCCCCTCTGGGGGTGGAAGTCTTCGAAAGGCTCAGCCTGAGAAACGTGTTCAGAACAAATAAATTTAGAGCAAGCCGTAAGGCTGAAATCATAAGTTAGCCATCCTGTGCCGGCAGGATGTACACAGGGATAGGCAGGCAGGCTGTTCACACCCACTGCTCCCCTTTCTAATTCTGAGAGTCAACCAGCCTCGGGAAAGATTTTTACAGATTTCTTCCTTTTCCTGGCATGTTGAACTTAAATCGACATTAGCTGTGTTTCTTTTGTAGCGAAAAAGGAATTCTCCAATATGATAGAGGAGGAGTCTTAATTGGTGCGATTAGATCCTGGAGCCTGAAGACACCTGAACAAAAGTCAGTCTCGTTTTTCATGTCACCTGCCAGGTATCAAGTGCACATTTTAACACCTTTGATATAATGGGTATGCAGATAAGAGTGAAAGTCACTTAGTCGTGGGCCACTGTTTAGGGCCCCATGGACTGTAGCCTGCCAGGCTCCTTTATCCATGGAATTCTCCAGGCCAGAACACTGGAGTGGTAGCCCATTCCCTCCTCCAGGGACTTCCCAACCCAGTGACTGAACCCAGGTCTCACACATTGCAGGCAGATTCTTTACCGTATGAGCCAACAGGGAAGCCCAAAAAAACTGGAGTGGGTAGCCTATCCCTTCTCCAGGGAATCTTCCCCACCCAGGAATCAAACCAGGGTCTCCTGCATTGCAGGTGGATTCTTGACCAGCTGAGCTACCAGGGAAGCCAGGGCCCTTCCAAATTCATCCTCTGGGTCTGCAAGGTGAGAAAGCCACAGAATCAAAGTCCTGCCCGTTTCATGCAGCACGCGGGATCCATGCCATGGTCCCAGAGGAAGCGACCACCTCAGAGCTGAACAGAAGATGTTCAGACCCCCTCCCTGCCTGGGGGTTTCCAGCTTCCTCCTGGTCAGGATATGTGATCAGACCCCAGGTCATCCCCAGACCGTGTGCAGTTCTCCCAGAGGCAGAGCTGCACAGCGCCTTACCTGCCCCTCTTCCTCTGCATCCGTCTCCTGTCCCCACGGCTCCTCACAGGCTGAACGCACCCTGAGGATGGGAAATCTTCTACAAACAACACAAATAGCTCATTAGTAAATGTGGCCTTACCCCAAACCTCAGCCTGGGCACTGATCCACTCCCCCATGAGCTGGTGATGAAATGGCCACGTGACACAAAAGTTTGATGTGAGATGGCAAAGGGCTGTGGTGGATGCCGTGGGGGTGGAGGAGGCCAGGGTGCCCAGCCCCGCAGCCTGGTTGGTCCCTCTCTTGCGGGAAGTCCAACGAGGACACGCGGTGGTGGGAGGCCTTCATGCACATGAGGAGAGACACCACAGCTGGGATGAATGCACACAGATGAGGATGCTGGGGGAGTCAATGGAGCTGAAGGACTGTGTGGTGAAAGGTTTTACCTTGGCCTTTTTCTTTTTTGAGAGCATTGAGAGAATGTTGGAAGCCAGAAGTGACTGGACAAGCGAGTGTTACCAAGGCTGCCAGGTCGACTCGGGGAAGAGGGTGGATGGAGAGAAAAAGCTGGACTGAGGCCATCCAGCTAGCCGTCTTTCAGGCTGAGGATGGACCCCTCCACGCTCCTAATTGGCAAGAGACCCCTGCAAGCCAGGCCGCCGTTCTCCCTGTATCAGGCGGTATCAGGAGCATCCGCGATCGATCTTTAACACCTCATCTGCGGGTTCTCTTCTCCCTCTGGCCGCCAGGGTGTGCTGGTTATTTTGTTCAAAATCATGGCCCTGTAGCCATCACAGTGCCCAGGACTGTCAGACCAGTTCCACACAGTCACACATCTACCATCTAACTAAACTCCCTAAGGGAAACATGGGACATAAAAGATCCCAACATCACAATGTTCAGTCCGACTCACCAGCTCATGGCTGATTCTGTATCCATTACACTCTGCCCCTTCAGGCTGTAGTAATGTGAGAAAGTTGTGGCCGGGTGACCCTGAACTTCAACTCATGCTAGCATCCATGATAAAAGTCTTCAGAGAACCCCATCGATAGGTTCAATCAGAACAAAAAGAGGGACTTCCTTAGTGGTCCAGTAGATAAGACTCTGTATTCCCAATGCAGGGGGACTGGGTTCGATCCCTGGTCAGGGAACTAGATCCCACATGCCACGACTGAGAGTTGGTGGCTGGTGTACCGCGACTATAACCTGGTGCAGCCAAATAAATAAAATATATTTTTTAAAAGAACAAAAGGAAATGCCTTCCTCAAAGAAGGAGGTTGTCCTTACACAAATTTTGAGTTTGGTTTCAAACCAAAAAGATTTCATACATGTTCCTGGGGAATTTTGAAAACACCTGGACTCTGAAGCAGAACCCTCCAGCATGTGGATGCTAAGTGGAGTGCGAGGGAGCAATATCGCCCATGGGCCGTGCTGGTCAAGGTCTGGGCTAAACCTGCATCTTCAGGGCCCAATGAACTATGACAGTTTTAAAATAAGGGAAAGTGGCCGGTTAGCTCGGTTGGTTAGAGCATGGTTAATCAAATAAGGGAGATGAAAAGCCTAAACTAGATTCAACTGTTTTCTCTCTATAATTTGTGTAGGTCTCTGCTCAACATTTTGTATATTTACAGGAACTCACCCTCACCTTCATTTACAGGAAGTGTAGCAAAGCCGTGCACACTGAGTTCATGTGTCTATGTGAGGCTGAGTGGAAAGCAAACTTGACGGTTATTGGATGAATCCAAGCACTGCAGGAGGGCAGCTGGGGTCGTTTAGAACCAAAAATACACGTCAGACCATCACACTTACTGTTGGAGAAGGACCAGCTTGCTGAGTTCTCTGGGTCTAACCGCATATTTATTTATAGCCTTCCATACCCTAAAAACAGCTTAAGGTGATTTCCAATAATAAATCCAATTTAACACGGTAAATCAAGTTAGCAGATGGGAAGGGGAAAGAAAGTAAGGCCTTGCTTTTCCTGTGACCATGGCACATGGGTGCTTCCTGTCACCCTGCAGGGTGGCCTGACAGGCTGCTCGCCCGAGTCAGACCAAAAGCACTCGCCACCCCGTCCCAGTCCACCCCATCTAATGAGGCACATGGCGCTCTGACCGGAAGTACAGTAACTCAGTCCAAGCCATCGCCCGAGGCACAGGGTGTGGTCTCCATGGGCGGAGTGGCCATCAGCATTCTGCCACAGTCTCCTCATGGGAAGGCCCAGTGGCTTAACGCAGATGAAAGCATAGGTCTCTGACTGACTTCCAGCTGGGGAGCTAGGTCCTCCCTGCTTCAGGCCCCCACCTTCCCCAGGGTAACACCAAGCCAAGACCCTCCCCCATGGCCCTCCAGGGCTGCACAGCACAGTGAAATCCATGCAGGGAGAAAGGTGGTTCCCCACGTGGGTTTCAGGTTTCACAGACCATGAGGTGGCTCTGGTGATGGGGGAAACCCAGAGGGCAGTTTCCTCAAGCTCTTGAGTGGCCCAGCTTCTGCCGTGGGATTCCTGTATGGCCCTCACAGTGCTGAGTTAGAAGGATGTGGCGAGGTATGCTGACAGGGGTCATGGTGTGGGGTCAGAACTCAAGGGAGTCACCTTCTTCAAGGCCACGCAGGTGCAGGGACCAAGGGAACATTGGGAAGCTAGTTCTCAGTTCAGTTCAGTTCAGTCGCTCAATTGTGTCCGACTCTTTGTGACCCCATGGACTGCAGCACAACAGGTTTCTCTGTCCATCACCAACTAGTTCTTCTGCAAAAGTTTTTTCTTCATCTGTCAAGTGTCTCTGTCCCCTGAGCAGACTTTCATAAATACAGTAAATCCCCACATATGATCCTTTAAGTTGTGTATGTGTATGTGTGTGTGTGTGTGTGAGTGCCTGCTCAGTTGCTTCAGTCATGTCCAACTCTTTGTGACCCTATGGACTGTAGCCTGCCAGGCTCCTCTGCCCATGGGATTCTCCAAGCAAGAATACTGGAGTGGGTTGCCATGCCCTTCTCCAGGGGATCTTCCCAACCCAGGAATCAAACTCGGGTCTCCTGCATCTTCTGCACTGCAGGCGGATTCTCTACAGCTGAGCCATCGGGGAAGCCCAAACCTTCAAGTCGGAAACTTGCTAAGATGTGAACATGGTTCACGTGTCCAAATCACAGAAATTAGTTCACATGTGTGGCATACACAGTCACATGGGTGCATGCTTTACCAGTGGTTGTGTTTTTGTGTACTTTACTACAGAATTGTCTAGAGTGTAGAGGTGCATTATCTTTATTTCAAGTTCAGGATGCCTGGAAGCAAGCATTACAGCAGCAGTGATGTAGCAGGTACTACTGTACTTTTCAAGGTACCGTACTGTAAGATTAAAAATGTTTTATTTGTTTTTTGTTTGCTTTTTTATATACTATTTGTGTGAAAAGTATTTTAAATCTTTTACAGTATAGTACTATACAGCTGGGCTTTCTAGGTGGCTTAATGGTAAAGAATCTGCCTGCCAATACAGGAGACACAGGTTCAATCCCTGGGTCAGGAAGATCTGCTGGAGAAGGAAATGCCGATGCATACAGTCTTTTTGCCTGGAGATCCCCATGGAAAGAGGAGCCTGGCGGGCTACAATCCATAAGATTGCAAGAGTTGGACATGGCTTAGGGACAACAACAACAGAACTTAACTACAACGCTAGGTTTCCCTACAACCTTTCAAGAATGCCTTTAGTATATAAAGCACATCAAGATGGGAGAATTTAATCACAGGTATGTTTAACACTCAGCTGTCACAGAGACTTTAAATCGTGCCACATCCACAGGACACCATTGAACATTCTTGTCCTGAGTGTAAAGGCTACTTTCTGATGTTGATTTGTCAAACCGTTTCCTACAAGTGCTGTCTGGCTCGTAACAAAATAAGAAACAGGTCACATGATAAAAATGAGGCAAAAGACAAAAAGCATCACAGAGAAGAGCAAACATAGTTTTCAAAAAGTTATATGTATGTATAACTGAATCACTTTGCAGTACAACAGAAATTAACATGATATCATAAATCAACTATATTTCAATTAAAATAAACATATTGATATTTTAAATAAACCCAAGGCAATTCTGATATAATCGAAGTACAACACCAAGTTTCCTGACTCGAAGAATGGCACTTGACTTGGCCCATTACATTGCTGCACCTCTGCTAGAATCTAAATAGAATGGAATTGGATGTCTGTTCCACAGCTTTTTTCTACCACTACTACGATTTTATCTGCCCATTTGGTACCCAAAGAATGCCCAGACCTTGATCCAAAAGCACACTGGGATTGCTACTGCCCCCATCCCCGCCCACCTCCATTCCTGAAGAGCGGGACTTGGCCATTTGCATCTTTCTCCCCCAAAACAGGGGGTCTGGCAAAGCAGAACAGCAGCCACGGTAAAGACTCGAAAAATATATCAGAAGCATTAAAATGACATAAAATTACCTCGGAAGTTCTAGGGCCTGTAAAGAAAATTCAGTAGAAATGGTCGACAATTCTCTTTATAAAGTGACGGCACCATACACAGCATTGTAGATCAAATATGCTTCAGGCTTTTGAAAAAACAAAACAACTGCCACCCGCCATGAGAAGGTGGCCAGCGTCAGGGGTTCCGGTGTCCGTAGGTCCATGGCTAAGCATTCTGCCCACACCCCACACACAGCACTGCCTTCTCACAGCTGGGATGAATGAGTAATTGACTAAACATTCAGACTTTTATTCTAACTGCTCTCACTTCAAAATACCATTCTTTTACCTTCGCAATATGCATAAACCATTTTCTACAAATATGTGGAGATGGATTCTCCCCTTGGTGTAGATTACTACTGTGTTCACAGTAAGTGTGTCTTGAGTTGCTTGAGAGAGAAGGAGAACATCGACTCTTTTGAACATGAATGTCTTCAATGAGCAAGAAGAGGTTTCATTGTGATGCTTAAAACGTAGAACTGAGGTATGTAAATTACTGAGCAGCTAATTACCATAAATAATTGCTTTCTAAAGCTAAATCTTTAGTTTTTGGCTTGCTAATGCAAAGATATCCAATAGACAAATTTGAACGAAATAAAGCTGAGGCATTTTCTGAGGTCACTGTTTAAATTAAACAATGCAATATAAGCTCATCGCCCTCTGAAATGTAGCTATTTCACAGACCTAGACTTAGCTTTCTGGTTCTCTTCTTCAAGATGACTTGAAATTGGCATTTTTCACAGACTATGGATTTTATAAAAACATGCTTAAAAACAGAATTGGCCCTCAAAAAATTTAAAATCTGGTTTAAAATATATAAACCTGCTCAAAATCCCTGATGCCTTAAAAGAATCAGTCTGCTTTCTAAATCATTACTCCCATTAAGATTTCTACTTCCAACTCTGCGTTTTATTCTCTGTGTATACCATTGGAAATCCTCTCTTGACATCTTGATTAAAAAAAAAAAAAGAAATAACAGAGATTTAAAATATCAGTCTGGTCTTAGAGTTTCATTTATTAAAGAAACACAGAAACATTCCACTTAATTATAAAAAGAGTTTGGAAGTGAGGTGTGATCTTCAGGAGGCTTGTGTCAAGACATACGTGTCACAAACATAGAAAGAAGAACAGTTGGGAGACTTGAGACAGTGGGTCCTGACTCCCTGTCACTGGTCACCGGCACTCAAGGGGCAGACTTTCCCTCTGGAAATTTCTAGTGATTTACCTCAGAAATCATTCCTTTCTCAAGTAAAATCACAGGAGTCCATTTTCAAGAGGGCTTACCTGGTAATTTGCGTCCTTGTACTGAAGTCAAGTGACCTCATTGAGCGAAGAACTTCAATGCACCCCAGATACTGCAAGGAGAGAAAATGTAAGTCATGAGTCAGAGAACTGAGATGAAGAGATGATTCCTAACCAAAGCAAAGTCATTCAGGGAGCCATATACATTTTTTCAACCACATTATAACTTTTTATTCATAGTGACACGTCCTTCTGTTTCTACAGAAAGTAATAACTCACACCCATCAGAAAACATCCTGAGTGCTTACAGTTGGCACTATACTTAACTGTCATGAAACCCATTAGTATGTTCATTTTCTTTAGCAACACATCTTCAAAAACTTTTGTTGAGGTATAACTTGTATGTCATAAAATGCAGAAATCATAAATGTACAACTCACTGATCATTTAAACATGTACCTGTCATGTAACCACCACCCAACATCCCAACATCCCATTCCTAGTCCTTTACTAAATTTCCAGAAGTTTATAATATTTAAAGAAAGAATGAAAACACTATAATACCAACATTTTGGCCAACCGTACACTTCACTATTTAGTAAATACATTTTGGGTTTTGAATAAACTATAGATTTTCCCCAAAGGTGTTTTATTTTGGTTTACCAGAAAGACCTCTTCTGAATTATTTAATATAAATTTTCAGAATTTCAACTTAACATCTAAATTTGTAGCTAAATTTATCAGTTTTATACATGAGAATGTGTGTGTATATGTGAATATATGGCCACAGTTAAAGCTACAGACAAACAACTAGAATGGAAGAGATAGAATATTCGTGTTCCAAAGCCCTTGGGGGAGTTTGAAGGTACAGATGTTTTATACTAATGACTTTAAATTTAGACATAGCAGGAAGGGACCTCATGGCATAGTACAGAAAAGACTGCATTTAAATTATACAGAAAACCTGAATTTGAGCCTGGCTCTGTCATATCTTCTTACATAACCTCAAGCATAACTTTAAACTTCTCTGAAATGTGACTATTACTCCAACCACTGCACAGTCACAGAGTTATTTAAATACCACCACCTCCATCAGTTAAGTGGGTACCATGAACGTTCAGAGAGGCATATGAATAAGATGACCACCAACCTTGCGGAGTCATATGATTAAAGGGACAATATCACAGAATCACGTGAATACCGAGACCAGCATCACAGGGTTGTATAACTACCACCACCACCACCAAAGTCGAAGGCTTACGCAAATACCACATCCATCACCACAAACGTACATGAGCACCATGACCAACATTGCAGAGTTATGTATACTACAACGAGGTCACAAGTCACAGAAAAACAGTGAACGACAGTGCATGATTACGTGGCTACCACTATCGCTAGTATAGACTTGTGTGGATGCCATCATCGCCACCGTCAATAAGATATGTGGAGACCATGACCCCCTTCGCTGAGTTACAGGATTGTCAAGACCAGCACTGTTACAGTTATGCGAACATCACAACCACATCCCAGAGCTGTGAGAATACCATCACCAGCAACATTACAAAGTGAAGTGATTATTTCAACCAAAGTGGCAAAGTTGTGTCAATGACTCTGAAATGTGTGACGACCATTACTACCACCACTGCAGTTATGGAAACCTCCATGCCCACCACTGCAGATGTGTGAATATGATATCACCACTGCAGGTCAGCTAGTTACTAAGCCCACCCTCACAGAGCTATTGAAGACCGTTTTATAACACTGCAGAATTATATGATACCACCAACACCACCATAGCAAAATGTGAATTCTGTGAATGCTGTCTCAGTTATGGGAATATGACTACCTCACAGTGCCATGTTAATGCCAACACGACCATCACTGTAGAGCTGTGGGAATTCCATGCCCAAGTCCTGGTGTTATCTGAATTACACCATCACTGTCCCACAAGATCTGTGAATAACAATATCAATGCCACACAATTATGCCAACACCATGACAGAATAACATCTTAGGATTATGAATACTGTGATGAATTGCAGTGTCTATGAACACAATCTTCCCCACTGATGAGGGGTCATGTGAATATAAGACCTCTGCCACACAGTTATTTGAATATCACCTGTTGGGCTGAGCCCTACAGGCCTGCAAGCCCTGCACTTGCCCCACTTCAAGAACCAAGAAAGAGCTGTTGTAAGCAACAGAGACATCAATGACTTAATGGATGGGGGGAATCTCACATGTCTGAAGCAAGGTCCCGGAGCAACAACCCACCATGTGCAGCAGACAGCGGGCAGAACAGGGCAGTAGTCTTCGCTCCTAGGGGGAGAGGGAGGTTACCAGTTATAGGGGGAACTGACATCAGGTTGGCTATCAGTTACCAGGGAAAATCAGCAGGGGAACATGTCCGTAATGGCCCATTTGATAAGGTATCATGGTGGAGATGCTCTAAATCAAAGCTTAGAATGATCACCGGCTGGGGCCAGGGGCAAGGGTGTGGGAAGGTCAGTCATGTGAGTAGGGTGTAGGTATAGCTGGCACTGGTCAAACAGGGGATGCACAGAGAGCAAGAAAACAACCATCTTGGGTGGCCAGACCATCCACCACCTCTGCCCCGACAATGATATGTGAAATGCAAATACCTGGCCAACCTCAATGGGCCATGGAAATAACATCAGCAACATCATAAAGTCATATGAATGCCCCTATCACAGTGGCACCTTATGTGTATGCAAATGCCACCACCACGATAGGGCTGTGTGGATACCATGACCAACATCACAGCTCTGGGAGCTCTGGGAGCTATGGGAATAGACAGCCAATGGTGAGGTTATGAGAAGACTATCACTAACACAACCACTGAGTTATGTGATTACCACAACCAACACCACAGGTTGTGCAAACAGCACAAACAACATCCAACATCATTTCAATGCTATCAGCAACACTGCAGATACATGATTATCATGTCCACCACAGCAGAATTATATGAAGACCGTCTGCATCCACTCCACAGAATAACCCATAACAAGCTCAACACTGCAGAGATGGATGAACACTACCACTTAGATCCTTGCAGAGTCACATGAACACCACGGCTACCAATTCTACAGAGTTATATAAATATGACCACAACCAACATCACAGATTCTTGTGAATACCACCACCAACGCTAATGCAAAGCTCTGTGAATTCCTTGATCAATGTGCAGAGTAATGTGTAGACTAACTTCTCAGAGTTGTCATCACCACCACCACAGCCTTCACGGGTATGCCAGTACCTCCACTACCATCACAGTTATATGAAGACCATGTCCGACTTCAGGGGATTATATAGGATGACCAATACTGCCACATTCACAGCACTGCGTGAACATCACCACCAACACTGCCAAGTTGAATTACCCTCCCGAGGGTCTGTAGCAATCTGTCCTGTTCCCACCAATGTCTAAGCAAGTTTACTTCTCTACCCTCTGTAACAGTGGACAACATCAGTCTTTTGAAACTTTGCCTCTCGTGGGCAAAAGTATTTCTTTTCTGTTGTTTTCATTTGAATCTCCCTGTCGTCTAATCAGATTGTATAGTTTTCTCATTTGTTTATTGCTATTTGCACTTCTTTTTCTGTTAACTGACTGTTCATACCTTTGGTCCAATTTTCTATTAGGTTCTTCATCTTTTTCTTCTAGATTAATGTGATGTTAATCTTTTGATGGTCAGTTTCTACATTTTTACCTAAAAGAACTTGTTACCATAGTAATATAGTAATAATTCCTGTAATTACACATCTATCCTTTCTGGTGTGGCTTTGGAATGCCCTGTCTTGCATGAGAAGGCCTTGTGTCCACAGATTCTCATAATACTCTTCCAAATTTTATTTTAAGAATATTTATTTATTTACCTATCTATGCTTTCACTTTATTTAATGGTTTTCATCTAGCTTTTTAATCTATTTGGGATTTATTTGTCTATATAGGCTATGGCATGAATTATAATGCTAGCCTCCAAATGGACTACTACTTATATGAGTTGTTGTTGTTCCGTTGCTAAGTCATGTCCAAATCTTTGCAACCCCATGGACTACAGCATGCCAAGCTACCCTGTCTTTCACTATCTCTGAGAGTTTCCTCAAACGCATGTCCATTGAGTCAGTGATGGCATCCAATCATCTCATCCTCTGTGGTCCCCTTCTCTTCCTGCCCTCAATCTTTCCCAGCATCAGTTCTTTTCCAATGAGTCATCTCTTTGCATCAGGTAGCCAAAATCTTGGAGCTTCAGCTTCAGCAGCAGTCCTCCCAATGAATACCCACGGTTGATTTCCTTTGAGGTTGACTGATTTGATCTCCTTGCTGTCTAAGGGGCTCTCAAGAGTCTTCTCCAGCACCACAGTTTGAAAGCATCAGTTCTTCAGCCATCAGCCTGCTTTATGGTTCAACTCTCAGTTCAGTTCAGTTCAGTCGCTCAGTCGTGTCCAACTAGCATCAATCTTTTCCAATGAGTCAACTCTTCGCATGAGGTGGCCAAAGTACTAGAGTTTCAGCTTTAGCATCATTCCTTCCAAAGAAATCCCAGGGCTGATCTCCTTCAGAATGGACTGGTTGGATCTCCTTGCAGTCCAAGGGACTCTCAAGAGTCTTCTCCAACACCACAGCTCAAAAGCATCAATTCTTCGGCCCTCAGCCTTCTTCACAGTCCGACTCTCACATCCATACATGACCACAGGAAAAACCATATCCTTGACTAGACAGAACTTAATCAGCAAAGTAATGTCTCTGCTTTTGAATATGCTGTCTAGGTTGGTCATAACTTTTCTTCCAAAGATTAAGCATCTTTTAATTCAACTCTCACATCCATAATAAATGATTACCAGTAAAACAATAGCTTTGACTATACAGACCTTGATTGGAAAAGTGATTTCTCTGCTTTTGATTATGCTGTCCAGGTTTGTCATAGCTCTTCTTCCAAGAAGAAAGCATCCTTTAATTTCATCTCTGCAGTCACCATCCACAGTGATTTCGGAGCCAAGGAGAATAAAATCTTCCACTGCTTCCACGTTTTCTTTATCTGTTTGCCATGAAGTGATGGGACTAGATGCCATGATCTTAGTTTTTAGAAAGTTGAGTTTCAAGTCAGCTTTTTCACTCTCCTCTTTCACTCTCATCAAGAGGCTTTTTATTTCTTCTTTGCTTTTTGCCATTAGAGTGGCATCATCTGCATATCTGAGGTTGCTGATATTTCTCCCAGCAATCCTGATTTCAGCTTGTGAGCCATCCAGCCCAGCATTTCACATAATGACTCTGAGGCTTCCCTGGTGACTCAGATAGTAAAGAATCCACCTGCAATGCAGGAGACCCAGGTTCAATCCCTGGGTGGGAAAGATCCCCTGGAGAAGAGAATGGCTACACACTCTGGTATTCTTGCCTGGAGAATTCCATGGACAGAGGAGCCTGGCAGACTATAGTCCATGGGGTTGCAAAGACTGGGACACAACTGAGGGACTAACTTTCACTTTTCACTCTACATATAAGTTAAACAAGCAGGGTGACAATATACAGCCTTGATGTCTACCTTTCCCAATTTTGAACTAGCCAGTTGATTCCTGTCCAGTTCTAACTCTGCTTCTTGACCTGCATACAGATTTCTCAGGAGACAGGTAAGGTGCTCTAATATTCTCATCTCTTTAAGAATTTTCCACAGTTTGTTGTGATCCACACAGGATAGCCCAATTGGTAAAGAATCTGCCTGCAAAGCAGGAGACCCCAGTTCGATACCTGGGTTGGAACGATCCACAGGAGAAGAGACAAGCTACCCACTCCAGTATTCTTGGGCTTCCCTGGTGGCTCAGCTGCTAAAGAATCTGCCTGCAATGTGGGAGACCTGGGTTCAATCCCTGGGTTGGGAAGATCCCCTGGAGAAGCGAAAGGCTAACTACTCCAGTAGTCTGGCCTGGAGAATTCTATGGACTACAGTTCATGGGGTCGCAAAGAGTCAGACATGACTGAGCGACTTTCACTTTCACTCACTTCATACAGTCAAAGGCTTTAGTATAGTCAATGAAGCAGAAGTAGAGGTTTTTGGAATTGCTTTGCTTTCTCTATGACCCAACAGATGTTGACAATTTGATCTCTAGTTCCTCTGCCTCTGCTAAATCTAGCTTGTACATCTGGAAGTTCTTGGTTCACGTACTGTAAAAGCCTAGCTTGAAGGATTTTGAGCATGACGTTGCTAGCATGTGAAATGAGTGAAGCTGTGCAGTAGTTTCAATATTCTTCAGAACTGCCTTTCTTTGGAATTAGAACGAAAGCTGGCCTTTTCCAGTCCTGTGGTCATTGCTGAGTTTTCCAAATTTGCTGGCATATTGAGTGTAGCACTTGATCCTAACAGCATCATCTTTCAGGATTTGAAATAACTCAGCAGGAATCCCATCACCTCCACTAGCTTTTTTGTAGTAAAGTTTCCTAAGGTCCACTTGACTTCACACTCCAGGATGTCTGGCTCTAGATTAGTGACCACACCATTATGATTACTCAGTCATTAAAAGCATTTGTGTACAGTTCTTCTGTGTATTCTTGCCACTTCTTAATATCTTCTGCTTCTGGTAGGTCCATACCATTTCTGTCCTTTATTGNGTCTGGCTCTAGATTAGTGACCACACCATTATGATTACTCAGTCATTAAAAGCATTTGTGTACAGTTCTTCTGTGTATTCTTGCCACTTCTTAATATCTTCTGCTTCTGGTAGGTCCATACCATTTCTGTCCTTTATTGTGCCCACTTTGCATGAAATGTTCCCTTGGTATCTCAGATTTCCTGAAGAAATATCTCATCTCTCCCATTCTATTTTTTCCCTCTATTTCTTTGCATTGTTCACCTAAGAAAGTGTTCTTATCTCTCTTTGCTATTCTCTAGAACTCTGCATTCAGTTGGGGATATTTTTCCCTTTCTTCTTAGCCTTTCTCCTCTCTTCTCAGCTATTTGTAAGGCTTATACAAATACTTAAGTAAGAACTTATATGAATATCACTGATTTAATCATTCATTCATGTCTCCCTTGGTTAATGTGCCAACTTTGTGGTGTATTAAATTCCTATTTCTGTATGGACCTTTATCTGAACTCTCTTACATGTCATTGGTCAATTTATGAGTCTCTTTTGCATATTTTTCCTTAAGAACTTTAGGATTATTTAGTGAAGTTCTCCCACACCTCAAAAACCATTTAAATTCCATTGAAATTTCATATGCTACCTCGAAAAGAATTTACATTTATTATTAAGTTTTTTATCCACAAACATGAGAGTTGTCTCAAATTCAGATATTATTTATTGCCTTTAATAAGACTTTGTAGTCTTTATTTATATAAATCTCATACTTTTCTTTAGTGTATTCCAAGGCATTTTGGGGCTCCAAAATCACTGCCGATGGTGATTGCAGCCATGAAATTAAAAGATGCTTACTCCTCGGAAGGAAAGTTATGACCAACTTAGACAGCATGTTAAAAAGCAGAGACATTACATTGTCAACAAAAATCCATCTAGTCAGAGCTATGGTTTTTCCAGTAGTCATGTATGGATGTGAGAGTTGGACTATAAAGAAAGCTGAGTGCAGAAGAATTGATGCTTTTGAACTGTGATGTTGGAGAAGACTCTTGAGAGTCCCTTGGACTGCAAGGAGATCCAACCAGTCCATCCTAAAGGAGATCAGTCCTGGGTGTTCACTGGAAGCACTGATGTTGAAGCTGAAACTCTAATACTTTGGTCACCTGATGCGAAGACAGGTGCGAATACAGGGTCACTCATTTGAAAAGACCCTGATGCTGGGAAAGATTGAGGGTGGAAGGAGGGGCGACAGAGGGTGAGATGGCTGGATAGCATCACTGACTCAATGGACATGAGTTTGAATAAACTCCAGGAGTTGGTAATGGACAGGGATGCCTGGCATGCTGTAGTTCATGGGGTCGCAAAGATTCAGACATGACTGAGTGACTGAACTGAAGGCATTTTTGTATAAATTTTGGTAACCACAGGGAATGAGAGTTTGATTTTTCCATCATGTGTCTATCTGGTTTTTACTACATAGAAAATTCGATCAATGGGCTCCAGAGATGTACAAAGTTGAAGAATTGTGCAAGCCTGGACAATGGAGCCCAGAAAACCTCCCAGAACTGAAGACAACCTCCTACCACCAAAGAGACTGAAACATACAACACAGGGTAAAGTCATGAAATTTAGATGCAGAAGTTTTCACATTAGCCTCATAGGAATTCCAAGAAAATAAAAGAAAAAAGTAGAGGGAAAGTTCTCTTTCAGCACCAAATATATGAAAACAAATAACACAGAAAAGATGATGAACAGTACTAAGCCAAGAATCTTATATCCACCCAAACTAGCATTCAAATAGGAGGGCAAAGCAAAGACTCAGAAAGTTAACCACCCACAGACGTTCTCTGAAAGAATTATTTCAGGAAAACAAGGACTACAAAAAAGAGAAGGATGTGGGCTGCAAGAAACAATGATAAGAAAAGAATCAACAAAATTTACAGGTACACTTTATACCTAAGCAATTATTGATGCATAACTCTAAATTTTTTTTATACTGACGGGAAGCTAAAATCTCAGATGATCTCAATGTGGCAGGTAGGGGACAAAGGAAAAAAGTGGTGGAGGGGGATAAGGGAAACTTGCTGAAGGAGACTGGACCACATAAGCGTATGAACATGAGGATGCTTAGTTCACTGGGTCCACCTTCGGAGACCTAGGGCACAGAAAGGAGACAAAGATGGTGCAGGTACAGCTGGGAAGAACAGTGGGAAGGAGGAATGGTTCAGAAGGGAGTATTAGCTCTGAATCCTTCTATGTTGTTTATAGACATTTTATATAGCAAGAACGTGTTTGTTTATTACTCATACAATTACAAAATGAGGAAAAATTAAAAATATATTCCACCAAAAGAAACAGACCATGCTTAATAAAATTGGACCTCCAAGCCATGATGCAGATGCACCAAAAAGTTATTAAGGTCATCGGGTGTCTCAGATGACAAAGGATCTTAAGCAGCCCTCCCAGATCCCCTAGAGAGCTACCTTGTTCTGATGATGCAACAGTGAGGGAAGTGATTGATGAAACCAGCCACACCTCTCAGGGAGGCTACTTTTATGAAGGGTGTCTTTGAACTCCAGTCTCAGAGTTGGTCAAGGATGTGTGTGTGATCCCAGCCAGGCCAACAAGTCACAGTCCTGGGGGTTTTGGTGGAACTGTCTGGACGAGAGCAGCTTCTGAGACCTGTGGTGGTGGTAGTTTAGTCACTAAGTCATGCCCAACTCTTGTGACCCCATGGATTGTAGGCCACCAGGCTCTTCTGTCCAGTTAACAGTAACTGTTCCTCAGTCCCCATACCTTTACTTCCAAAGGTTAGAAGAGTTTGTGAATAACTAACCCTGGTGACTTCTAGCTTCATTGCCTATAAGAGGCCCTGTTCCAATTTCATTTGGAATGATGATAAGCCCAGGCTTATTATTTGCAAGCATGGCCCCTAAATGGGAATGTCATCCATGTTGCATGAACTCCTTATTGCAAAATTCAGACTTAAATCGAAGAAAGTACACCTAAATCAAATCCTTTATGATTATACAGTGGAAACCACAAATAGATCCAAGGGATTAGATCTGATAGAGTACCTGAAGAACTATGGACAAAGATTCGTGACATTGTACAGGAGACAGTGATCAAGACCATTCCCAAGAAAAACAAATGCAAAAAAGGCAAAATGGTTGTCTGAGGAGGCCTTACAAATAGCTGAGAAAAGAAGAGAAGTGAANTGGGATGCAGGAACTCATGGACAGAGAGACTCAGGTCCCAGAACAACCAAAAACTGCCAGGCGCTCAGGACTTACAGGAGGGCTGGGATGCCAGGAAAGGTTTACATGCTCACTCAAACCTGTCACCTTGAACCAATAACTCCCAGGCCCCCAAACTCATTTCACTCTTGCCAGCTGCTTGGACCCTCCGGAACCTGAGGGGTGGGGCCTCTTGTTTGGTTAGTTAGTGTCGGTGGGCTTCAAAAACTGGCAAGCAAAACTTGAGCTACAAACACACCCTTCACTCTGCAGTTCAGTTCAGTTCAGTAGCACAGTCACGTCCAGACTCCATGGTCTGCAGTACGCCAGGCTTCCCTGTCCATCACCAAATTCCAGAGCTTACTCAAACTCACGTCCATTGAGTTGGTGATGCCATCCAATCATCTCATCTTCTGTTGTCCCCTTTTCCTCCCACCTTCAATCTTTCCCAGCATCAGGGTCTCTTCAAATGAGTCAGTTCTTTGCATCAGATGGCCAAAGTATTGGAGTTTCAGCTTCAGCAGTTAATATTCAGGAATGATTTCATTTAGGATGGACTGGTTGGATCTCTTTGCTGTCCAAGGGACTCTCAAGAGTCTTCTCTAACACCACAGTTCAAAAGTGTCAATTCTTTGGCGCTCAGCTTTCATTATAGTCCAAATGTCACATCCATACCTGACCACTGGAAAAACCATAGCCTTGACTAGATGGACCTTGGTTGGCAAAGTAATGTCTTTGCTTTTTAATATGCTGTCTAGGTTGGTCATAAGTTTTCTTCCAACCTCTCTCTTCAGGGAGAGGAAAATAATTATGTGCCCGCTCTCAGGGCATGGAGAAACATCCAGACTTTCAGAAGCCCCTTCTTGGGCCTTCAGCAGGCTCTAGGGTTGTGTCCTGAGACCTTAGTGCTTGCTCTTCAGACCAGATACCAGATATGAGTTTTCACCTTGAAGATCCATCTGCAATGGGTCATATTTAAAGAAAGACAAAGTTTAGCTTGAAATTCCATGAACTTAAGAAATAGAAGCATGAAAGTGAAATGTGAAAGTCGCTTAGCTGTGTCTGACTCTTCACAACCCCATAGACTATACAGTCCATGGAATTCTCCAGGCCAGAATACTGGAGCGGGTAACCTTTCCCTTCTCCAGGGGATCTTCCCAACATAAATCCCAATAAAAGACATCTGTAAATGCTAAAAAAAAAAAAAAGCAGGGCAATATTGTCTTTTATTTAAAATAATAATTATAATCTGAACAAATGCATTCTGTTTTCTCTGCCTAATCAAACATATATCCACATTTCTGTGTGTATGTGTTTATATAGATAAAGGATATCTGACAAGATATATACTTGGTATGCCACCAGGAGTATGCTGAGGGAGAGAAGTGCCCTCGTATTTCGATTTCACATCATTAGGACTGTTGGGTTTTCATGTGTGTGTAATAAGTGCAATAAGAGTAAATGCATTACTTGTAATAAAAATATTTTAAATTTATATAACCACACAGAAAATATTCTTTATACATATAAAGAGGCTCAAAACTGTTCTTTTGTTCCAGAAATCCCATTTCTGAAATTTTAACAGAAGAATGGATCTTAATGATCCCTCCTCCTAAAAAACCCTCATGCATAAAGATGCTCTTGCTGTTTAGTTGTGTTTTTTGTTGTTCAGCTGTGTCCAACACTTTTCAACCCTGTGGACTGTAGCCCACCAGGCTCCTCTGTCCATGGATTCTCCAGGCAAGAATACTGGAGTGGGTTGCCATTTCCTCCTCCAGGGGATCTTCCCAACGCAGGGACTGAAACTGTGTCTCCTGCATTGGCAGGTGGATTCTTTCCCACTGAGCCCCCTGGGAAGCCCTATCAACTATTATTTGTAACAAAACAACAAAGACACAACTAAGTGCGCCTCAGGAGATGAGGGTCAGTGTGGTGAAGCTATCAGAGGAGCTATGTCATCATTACATATTTTTGAAGACTATATTAATACTGGGGAAAGAATGCAATAGGGACTTCCCTGGTGGTCTAGTGGTTAAGAATCTGCCTTCTTAGAATCTGCAAGGGACATGGTTTCAATCACCAGTCAGAGAACTAAGCTCCCACATGCTGTGGGGCAACTAACCCTGTGCTGTACAAGCCACAACTGGAGAGAAGCCCATGTGTTGTAAATAAGACCCGACATAGCCAAATAAATAAATATTTAAATATTTTTAAAAATAAATAAGTAAATAAAAAGGAATGCAATGCAGTCAATTTTTTCAAACCGTATCTATAGTATGATAATAACTAGATCTTTCAAAAGCTATATATAAAAAATCAGAAGGATTATACCAAAATGTTAATCCTTAAAAGCTAACATTTATTAAGCAATCAGTATGTGACAGACATGTGCTGACCATTATGAGTAGTGATCAAACCTATGTAATTTTATTAGCACTCAAACCTATGTAGTTAAAGCAAAATGAGAAATTGAAAATTGAGGAAAATTTTTTGAAAAATTCAGCAACATCAGTGTTGCTGGAGATGAGATGAAACAGTCTTTATTTAGTATTGGTGGAACCACAACT
Organism: Neotragus pygmaeus; assembly: GCA_006410875.1. Lineage (NCBI taxonomy): Eukaryota > Metazoa > Chordata > Mammalia > Artiodactyla > Bovidae > Neotragus > Neotragus pygmaeus. The sequence continues at coordinate 902,704 of SJYV01028392.1, read as the reverse complement.
GATACAAGCATTTCAGAGAATGGCTCAAAAATTTAGATATGCGTTTTTCCCTTTTGACCCAAAACTTCTTCCTGAGAGAAAGTACTTGTGGAGATTCTCATACATTTTAAGAAGGGGCACATGGCAAAGATATTTACTGTGTGATTATATCAGAAAGAAATTTAATCATGGTTGATCGAGCAGTAATTAAAAAAATAAAAACATGGCTCTGTTTTTGAAACTTTTTTCAAGGCAAGCAAATAAATAACAATAATAAAGCTAACTTTGGGAAAGTATGCATACTATGATACCGTTTAAGTTAAAAGCAAAAAAAAGAAAACCCACAAAACTACTTATTCCTAGTGAATATATGTCTGCAAAGATACAAGCATATCCACAGGAAAAAAATCTACAAGAACAGGCAGCAAACTGGTAGCTGCAGTGACCACTGGAAAGGAATTCGATACCTGATGGTAATGAAGACGGACTTCTGCTTTTTCATTCTATGTGACATGATGTTTTTCAACAAGAATGTACCCACATATTACTTATGCAATTACAAATAATTAATAGCTAAGGGCACATGAGGATTTCCCTGGTGGCTCAGATGGTAAAGCATCTACCTACAATGTGGGAGACTCAGATTCAATCCCTGGGTTGAGAAGATCCTCTGGAGAAGGAAATGGCAACCCATTCCAGTACTCTTGCCTGGAAAATCCCATGGACAGAGGAGTGTGGTAGTGAGCGACTTCACTTTCACTTTAAAGGGCACATGAAGAAACCATGCTTAGAGTAATGGTTCTTAAAATGGAGCACACATCAGAAGCACCCGAAGGCTTTGTTGACTCCTGAGTGCTGGGCCCTATCCACCCCAGAGTTTCTGATTCAGTGGTCTGTAAGGGGCCTGATGCAGATATCTGGTCAGAAGTCACACTTGGAAGAAGCCACACTCAGTCCTTAGGAAGGTGAAATGCTGAGCTTACAGGATCACAAGAGGAGTCAAGTTTTGAACCCAGGCCACCTCATATCAGACCCTAACTCTTGACCTCAACCACCTGCTGACCAGAGTTATCTTCTTTGTGTGGTGGGATTTGTTTTTTGACTATTTTTTAAAATATAATTAGACTTTTAAGTATAATACCAACTCATTCTGAAAATCCTTAAACTGTATTTTCTACATTTTCCAAAGTTCATATGTATGCATTGTTTTGGTAAATTTTTAAAAATTACATAACTTTGTTATGTAATAACATAACATACCCTTTGCTCAGTAAAGCATCTGCTTGAGGCAGGGACTTCCTGGTGTGAACCTGAGCTGAGCTCCAAGCAGGACTCAGCTCTCCAGGGTGGGAGACAAGCTCTCATTCCATTTATGATGGACATGCAGAGCTGGCAACACATATCTTTTCCCTAACAGTGGGCATCACCCCAAAATACAACTAGGCTTAACAAAACTAGGGAAATTAAAAAGGAAATGCACTCATACTATGAATGAGGAAAAAACTTTTCTGTTTAAAAATTGATAAAGGTTTTGGATGATGTTGGCTGTTTGCATGCACACTACAGCCTCTCACTTCCACTTAAATCCCCAGTACTGGCAGAAGAGTTAGAAAGAATAGGTGAATCGCTAATTACAATGGAAAGCAGAAGGGGTGTATCAGTGGACCAGCCACATTAAGGCATCCTTGAAAGAGGAAAACCAATCAGAGTAGGACTGAAGAAGGAAGTCACAAACATCATGCATGAAGCATGGGACTGACCCTGGAGCACTGATGGGCACAGACAGCATCAAGAGAATGTTGCCAAGAGAATGCCTTGCTGAGGCTTCACCCTGGCTCCTGAACTAACTCTTTACACGAAGATGCGATTACAATGACTGACAGCGTATCCAAGACCACACCTAGAGATGGCCACAATTCCTAAAAACCCACTGCTGCTACGTACATGAAAAGAGCAAAAGGAGACTGTAGGACAACCATACTAAACACCAACAGCATAAAAGTAAAGAATTGGGATGAGTAAAAGAAAATTTAAAAGACACTGAAGATAGATTCAGATATTTGTGTACCCATCAAATATAAGATGCAGACATAAGAATATAGGGGAAAGATAATAGAGAAGATCCAATTTCTCCTTTGAAATGTTCCACCAAGAACAGGGAATTCTCTGGTGGTCCAGTTGGTTAGGATTCCTCACTTCCACTGCAGGGGGCGCGGGTTCAATCCTGGGTCCACAAATTAAGATCTCACAAGCTGCATAGTGCAGTCAAAAAAAAAAAAGATTAAAAGAACAAATGAACAAAAGCTCCCATGTCTTGATACAATGTCAGAACAATGATAGAGGAAATCCTCAAAAGTTTGGGTGTTGGAGAAGAGTATTCAGTTACTTAAAAAAGAAAAAAAAAAAGAGTTAGACATAAAAATGTGAATGTACTTGATGCCTCTGAACTGTATACTCAAAATGGTTAAAATGGGGAATTTTATGTTTGTATATATTTTAGCACAATTTAATATACCTACATACATAAATACATGGATAAAAGAACAAGCATATGGATAGCAACTTCTCACCAGCAACTTCAGATACAAAAAAGATAATAGAGCAACATCTCCAAAATTCTGAAGGAAGATAATTTTTGAACGTAGACTTACCAGCTAAACTATATTGTGGAGGGAAACAGGAAGAAAACATTTGCAGATACACATAGATTCAGAAAGTTTACTGCATGGAAACTCTCTGAAAGAATTACCTGATGTTGCATTCAGTGAGAATTAAATCCTAGAAAAAGAAATGGGAAGTAAAACACAATATTTAATAATCAATGAAACTAACTGTTAAGTCTAAATGTCTTGTGGTTGTGTCTTAATATAATAATAGTCTGGAACTAAGGATCTAAGATGGGCTCGATAAAGGACAGAAATGGTATGGACCTAACAGAAGCAGAAGATATTAAGAAGAGGTGGCAAAAATACACAGAAGAACTGTCCAGAAAGGATCTTCATGACCCGGATAATTGCGATGGTGTGATCACTCACCTAGAGCCAGACATCCTGGAATGTGAAGTCAAGTGGGCCTTAGAAAGCATCACTACGAACAAAGCTAGTGGAGGTGATGGAATTCCAGTTGAGCTATTTCAAGTCCTGGAAGATGATGCTATGAAAGTGCTGCATTCAATATGCCAGCAAATGTGGAAAACAGCAGTGGCCACAGGACTGGAAAAGGTCAGTTTTCATTCCAACCCCAAAGAAAGGCAATGCCAAAGAATGCTCAAACTACCACCCAGCTGCACTCATCTCACACGCTAGTAAAGTAATGCTCAAAATTCTCCAAGNAGTTTGTGCTATGTGCCAGGGTCGCCCTGCATCAAGGTCCATGCTGTGTGCCTCGGTCACTCTTCACTGAGGTTCGGGCTGTGTGCCGTGGTCACCCTGTGTAGAGGTCCAGGCTGTATTCCACACTCAACTTGAGACACGTTCCAGGCTCTGGCCGTGTTCCCTCTGTGACAAGTTCTGGGCTGTGTTCCACGGTAGCCTTATGCACAGGTCTGGGCTGTGTGCTGGGGTCGACCTGTTCCGAGGTCCGGGCTGTGTGCTGCGGTCGCCATTTCCCAAGATCTGGGCTGAATCCGCGGTCATCCTGTGCCGATGTCCGGGCTGTGTTCTGTGGTCGGTGGCGATGAGTTCCAGCCTGTGTGCCCCAGTCGCCCTTCACTCAGGTTAGAGCTGTGTGCCGAGGTCGCCCTGCATCGAAGTCCAAGCTGTGTGCNACTCCTCAACCCTCATTTCTTCTTGGTTTGGCAAGATGCCGTCCCTGCCCCAGAACACAAAAAAATCTTATTTATTTATTCAAAGCCCTATTGGCTAAAATTTAGTTTAAATGAACCTGATCTCACTGGGGTTTCATCAGCAATCTCAGCTCTCTCAGCAAATTTCAAAAGCAGTTTTAAAAAGTATGAAAAAGTATACAGTTATAAGAAGGGTAATTAAGGATGAAAAAGTATACAGTTATAAGAAGGGTAATTAACATTGCGTTTTTATATTCATTTGATCTTGGCAAAAACCAAAATGGTAGTCATTATTCTATCTGTTTTATAAGCAGGTTCAAAGAAGGTGAATAACTTGATCGGAGAGTAGCTGGGAGCAAGAGGGCTGGAATGTGTGCCCAAGACCCCCTAATTCCTGGGTGTCAGAATTATATCTGTTTCTAGGTTGGATAATTCTCCTCTCTTTTGTGGAGGTTTCATCTGTAAAGGGAGGAGGGGAGACAGTTGATCACTCAGAGCCTAACTGGAGAGGATAGAAAAGGACCCATGCATTCAGCTGCACAGGGGATAATCTCTTCCTGGCAGGCCCCAAATTTTAGGATTCTAAGAAACTGGACCCAGAGACTAGGTGGAAATGATACCTCCTAGGCAGACATTGTCCATCAGTCAATCACAGAATCCTCTTCCATCAAACCCTAGAGCAGCCTCAAGCTCCCTTTTCAATAAGTATTCTAGACAGACATCACCGATCCATCAAAACTACTGGCCCCTCCTGCTCTCCGGTTGCCAGGTTTCTCCTGCTCTCTGCCCTCCACGGTGTGCAACTTGCAGTACCCTCCGGAAAGGACACCTTGCCCTCTTCATTTCCAAGGAGAGCTAGGAAGGCAAGCCCTGCCCGGCGTCACCCCTCCCCTAGCAGCAACCCCAGCCTGGCCTCCTGGCTGCAGCCCCACCCATCCCCACTGCAGTCCAGCCAAATGCAGCGTCAGCTGTACTAGCAGAACAGGCTGCAGCTTGATTATGAAACCAGGATGTCTCCAGGGGTTCTTAAGGTAAAAGGCTCCTAGATTTTCTGTCCTTCTAAGCTCTTTAAGGCACCAAGCCATCTTGCTCTTGGGCTCTGCAAGATCAGAGCTGATCAGAATTATTCATCATGATGTAACTGGTGAATAGAGGCTAACTCTCCTGAGAATGTCCACTTCCACCATGATCCTTCTTTCTGTATCTCAGATTTCCCTGGCTAGGAGGGCCTTCTTGTCCCAGGACCACAAAACTCTAGATGGTTCAAGATGGGAAGGACTCTGAAGATCATCTGGTCCACCCATCATTTATAGAGGGGAAAACTGAGGCTTAGAGAGACCCAGAGAGAAAATATGACCTGCCAAGGGTCACACATCAAGCTAGTGTCAGAGCCAGGACAAGAATCTCAGGCTTGAGGGCTCTCAGCGCAAAACCTGGCACTGCTAGACTCCAGCCTTTCAGGGGCCATGGCCGGGTCATCCAGGTAGTGCCAGATTCCTGGGTGGGCATGTGAGAATGTGCCAGTCAGCCAGTGTCTTAGGTTGACCCAAACCTGCATACAGAGCTTACGCTAGCGTGACTGCTATAATGGATGGGGAAGGATAGGAGAGACGGGAAAGAGGCACATTCAGGACAGCGACAATCAGAAAGATGAGATTAGTCAGGGAAGACTTCCTGGAGGAGGGAAGGCTTATACTCAAGGTTTGCATCTGTGGAGAGAAAGAGGGATAGGGATCCAAATGAGAGAGATGTTTGTCTGAATGCATGTGAAGCCTGATCTCGACCTGTCCCACCTCCAAAGGGACCATAAGTGTACCCCACTACCAAGTTCAGACCAGATGCCTCGTTTGGAGAACCAAATGTCCACATCTAGTTCCCTCCAAGGTAGGGGTGGGTGCTAACTTGTTTCCTCTGCCTCCTTGTGAACCAGGAGAAACAGCTGGGACATTTGGAATAAGGACAGAGCTGGGAGTTACAAAAGGGAGTCCATAACATTTCTTCAGAGCTCTGGGCTCGGGACCAGTCTTCCCTGCCCGAGCGAGCAAGTCCGCGTCAGCACTGTGCTCAGGGCTGAATCCTGGAGGCCAAGAAACGTCCCTTGTCCTCTAGCAAAGCAGGCACTGAGCTCGCTGACCAAAGCCCTCTCCATGCCCTGCCACGGCCCACCCAGCGCCCCCCGCTGTCCCTCTCCTGGGAGTGGGGGCTTCCCACCACCGTGGTCTGAGCTCCTGCCTCAGCTCACGTCTCTCACTCTCTTCCTTTCCCTCCCAACACGAGCAGCAAACCCACCTTCAGAGCTGTGGACATTGGCCCAGCCCAAGATCTGGACATTGTCAGAATCACAGAGAACCTGCAGGAGCTTCAGGTGCAAAACTCAAGTGGGTAAGTGAGAGGACGCCTCTGGCCCAGAATGCTCACCCATGCTCGCCGTCAGGATTGCATCCAGACCACCCTGAATGGATGCAGCAAGGGGAACATAAGCCAGACAACAAGAACTCCTGGCCAGGCAGACGGTCCGATATCAAAAGCTAGAGCATCACATTTCTGAGCAGTTTTCTGTGTTGACTCTTTGGCTTAATACAACGGGCAGCCGGACAAAGTGAGCTGTCCACACGCTGGCGGCCTTTCATCAGTCAAATAAGAAAACCAAATTGGTTTTCTATGGCCTTATGCTCTCTTTGAGCCCCAGAGGCAGGATTCCAAAGGCCACTTTGTCCTTCCTGCCACTCACCCAGGCCAGAGCAGCCCCACCCCNGAAAAGACTCTGATGTTGGGAGGGATTGGGGGCAGGAGAAGGGGACGACGACAGAGGATGAGATGGCTGGATGGCATCACCGACTTGATGAACATGAGTTTGGGTGAACTCCGGGAGTTGGTGATGGACAGGTAGGCCTGGCGTACTGCAATTCATGGGGTCACAAAGAGTCGGACACGACTAAGCGACTGAACTGAACTGAACTGAAGGTTCTACAATGACATGGAAGGTAGAAAGAGCATAGTAGAGGGAAGATGGGGAAAGAAGGGAAATGAAAGATAAGATAGTGAGGCTCTTGTCTCCTTTGGACTAGAATACTGACTAACATCAGATACTAAAGTTGGTATTAGAAATATACCAGTTTAAATTGTGCATTATGTTTTAAGGTAACTTCAAGTGGCAAATACATGAACGAAAGGTGATCAGTTTTATTACGCATCAGGTAACTGCTTATTGAACCACAATGCACAGAGTACGCACCCACCTGGTTGGTAAAGTGGAAAATACAATATCAAGAGTAGGGGGTGGGGGGTGGAGCAACAGGAACTCTTGCACTGCTGGTAGGTATAGAAATTGTGGAAAACACTTGGGAAAACTGGCATTTTCTTCTGAAACTGAATATGTTCATACCCTGTGATATAGCAATTCCACTCCAAAAGAAATAAATCCATCTGCCCAACAAAATAAATGTATGAAAATATTCATAGCAGCACTAGTTACAGTAGTCCCTAACTGAAGGAAAACCAAATATCCATCAATGGTGTAATTAATAAACACATAGCAATATATTCACAAAACAAGGTGATCATATAGCAATGAAAATTGGAAGAACCTCAACTATATGCAATAGCTTCTCTCTGTAATTGAAAAAGGAGATCCTTCCAACACATCATTCATCCTGTAAATGTTGATGGAGCCCCTACTCTGTGCCAGAACAGGTCTAGACAGATGACAGACACCAGCGAACAGTATAGATGAGAGCATGCTCTGACTGAGGGTCCATGCTAGTCAGGAAAGTAGGTAATACATATAAATAAAGCATGATTTTATCCTTCACCTGCCTTTTGGGCTTCACACACCACCTCCACATGCAGCACTCCTACCCAACCAAATCTTTTATCACTACCTCGAGCATCCCATCTTGTCACACCTCTTGTGTCCATAGAGGCAATACCCTCCTCCCTGCAACTCCTTTCCTTTCCTCCCTAGGGCCCCACTTCCCCGCCTCAGATGACTTCCAGTCCTTCATGATCTGCATCAAATATCAGACACCCAGAAAGTGCCCCTCCCTCCTCAAGTGGTAATATCCCTTATTTAGTAGGAGCACTTCTTGTGGTCTACAGCCGTGGCCTCTGCCTGTCTGCATGATCCTTTCCCACCACGGCATGATGCTTTACTCAGACAATGCAACAAAGTGATGCTGCCAAAATTCAAAATGAAGAAAATTTAAACCTTAAGTCTTTCTGACATTTCCATGCCCTCCCTCCCTCTCAATTCCCCAANGCCGTGGCCTCTGCCTGTCTGCATGATCCTTTCCCACCACGGCATGATGCTTTACTCAGACAATGCAACAAAGTGATGCTGCCAAAATTCAAAATGAAGAAAATTTAAACCTTAAGTCTTTCTGACATTTCCATGCCCTCCCTCCCTCTCAATTCCCCAATATCTCAGCTTGCCTCCAAAATATCCAGTTATTGCCTTGCACCCTCATCCCCAAACCCAGTGCAGGCTCCAGCACCCACTCACACACTTTGTCACCTGGAAGAATCCACAGGCCTGTGTTTTTATTCCTCTTTGCATTCCTAATGCCTCAATGAAATGGGTACAAAGTAAACATTTGGTGAATATATTCACTAAAGGCTAATGAAGTTAAAGATGCTTTCAGCAACTCTCCAGCAATCAGAACTAGAAAGCTTGTAACACTTCATTAGATAATGAGGGAATCTCATGAATCATAATTTTTTCATTAATTTTTTATTTCACTTATTAGCACCAATTTACACTGGTTTGTGATACGTAACATACACGAACATTCTCTGATTGTGTTTCCCTGGAGTTATTCCAGAATTAAGATATTTAACTGTTAAATAGACCTTTTCACTTAGCTATATTAATCCAAGTTGAGTGTCTGAGTGTGTGTATTTTAAGTTAAAGAACAATAAGGAAAACACAGTAGGAGATGGGAATGCCAACACTAGCAAAGGAGGAGAAGAGTAGAAAGCACAACAAATATTTACAACAATATTCTGTAATTATTTCAAAATAAAAAGATGATTAAAAATTCAGGAATAGAAAAAAGCAGACTATAACACTATTGCTATAAACTTCAACATTTTCTCTCAGTTTACCTCCATGCCAGTTTTTCCCCACGTGGAGCACTATCCTGGAAATTGATACAAGTAACATTCAATTCAGAGAAGGCAATGCACCCCACTCCAGTACTCTTGCTTGGCAAATCCCACGGACAGAAGAGCCTGGTAGGCTGCAGTCCATGGGGTCGCTAAGAGTTGGACATGACTGAGCGACTTCATTTTCACTTTTCACTTTCATGCACTGAAAAAGGAAATGGCAACCCACTCCAGTGTTCTTGCCTGGAGAATCCCAGGGACGAGGGAGCCTGGTAGGCTGCCATCTATGGGGTCGCACAAAGTCAGACACGACTGAAGAGACAGCAGCAGCAGCAGCAGCAGCAGCAACATTCAATTGGCATAACAGGTGCATTTTCTAAAAGGTCAGTAGTTGGTAGTTTTCCAAATGAATTACATGCTTAGAGTTTCCCAGTGACTAATCATAATTTTTAAATGAATACATATTCTATGAGTCGACTACCTTCTCTCTGAGTCTATATGTTAACTGGCACGTGTGTACTTTTATGTCCAGTATGCCATAATTAGATAATTCAACAACTATTTAATGTTTCTATATGCCAACCACTACAAAAATGAACAAGAAAAATCATTGATCTCAAATTTCACTCCTCTGTCTTCTGTTCTTTTAAAAGCATAAGAAGACTTCTACAAAAGGCACATTATCACTTTTATGTGTTGTTCTAAGTCACTTCAGTCGTATCTGACTCTTTGCAACCCTATGGACTATAGCCCACCAGGCTCCTCTGTTCAAGCGATTCCCCAGGCAAGAATACTGAGTGGTGGCCATTTCCTTCTCCAGGGCATCTTCCCAACCCAGGGATCAACCCGTATCTCTATGGCTCCTGCATTGCAGGTGGGTTCTTTACCTCTAGCACCACCTGTTAGTTCATTTCAGCCATTCAGTCTTATCTGACTCTGAGACCCCATGGACTGCAGTATGCCAGGCTTCCCTGTCCATCACCAACTCCCAGAGCTAGCTCAAAATTTATGTCCATCGAGTCAGGGATGCCTGCCAACCATCTTATCCTCTGTCGTCCCCTTCTCCCCCTGCCTTCAATCTTTCCCAGCACCAGGGTCTTTTGTGATGAGTCAGTTCTTATCAGGTGGCCAGAGCTGGAGCTTCAGCTTCAGCATCAGTCCTTCCAATGAATATTCAGGATTGATTCCCTTTAGGATAAACTGGTTTGATCTTCTTGCAGTCCAAGGGACTCTCAGTCTTCTCCAACACCACAGTTCAAAAGTATCAATTCTTCAGCGCTCAGCTTTCTTTATGGTCCAATTCTCACATCCATGCACAACTACTGGAAAAACCATAGCTTTGACTATACGGACCTTTGTCGACATATCACTTTTGCTGAATGACAAATGACAAAGCCCTGCAAAACCTGCATATATTTCTGCCATCATCTGATAGTCAGACAAGAGCAGACTTTGGACTCACACAGCCCTAGGTTACAGACCCACCTCATGGCTGTGTGAATTGCAGCAAACTTTTTTGCTGCAGGCCTTTCTGAGTTTATTTTTTCTCATCTGTAAAATGGAATCATTGTGAGAAATACACCAGACAGCGCAGGTTGTAAAAGAGTGGCATTAATTAAGCTGTGCATAATGAGTGAAAGCTACATGTACTATACTCAGAATACTGGCTATTCATCCACATCAGGCTCCTGTGATAAGGATTTCAATTGGCTTTTCATAAAACTTGTACCAATTTATACATCCATTCATGGTATGTGAGTGCACCTTTCCCCTTCCTCTTTGCCACGTCTGCAGGCTATGATTTATTTTCATTTTGTTATTTACCTGAAAAATAATTTTTACAATGAATTTTATTGTTTCAGAAGTGAGATCTGGGCTTCCTTGGTGATCCAGTGGTTAAGAATCTGCCTGCCAGTTCAGGGTATACGGGTTCAATCCCTGCTCCGGGAAGATCCCACATGCTGTGAGGCAACTATGTCTGTGTATCAGTCTGCACTCTGGAGCCAGAAAGCTGCAACTACTGAACCCAAGGGCCACAACTACAGAAGCCCATGGGCTTAGAGCTTGTGCTCCACAACAAAGGAGGCCACCACAATGAGAAGCCTGTGCACTGCAAGGAAGAGTGGCCCCCACTCACTGCAACTAGGAAAAGCCCTCAGGCAACAAAGACCCAGCACAACCAAATAAATAAAGACATAGTTTTTAAAAGAAAGAAGTTGAAGGCTTGTCTAAAAAAGGAAATTCACCTGCTATGAAAAGTCATCCATCCTGTCAATATTTACAATTCACTCATTTTAGTATATGCACAATATTGTTCAACCATCCGCACTATTTAATTCGAGAACACTTTCATCAACCCCAAAATAAATCTCGGTAAGGGACTCATTAGCAATCTCTACCCTCTCCCCACCACAACTCCTGGCAAACACTAATCTACTTTTTATTTCTACAGAATTACCAATTCTGGACATTCCATATAAATGGAATTGTACAACATGTGCCCTTTTGTGCCTGGCCTCTTTCACTTAGCATGTTTNTCATTAGCAATCTCTACCCTCTCCCCACCACAACTCCTGGCAAACACTAATCTACTTTTTATTTCTACAGAATTACCAATTCTGGACATTCCATATAAATGGAATTGTACAACATGTGCCCTTTTGTGCCTGGCCTCTTTCACTTAGCATGTTTTCAAGGCTCTTCCAAGTTATAGCACGCATCAGTATTTCATTTCTTTTTATAGTTGAATCCATCCTCTGATTGGTATTTGGGTTATTTCCACTTTGGGGCTATTATGAAGAAAGCTGCCATGAACATTCATAAGTTTTCATGTGAACATACGATTTCAGTTCTCCTGGGCATATACCAAAAGTAGAATTGCTGGCCACGTGGTAACTCTATATTTAACATTTTGAAGAACCACCAAAGCTTTTTCCAAAGCAGGTACAGCATTTTACACTCCCATCAGCAACATGAGTTTCAATTCCTCCACATCCTCACCAACAACACTTGTCATTGTCTGTCTTTTTTATTTCAGCTATTCTAGTGGCCATAAAGTGATATCTTATTGTGGTTTTTGATTTGCATTTTCCTTATTTAACTTATATGCAGAGTACATCATGAGAAACGCTGGGCTGGAAGAAACACAAGCTGGAATCAAGATTGCCAGGAGAAATATCAATAACCTCAGATACACAGATGACATCACCCTTAAGCAGAAAGTGAAGAACTAAAGAGCCTCTTGAGGAAAGTAAAAGAGGAGAGTGAAAAAGTTGGCTTAAAACTTAACATTCAGAAAACGAAGATCATGGCATCTGATCCCATCACTTCATGGCAGATAGATGGGGAAACAGTGGAAACAGTGGCTCACTTTATTTTTCTGGGCTCCAAAATCACGGCAGATGGTGATTGCAGCCATGAAATTAAAAGACACTTACTCTTTGGAAGGAAAGTTATGACCAACCTAGATAGCATATTCAAAAGCAGAGATATTACTTTNTTGGAAGGACTGATGTTGAAGCTGAAACTCCAATACTTTGGCCATCTGATGTGAGGAGCTGGCTCATTTGAAAAGACCCTGATGCTGGGAAAGATTGAGGGCAGGATGAGAAGGGGACAACAGAGGATGAGATGGTTGGATGGCATCATTGGCTCGATGGACATGGGTTTGGGTCGACTCCAGGAGTTGGTGATGGACAGGGAGGCCAGGCGTGCTGTGGTTCATGGGGTCGCAAAGAGTCAGACACAACTGAGTGACTGAACTGAACTGAACTGAATGATTAAAGATGTCAAGCATCTCTTCATGTGATTACTGACCTTCTGTATGTCTTTTTTGGAGAAATGTCTGTTCAAATCCTTTGCTCATTTTTTTTAATTGAGTTATTTTCATTTCTATTATTGAATTATAATAATTCCTTGTGTATTCTAGATGTCAGTCCCTTATCAGACATGATTCACAAATATTTTCTCCCATTCTGTGGTTGTCTTTTCACTTTTTTGGCAGTGTCCTTTGAAGCACAAATTTTTTTCATTTTAATGAAGCTAAATTTATCCACTTTTCTTTTGCTGTTTGTGCTTTTGGTAATATACCTAAGAGACCATTGCCTAATCCAGGGTCACAAAAATTTACTGTGGTGTATTTTCTATGAATTTCATTGTTTTAGCCCTTATATTTAAGTTTTTGATTCATTGTGAGTTTATTTTGATATATGAAGTGGGAAGGGGTTCAACTTCATTCTTTGCCTGTGGATATCCAGTCGTCTGAGCACCATCTGCTGAAAAGACACAATGTTGGAATCCTTATCAAAAATAAATTGGCCATAAATGTATGGACTCTCCATTCTATATGGATTTATATTCATTGATCTATATATCTACACTTAGGCCAGTATCATGCTGTCTTGAAATCAAAAACTTTGAGTCTTCTAACTTTTTCCTATCAAGATCATTTTGGCTCTTCTGAGCTTGATTGCATTTTTAAATTATTTAATTTTAAATTCTCTATTTGATTAGCTTGTTTATTTTATTAGTTCCTGATTCCTCAATGGAATGTAAGCTCTATGAGGTAAGAGACCATATCTACTTTTCTTTAATTCCCAGTTTCTACCCTCTGCACCTGTACAGGGCCTGAGTGTAAACTCAGTGTGATTTATTGAGCAAATGAATGAATGATTGAATACCCAAGTTTTTATAGCAAAAAATATTGGAAATAGCATAAATATTAAAAAATAAGAAAGTGTTTAAGTTATAATGCATTAATGAGATAGAATATTATACAATCATTAAAAACCGTATCTTCAGGAATTCCCTGATGGTCCAGGAGTTGAGACGGTGCTTTCACTTAGCAGGCCCCCAGATTCTATCCCTGAGCAGGAAACTAAGATCCTACAAGCCCCACAGTACAGCCAAATGCAAAACATGTTTTCTAGGGAATTTCCTGGCAGTTCAGTGGTTAAGACTTTCTTCCAATGCCAAAGTCCTGGGTTCAACCCCTGATCAAGAAAATAAGATCCTGTAAACTGTGTGGCATGGCCAAAAAAACAAACAAACAAACAAACAAAAACGTGCCTTCTAAGGATATTTAACAATTCAGAGAATCATTGAACTCGATCTCAATTCTGCATAAGTGAAAATAAGGGCTAAAAAAATCATGGAAATCTTAATAGCAATTACTATGAAAAATTGTGATTACAGGTAATTTTAATTTTCTTCTTTATGCTTTTCTCTAATTTCTACTTTTTCTGCAATTTGCTTGCATTGCCTTCATAAGAGAAAGTTAACATTATTAACTAAAAGTATCCATATTTGGTAAGGTTGTATATAGACTTTCAGATTTGCAATAATGGTCAATGGTTCTGTTTTTAAGATTTTAGGTGTTAGTGGTGCTGATTGCTAGTGACTTGAAGGGTTTCAGGTTCTATAAGGAGACTGGCACTTGTGACGTGTTCTCTGGGGAATTCAAGTTAAAGATATGAGGCATATAAGATATACTATAAACGAGCTCCTGCCTGAGTCTCATCTGTGACCTGGTCAACCATCACTCGATAACTTGTGGGAACCCAAAGGCCCAGGGCAGGCTGTGAACTTCATCTTTCATCCAAATCCCCAGTGGTGACCATTGCACCTGAGCATAGACAAGGGCTAACCGACTGACTTCCCTGGTGGCTCACATGGTAAAGAAACTGCCTGCAGTGCAGGAGACCCAGGTTCAATCCCTGGGTGAAGAAGATCCCCTGCAGAAGGGCATGGCAACCCATTCCAGTATTCTTGCCTGGAGAACTCTGTGGACGGAGGAGCCTGGTGGGCTACAGTCCATGGGGCTGCAAAGAGTCGAACGTGCTGCTGCTGCTGCTAAGTCACTTCAGTCGCATCCGACTCTGTGTGACCCCATAGACGGCAGCCCATCAGACTCCCCTGTCCCTGGGATTCTCCAGGCAAGAACACTGGAGTGGGTTGCCGTTTCCTTCTCCAGAGTCAAACATGACTGAGTGACTAATACTTCACGTCACTTCACTACACACCTACAATCAATTAGAATTNAAAAAAAAAAAAGGCACACATAAAGAGGAGCACGCTGCAGGACGGTCTGGTGGGAATAAAAGGGTTGAGTGTTGAGAGAGGTGACGACCCACTTTCAGTTTCCCTGTTTCTTTTATTAGATTTTTTTCAGCTCCCACACAAGGAAGAAATTAGCCATTTGGTTCCATAGGCATCCTACATCTACGTTTCCTTAGCTAGTGTGACAATTCTCATTTAATCTTTCATCTAACAGAGAAAGCTATATTAATACAAATGCCATATAGGCTTTCATCAAAAAAAAAAGCCAGGATGCCTTTGTAAATGTTAGCTGGTGGCGTGTGTCATCCATCTCATTTACGACGAGGAAGCTGAGTCAGAGAGAGGAAGTATGACTGGGGTTTGGTTAAAAGTAAACCACTGTGCTTTGTTTCATCTGAAAATCACAGGCAACGCAATAGGCCACATCTGCTATTCAAAGCCAAAGGAAAAGAGGGAAGAAATATTCCCAAAATACCTACGGGTATGACAGCTAAAGCCACGTTATAGCTAATGTATGAAGGAGGCGAAGCTGACTGGCCTTTAGCCTACAAAGACTCCATTCAGTCTGACACTGAACTAGCTGTTTGATCTCAGAAGATACATTCTCTTGCCTGTAGAATTGGTTTTCTTTACTTCCCAACCCCACCTGAAAAAAATAAATAAGAATATTATTGGACAAGACGGCCCCTGAAGTCTCCTTAGCTCCTCTCTGTGTAGTTGAACCTTTATAGGCCTAGTGCCAACAGCCACATGCTCAGCCCAGCCAGGCTTCTTCTGTGGACCCACTGGGCCTTGAGCTCTAATCTCCGCACTGGGCCTCTGCATTATTGAATCAGACTGTACCTGGATGCCTGGCTTTGTCTTCCATTCCTTGCCACACTCCGTTTTGCCTGGAGCCTGCCTCACTGTCCTGGCTCTCAGTGAGCGGCTGCCAGCCCAGCATCTCGACACTGACAACTGAGAACCTGGCCAAGATATCTTAGAAGCCTTGTCATGGCAACCGGATCTATTAAAACAGCCCCTTCACATTCCTAGGGATGGTGACTTGTATCTTCTTTCTTTTGATACTTGTCAGTCTTGTTAGGCTTAGCCATCTTACTGATTATTTTTTCCACAGAATCAGATTTTTGTTTCATGATTTTTTTTCTATTGATTTTGTTTTTCATTACTTTGATTTCTGCATTTATCTTTTTTTGTTTCCTTCCTGCTACTTGATTTGGCTTTATTTTGTTCTTTTTTAGTGTCTTGAGCTAGATACTTGGGTCACTGCTTGGAGAAATTTTCTCTTTTCCAAAGTAAGCATTTGTTGCTATAAATTTCCCTCTTGGTACTGCTCTAGCTGTGTCCCACATATTTTGATATGATGTAGTTTCATTTTCATTCAGTTTTATGTATTTTTGAATTTCCTTTGCAATTTGTCCTTTGTCCCAGGGATTATTTATAGGCATGTTGCTTAATTTTCAAGTGTTTGTATATTTTTCTGTTGTCTTTGCTTATCAATTTCTAATTTGAATTCATTGCAGTCAGAAAACATACTTTGTATGATTTCAATTATTTTAAACTTGGTTAGGTTTGCCTGCTTTATGGCTTGAGCTGTGATCTATCTTAGTAGATATTCCATGAGTACTTGATAAGAATGTTTATTCTGTTGTGGTTTCATAGAGGACTCTATAGATGTCTATCTGACTCTGTAGCTGATTATGTTGTTCAGTTGTGTATATCCTTGCTGATTTTCTGGAGAAGGCAATGGCACCCCACTCCGCTGCCTGGTAAATCCCATGGATGGAGGAGCCTGGTAGGCTGCAGTCCATGGGATCGCCAAGAGGAGGACACGACTGAGCGACTTCACTTTCACTTTTCACTTTCACGCATTGGAGAAGGAACTGGCAACCCACTCCAGTGTTCTTGCCTGGAGAATCCCAAGGACAGGGAGCCTGGTGGGCGGCCGTCTCTGGGGTCGCGCAGAGTTAGACACGACTGAAGCGACTTAGCAGTAGCTGCAACAGCTGATTTTCAGCACAGTAGCCCATCCATTGCTTGGAGTGAGCTGTAGAAGCCTCTATCTATAACTGTGGGTATATACAACATTTCTGTACTTGTTTCTGTTACAAGAATTAGTTCATAATACACACATAGCTACACTATGCTCTTCTCATCCAACAATGCCTTGTGAAATCCAGTCAACTATAATAAAACTCTAACTCACTGTTTTAAACGTCTGCCTGTTACTGTGTAGTATTAATACACCACAACTTATTCCACCATTCTGCTGGGGGACATTTGCTTTATTTTATGGGTAGTGTTATTTTCAGTGATGATTCCTCTGTCCTTTTTAATTGTGATTCTGAGTTTTGCTGACCAAGATTGATGGTTGGAAGTTCACAATAGTTATATGGCCTATAGGAGGAGGATAGGAGGGCAGAGATGAGTCTGCACTGAGTCTTTTGATAAAACGAACTGTGATTCTGAAAATCATCTGTTTGTGGATTATAACGAATAATCCACAAAGAAAGCCCTATCATCCTTTCTTGGAAAACAGAGCAGCTGTATCTTAGACAAATGTGAATTTGCCTCTGTCATGGAGGCATATGAACTAAGGCCCAAATTATCCTTCAGTTCAGTTCAGACGGTCAGTCATGTCCGACTATTTGCAACACCATGGACACCATGGACTGCAGCACTCCAGGCCTCCCTATCCATCACCAACTCCCAGAGTCTACTCAAATTCATATCCGTTGAGTCCATGATGCCATAAACCATCTCATCCTCTGTCGTCTTCTTTTCCTCCAGCCTTCCATCTTTCCCAGCATCAGGGTCTTTTCCAATGAGTAAGTTCTTTGCATCAGGTGGCCAAAGTATTGGACTTTCAGCTTTAGCATCAGTCCTTCCAATGAATATTCAGGACTGATTTCCTTTAGGACTGATTGGTTGCGTCTCTTTGCTGTCCAAGGGACTCTCAAGAGTCTTCTCCGACACCACAGTTCAAAAGCATCCACTCTTTGGCACTCAGCTTTCTTTATAGTCCAACTTTCACATCCATTCATGACTACTGGAAAACCCATAGCTTTGACTAGATCAACCTTTGTTGGCAAAGTAATGTCTCTGCTTTTTAATAAGCTTTCTATGTTGGTCATAACTTTTCTTCCAAAGAGCAAGCGTCTTTTAATTTCATGGCTGCAATCACTATCTGCAGTGATTTTGGAGCCCAAAAAAATAAAGTCTGACACTGTTTCCATGGTTTCCCCATCTATTTGCCATGAAGTGATGGGACCGGATGCTATGATCTTAGTTTTCTGAATGTTGAGCTTTAAGCTAACTTTTTTACTCTCCTCTTTCACTTTCATCAAGAGGCTCTTTAGTTCTTCTTCACTTTCTGCCATAAAGGTGGTGTCATCTGCATATCTGAGGTTATTGATATTTCTCCCATCAATCTTGATTCCAGCTTGTGCTTCATCCAGTCCAGCATTTTTCATGATGTACTCTGCATGTAAGTTAAATAAGCAGGGTGACAATATACAGCCTTGATGTACTCCTTTCCTGATTTGGAACCAGTCTGTTGTTCCATTTCTAATTCTAATTTATCCAGTCCTAAATGTCCACTTCTAAATTATCCTTAAGACAGGACAAAACGCTAAAAGTAGAATATACACTAATCCAAGCAATTCCACCAAATTTTTCACTTGAGCAACGTCTCTTAAAAGTAGTTAATAAACTAAGACATAAACAAATAGAATCCAGGATATCATGAGATTGGGACTGTTGATTGAGTGAGAAATGTTTAACTTGGAGAGAAGAAAGCAAGGGAAACATTTCTCCAGCTCCCTCAGGCTCTGTAACCTAATAATGAAGATCAGACCTCCAAACATCAACCACATGGATGGAAGCCATTGAGTGTAATCCAACAAGGACCAGTGTTAGAATGGTCCCTCCTTTAAATAGGGGGCATCTTGACTCTAAGAGGCTAGAGATGGCAGCTAACCTCTCACCGTCCTTCTGACTCTGGCCAACCCCTAGTCAAATGCCATGCCCACTCCCACCTTCAAAGTGTTTCTCACTCTGGCCCTCTTGCTTGAACACCCTCCACTCTTCCACCTACCCAGATCTGGACAGTCTTTCAGGACCCAGAAAACAAAAATCCTACACCTTCTGTGAAGCCTTTCTTGATAACTCCAGCCACCACCAATCTCTCACTATGCCATTAGCGCCTTATTGAACATGATTTTTTTTCTCTCTCTTTTTAAAATGGAGCCACTTTTCCTTCTCAACTGGATCACAAGTTCCTTTTGTAAAATCACCCTGTACCTCTTTCACAATCCACAATACCTTCCACAGGACAAGGCAAGTAATTGAGTCCTCAGAAAATATTTGTTGATACATTCATTTTCCCTCATTCTTTTTAATAAATCCATGTGCTTTAATTAGAGGTGGGAGCAAGTGGAAGTGTTCAGTTTAGCTTTCTGTTTGGAAATGTCCTGGTGACATTTGGTCATACAATATTTTAACTTAATAATAATTATTCATGGCTCTCATTAAAGTTGATTCTCTTATTGAAATCCTTCTGCAATTAGTATTAGAGAAAAGGCAATATAAAACAGAATTCATGGGTCCCTCTGATCTAGAGAACAGCCTGTAAAGACTTTGGGTGGGCTATGTCATACACTCCAGTTCACAGAATGAACAATCATCAAGGGATTTTTAAACAGAACAGAGTTCAAAATGTGCCTCTCTGAAGTCGCATTCTTAATCACCAACCATATACGACAGGACCACAGGTCACCCTCCCAAGCAGCCTCTTTTGCTCTGTCATACATCCCAGTGTCCTCCAGCCACCCTGATTCCTCCATTTTCACATAGTAAATGTTTGTCACAGGCTCTTTACCCACGGACATTTTGGGGAAAGCCAACTGACCTCCTTTTCCACAGTGCATGGCCACGTAAACCTTCTCTGGAGAATGATTTCTTGAAAGCAGGGACCACTGAATTCATGTTAGGTTTGCAGGCGCTCCAGCCACATGCATCTGGCAGGTTCTCACTCAGCATGGATTGAACTGATGAACACAAAGACAGGCCTACAGGGCTGTGGAGACCCTGAGGAGTCTGCCTCACCAGAGAGACAGGAGGGAACAGCTGCCCGAAGTTCCTGAAAGCTAACAGAGTTAATGGACTCTCCATCCCAAGGGACTCGATTTTGAGAAAACTCTAGGAGACAGTGGAGGACAGAGCAGCCTGGCGTGTTGCAGTCTTTGGAGTCGCACAGTCAGACACAACTGAGCAACGGAACAACAGAGCTATTCCCAGCCAAGATGGAGTGGACAGAAGAGGCCCAGAGTGGGCCTTTGAACTAAGGCCAGAGTTGCAATTTGTTTGGGGAAAACAAGTTGTCTTATGAGGCTGGAATACTGGAGGGGCAAGAGTTGAAGCTNGACAATATACAGCCTTGATGTACTCCTTTCCTGATTTGGAACCAGTCTGTTGTTCCATTTCTAATTCTAACTTATCCAGTCCTAAATGTCCACTTCTAAATTATCCTTAAGACAGGACAAAACGCTAAAAGTAGAATATACACTAATCCAAGCAATTCCACCAAATTTTTCACTTGAGCAACGTCTCTTAAAAGTAGTTAATAAACTAAGACATAAACAAATAGAATCCAGGATATCATGAGATTGGGACTGTTGATTGAGTGAGAAATGTTTAACTTGGAGAGAAGAAAGCAAGGGAAACATTTCTCCAGCTCCCTCAGGCTCTGTAACCTAATAATGAAGATCAGACCTCCAAACATCAACCACATGGATGGAAGCCATTGAGTGTAATCCAACAAGGACCAGTGTTAGAATGGTCCCTCCTTTAAATAGGGGGCATCTTGACTCTAAGAGGCTAGAGATGGCAGCTAACCTCTCACCGTCCTTCTGACTCTGGCCAACCCCTAGTCAAATGCCATGCCCACTCCCACCTTCAAAGTGTTTCTCACTCTGGCCCTCTTGCTTGAACACCCTCCACTCTTCCACCTACCCAGATCTGGACAGTCTTTCAGGACCCAGAAAACAAAAATCCCACACCTTCTGTGAAGCCTTTCTTGATAACTCCAGCCACCACCAATCTCTCACTATGCCATTAGCGCCTTATTGAACATGATTTTTTTTCTCTCTCTTTTTAAAATGGAGCCACTTTTCCTTCTCAACTGGATCACAAGTTCCTTTTGTAAAATCACCCTGTACCTCTTTCACAATCCACAATACCTTCCACAGGACAAGGCAAGTAATTGAGTCCTCAGAAAATATTTGTTGATACATTCATTTTCCCTCATTCTTTTTAATAAATCCATGTGCTTTAATTAGAGGTGGGAGCAAGTGGAAGTGTTCAGTTTAGCTTTCTGTTTGGAAATGTCCTGGTGACATTTGGTCATACAATATTTTAACTTAATAATAATTATTCATGGCTCTCATTAAAGTTGATTCTCTTATTGAAATCCTTCTGCAATTAGTATTAGAGAAAAGGCAATATAAAACAGAATTCATGGGTCCCTCTGATCTAGAGAACAGCCTGTAAAGACTTTGGGTGGGCTATGTCATACACTCCAGTTCACAGAATGAACAATCATCAAGGGATTTTTAAACAGAACAGAGTTCAAAATGTGCCTCTCTGAAGTCACATTCTTAATCACCAACCATATACGACAGGACCACAGGTCACCCTCCCAAGCAGCCTCTTTTGCTCTGTCATACATCCCAGTGTCCTCCAGCCACCCTGATTCCTCCATTTTCACATAGTAAATGTTTGTCACAGGCTCTTTACCCACGGACATTTTGGGGAAAGCCAACTGACCTCCTTTTCCACAGTGCATGGCCACGTAAACCTTCTCTGGAGAATGATTTCTTGAAAGCAGGGACCACTGAATTCATGTTAGGTTTGCAGGCGCTCCAGCCACATGCATCTGGCAGGTTCTCACTCAGCATGGATTGAACTGATGAACACAAAGACAGGCCTACAGGGCTGTGGAGACCCTGAGGAGTCTGCCTCACCAGAGAGACAGGAGGGAACAGCTGCCCGAAGTTCCTGAAAGCTAACAGAGTTAATGGACTCTCCATCCCAAGGGACTCGATTTTGAGAAAACTCTAGGAGACAGTGGAGGACAGAGCAGCCTGGCGTGTTGCAGTCTTTGGAGTCGCACAGTCAGACACAACTGAGCAACGGAACAACAGAGCTATTCCCAGCCAAGATGGAGTGGACAGAAGAGGCCCAGAGTGGGCCTTTGAACTAAGGCCAGAGTTGCAATTTGTTTGGGGAAAACAAGTTGTCTTATGAGGCTGGAATACTGGAGGGGCAAGAGTTGAAGCTCAAGAGCTAAACTGAAGCCAAATCGTGAAAATCTGGGTGTCGTATGGAATTCATTTGGATTGAATTCCATAAGCAAAAGCAAGCGACAGAGAGATTTTAATTAAGAAGATGAGATATGCATTTTACAAAGGTAAATGACTCCCCATATTAACAGAATAATGCAAAAATTATGTATTTACTCACTAGATACTGGAAACTAATTTGAAAGTTTATGAAAACTAAGGTTAAAGGAAATGTTTCTTAACTTGTAAAAGGGTATATGACAGTAAATGTCCTCCTTTATAGTTAAGTAAGGGGACTCACTTTGTAGCCAGGAATGAAAAAGTCACCTTTATCAACAGAATTGATCACAGTTCTCTAGGTCCCACAAGTATCATAGGAAAAGATTAATATTAGCAAAAACTTACTGTACTCACAGGCAAAAATATTTGCCCAAATGGAAATACGTCTGTAGAAGAATGTTCATTATTTTACTGGGATAAGTTGGAAGCTACATGTAGATCATGTAGTTCATGTTAGACATGATCTACATGTCTAACAATAGCTGCTGCTGCTGCTGCTGCTGAGTCGCTTCAGTCATGTCTGACTCTGTGCGACCCCATAGACAGCAGCCCACAAGGCTCCCCGTCCCTGGGATTCTCCAGGCACGAACACTGAAGTGGGTTACCATTTCCTTTTCCAGTGAAAAGTGAAAGTGAAGTCATTCAGTTGTGTCTGACTCTTCGTGACCCCAAGGACTGCAGCCTACCAGGCTCCTCCATCCATGGGATTTTCCAGGCNACGAACACTGAAGTGGGTTACCATTTCCTTTTCCAGTGAAAAGTGAAAGTGAAGTCATTCAGTTGTGTCTGACTCTTCGTGACCCCAAGGACTGCAGCCTACCAGGCTCCTCCATCCATGGGATTTTCCAGGCAAAAGTACTGGAGTGGGGTGCCATTGCCTTCTCCGGTCTAACAATAGAGAACTGACTAAGTATTAGCACCTCCATATACATGAATATTGGGCTTCCCAGGTGGCTTAGTGTAAAGAACTGCCTGCCAATGCATGAGACATAAGAAACATGGATTCAACCCCTGGGTAGAGAAAATCCCCTGGAGGAGAATGTGGCAACCTACTCCAGTACTCTTGCCTGGATTATCCCATGGACAGAGAAGCCTGGTGGGCAACAGTCCATGGGGTTGCACAGAGTCAGACACAACTGAAGCGACTTAGCACACATGCATGCACACATATATGCATGCATGTATATTGTACATGAATATTAAGCAAATGCCAAAAAGAATGAAGCAGAATTATAAATACTAATACTGAAAGATTTCCAAGGCATATTAAATTTTTCAAAAAAGCAAGTCACAGAAAAATGTATGTAGAATATTTTGTTTTGTGAAACAGAAAGGGGAAAGAAAAGATACAAGAAAGGAAGGTAAAAAAGTGTACATATGTGTGTCTGGAAATACAAATAGCAAACAGGTGATGGTGATCAATCTATGAAAGGAAGAAAATTTGAAGGGAAGGCAATTGAGGGGACACTCTGAAACGTCTAAGTAAGACTATATCATCTTTTTTATTTAATTTAAAAAAGAAGAGCCTTTCCCAAAGCAATCATCAAAGACTGGTTAGTTCATTGTAGTAATCACAGCAAGAAATTGTGAAGGCACGAATCAGGGCAAAAGGAAAAGGAAAAAAAATGATTTGAAACCCTATGGAGTAGAAATGATAGCCCAGTGATTGAACAGATATAATGAGTTTAGGAAAAGGAGGCATTCAAGGATGGCTTTGAGGTCTTGAATTTTTGAGAAGTAGGTGAGCAATGAAACCATTAACTGAGGTGGGAAAGGTCATGAATTCAGTTTGAGATTTGTTTCATTTAAGGGGCCCTAACAGTGTCAGACTTTATTTTGGGGGGCTCCATAATCATTGCAGATGGTGACTGCAGCCGTGAAATTAGAAGACGCTTACTCCTTGGAAGAAAAGTTATGACCAACCTAGAGAGCATATTCAAAAGCAGAGACATTACTTTGCCAACTAAGGTCCGTTTGGTCAAGGCTATGGTTTTTCCTGTGGTCATGTATGGATGTGAGAGTTGGACTATGAAGAAGGCTGAGTGCCGAAGAATTGATGCTTTTGAACTGTGGTGTTGGAGAAGACTCTTGAGAGTCCCTTGGACTGCAAGGAGATCCAACCAGTCCATTCTGAAGGAGATCAGCCCCGGGATTTCTTTGGAAGGAATGATG
>SJYV01028392.1:743542-873729 GCA_006410875.1 Neotragus pygmaeus | reverse complement strand
AGTGCCAGCAACAGAAGGTGGCCCGTCGGTGTCTGAGCTTAGAGTCCATGACCATGTTTCTCTGCGGGCCCTGGGACCCATCAGATAATGGCTGCCTTTCTCATCATTGCTGCCTTATAGAAAGCATTCAGCATTAGGGGACGACCATCTGTTCCCCTATACGCCCTCCTCCCTGGGGTTGGGGGAGGGCAAAGGTCCTCTCCTGCTGAGGAGGCTGTGGGGACTTCTGCTTGAACAGGCCTCTGCTCAGTAACATCAGTGTCCAAACGGGGGCCTGGAAGGAAAAGGAAGTAAGAAGTACGTGCCAAGTCCTAGGGGGGAAAGGGGTCTTCGGGGTCTTCAGGTGCAGCATAGCGGTCCCAGCAGAACCGAACTGAGCGCACACACTGAGTCCACTCCCAGGAGGGCCAACGAAAGGGCTGGTTCTTCACCATGAAGAACACTCAAAAATCAGTCACCTTTTCATGGTTTCATCACCAGAGATAAAAACGTTGTTTCTCCCTCTTTAGGGGAAAGCAAAAGGGACACTGATTTTATAGTGTTTCTGCTGAAAACCAGGTTAGGGGCTAGTTTTCCCTCAACAGAGCTAGAGCTGTGCTGTGGTTTTTCAAAAAGTGTTTAAACAGAAGATTTTTATATGGGCAAGTGGTATTAGAAATGCTGAATATTTGCAAAAGCAGTAGGATTGAACCTGGTCTGTGAGGCCCTTTAGACTGCCAAACAATTATGTTTAATGGAATTTGATAAAATAAAGTTTGTCAGAAGGGTCTCAGCAGAGAGGCTGGGTGAAGGCCAAGTCCCACTGAGTCTGTGGAGTTGGTACGAATTTAAATTTCTTAAAATTTCGAATCAAATCTTTGCTGCTTTTTCTGCCCATTCAATAGACAGAAGTGAGGAAAGGCTCTTCTGAGGGGCCTTTACTTTGGCAAAACAACACGTTTCAGAAAAACTAAGATGGCTTCAAGTCAGCTTGAAAGTAAGCAGGTGGGACCTCCCTGATTAAGATTCTACACTTCCACTGCAGGGGACGATGGTTCAATCCCTGGTCAGGGAAGTAAGATCCCTCATGCCAGGTGGTGTGGCCAATAAATAAATATAGAAAGCAAGGAGCATCATAACAACAAGCTCTTTGAACATTCTTCCTGAGAAAGTCTTGGCTTGGAGGGTTTCAGCTACTCTGAAGCTGCTGAGCGTCAGAAACACCAGTGATAAGTTGAGGCTCCTGCCCCTCAACTCTCCCATTTCCGCAGCTTCTCCTCCGGCACCCAGGTCTCCCTACAGCTCCTGCAGGAGATGAGACCATGGCTAGAAATGAAGATCTCAGCTGGAAGGTGGTGGAACTTGCCAGACCTCTCTTGTCGAGAGGCAAGGCAAGCCTGAGCCCAGAATCTGAGGGCGAAAGACCAAGGATGCCCTGAGCTGCTGTCCTCTGCCAGAGCAAGGGCAGAGGCTGATCCCAGCCTGAGGCACTGCAGAGTCAAGAAGACCCTAGAGGAAAACAGGTCCCCAAGGAGAGCAGCAACTGGTCCTCTCCTCCCAGGTGCATCACAGGTACGCATGGCACCTTCTCCCCACCAAGGTGAAGAGAACAGCACTGCGTGAACCATGGAAACTCGGCCTTTGACCCGGCATCTTGGAATTCAGTGGTTCTCGTGGAGATTCCTGGCCCTGGCCCTCCAAGTTTAACTAGTGTCTTTCTGTTTATTTTAGGAAAGCAGCGCCAATCCTAGTGCTGGGAGGCACAGACTGATGCCTCTGTGTGTGTGTGTCTGTGTGTGTGTGTGTCTGTGTGTGTGTGTGTGTGTCTGATTAGTTGCTCAGTCATGTCTGATTCTTTGCAACTCCATGGTCTAGAGCCCACCAGACTCCTCTGTCCATGGGATTTTCCAGGCAAGAATACTGGATTGGGTTGCCATTTCCTCCTTCAGGGGATCTTCCCGATCCAGGGATTGAACCCGTGTCTCCTGTGTCTCCTGCATTGGCAGGCAGATTCTTTCTTGCTGAGCCTTTACCACTGAGCCACTTGGAAAGGCCAGGCTGACACATAGCAACGGATTATTGTCTCCACGCTGGTGGTGGGGAGGGAAGAGGCTAAACCACAAGGGGACAGAATGATTTGTTGTTTTTGGTGTTTGTTTTTTTTTTTAACCTCAACTGAAAATCAATGCTTATGAATTTGCAGGACCAAAAGCAACTTGTAAGATTATTGTACAGTTGCATGTGCACACACACACACACACACACACACACACACACACACAGAGCCAACATACACTCACTCAGCAGGACATTCTTACACTTAATTACTCCCACCATAAAGACATTCTTCATCCACTACACATTGTAAATTTTTTATGCTAAAATTCAATTTTTTTCTTATCCTTTACCCAGGAAATATGTCCAATTGATCATTTTTTGCATTTCATCTGAAACTATCTTTTTCTGAATTAATTACACGTAACTTTATTTGTCCTTGGGTATTTTTGTTTGAAGTGTTGAATCTTCACTGTGCTTTCACCTGGGCAGTAGCACCATGGGGTCTGGTCTTGGCCGCAGGCACCCAGAAGGCATGTCACCCGGGGAAGCACACCCTGACACCATGGTGCAAGCCGGAGGCCCCTTTCTTCCAGATGCACGAGGATCAGGAGCAAAGACCTGCCCCAGTCATGACAGGTTGACCTCTTGAGCCCCACTGAGGTGGCCAAATGGATCTGGGGTCCTGGTGTCCAGGCACCCTGCAGATTCTACACATCCAGGCCGTGTTCCTGCTCGGAGACACCACAACCAAGTGAGGGGCGGCAGGCTTCACACACCCTTCAGAACAAGCCAGTTGGCTGGAAAGCTAGCCTCTTACACGTGTTACATGTCTGTTGCCCAAGTGTCCCATTATCACAAGTTTGCTTAAATGATATTTATCATATATGACAAAGATGAAAATATGACATATATTCAAAGATAAAACCAAGTGGGGACGTAAAGGAGCAAGAAGTCCACTCTTTGTAAGATTTAAGTTTCATCAAAAGCTTATGTTTCAGAATTATTTTCTCTTAAATGTGAATGTAAAAGTAACGAATGCAATAATCTGGCATTTCTGGAAATATGACACTTACTATTTTCTAATGACCCTGTCCGATGTCATTACAATTGTCTATTCGGTGTGTGTGTACGTGTGGTATGAGTGTGTGTGTGGTGTGGGATATGTGTGTATGTGTTTATGTGTGATGTGGTGTGTGTGTACATATACACATTTCACACATCTGCTATACTTGTGTCACATAAAAAAAAAGAGGTGTCATGCTTTCCAGATTAAATAAATAATTTTGTCTACTTATCTCACAAGAATGTCTTAAACTGTCTTTCAAATCATTTTGACAGTTTACATAAAAGCCGTACATTTATGAGATTTTTCAACAATTTTAAGAAAAAAGTCAGCTTTTAAAATTGTGTTCTATATAAAGGAACAACTTACTAATCTAGAATTAAAACAAAATTCAATCAATCCCACCACAATAATGTATCATGACTATATATAAAATAACTTTGTTGGTGACTGTTTAATATGACCTTACTTAGCTCATAATTATCAAAAGAATACAGTGTTAAGAAAAGAAAAAAGATTTTACAGACATTTTCTAAGAATAAATTTTAAATACTTTTAAAGACAGTGAGGCAAGTGAAAAAAATACCAATTAAGAACAAATTTTAGAGTAAGAGCAGTTAATAAAGACCACCTATAAAAAGCAATAAACATTTATAAATAAAATGAATAATTCATACACCCTAAATACCATCAGAGTCACAAATGGGAGAAACAAAATAATTTTTGAAGAGCTCTTATAAAAACAAGGCTTCATCCCAAAGGAAAAACAATCCAGCACTTCAGGAAATAATTCGGTAGTTCTCTGATTACTAAAATCTCCTACAAACAGCTCATAATGTGACGCTATTATCAGTAAAGACATAGCACCACTCTCTGCAGACCAAAACCTCCGCCGTCTGAGGGGGCTGGCACAGGATTTTAGGATGAATAACCTACTTCCTCTGGTGGATTTCCTATTGGCTCAGTTGGTAAAGATCTGCTTGCAATACAGGAGTCTTGTGTTCAATCCCTGGGTTGGGAAGATCCCTTGGCGGAGGGCATGGCAACCCACTCCAGTATTCTTGCCTGGAGAATCCCATGGACAGAGGAGTCTGGTGGGCTACAGTCCACGGGGTTGCAAAAAGTTGGACATGACTGAGCGACGAAGTACAACCTACATTCTCACTGGGTTGCTGGTGATCAGCAAGCATCTTGACCTCCTGATTCTTGCTGTGGGCACTCAGGTCAGCCCTGAATGTGGCCACTTCTTATCCTGATCCTGTTTTGAGCCTGTGGTGTCATGTGCTGTAAAGCAAACTCTTCTTCTAGAGAACCCTCCCACTGAGGGCCAACAGCTAACTCAGGTGTAGCCCACACAGTATTGCCTTCCATCAGGGGTGGTCAAGGCTGAACCTCAAGACAAGCTTGCTTCAAATGATTCTTCCACAACAGCCAGTGGCTATTTTAAAGAACTGACCCCCAACCGTTCTTGACTATCTTTCCTTCCTAAACTGTTCGCCCTGCGGATCTGTGGATAGAGCATCCCAATATTGCCTTTGGGACCTGCTAAAAATCAGTAGCAGCCCCCACGGGCACTCAGGCTCCTCGCCAGCTTGGATTTCTAGGCAATAGAATTTGAAAGTGGGCAGCAGTGTCCTCAATACTTGTCTGTATGTCTCTAGGCCTTTCAAGCCCAAATGTAAAATAGTTTTAAAATAGAATTATAATGAAAATATCCATTGCTCTTTGCTGTTATGATTTTCCTTTATCTCAAGGACATACTTTCTTGTTCTTTTCCTTTTGTGTCACCAAAAAAGAAAAAGAAAAAAAAACACTCACACAAAACAAAACCCAGTGTCAGGCATACTCAGGCAGGTACAAAGGTGCCACCAATGGGTGTCCTCAAGTAAACAAACATAAACCTGAACCCTTGCTCATTTGCATAATCTCATGCTGTTATTAATACCAGATTCAAGGGAAGGCACGAAGGACAAATTAAACATGCTCTGAGCTTAGAATTCTACTGCTACTCAGGTATTACTATTTTTAAATTTCAAATCCTTCATTAATTAATATTACAACATGCTATTAAAACAATTTGGTGTTTCCTAATTGATACNGGGAAGGCACGAAGGACAAATTAAACATGCTCTGAGCTTAGAATTCTACTGCTACTCAGGTATTACTATTTTTAAATTTCAAATCCTTCATTAATTAATATTACAACCTGCTATTAAAACAATTTGGTGTTTCCTAATTGATACACCAGATGTCTATATTTTACGATGTACATTTTTATGTAAGTAGATTACATTGAAATATTTTTAAAGAGTAAATCTGTGTGCAATATCCTAATATTGTCTGTAGGTAGATATGTCTGTGAGGCAGGAAATCTATAATTAAACAGCAGATAAGTCTTCCAGGAAACTAGAAAACATTTGGGGTTTTCCTTAATCTAGACATACATTTAAATCAAAGAGAACAATGACAAGTTCTCTCCCAAACGCTAAGCCTTTAGATTTTGCTGTTGATGTACAAGCAAGTTATAAAGACTGCCTCTTTTCTATCTACCAGAGATCTTTCAAAGTAAGGACACCAATAAAACTATTTGCAAATCAGCCAATAATACCAGATTTCTTTCTTTCTTTTTTTAAGTTTTGTGATCTTTCAAGAAAATAAACTCACGGTTCTAAACTCAACAAGGGCAGTTCAGAAGTGTGCACTGACAGAAAGCCACATGATACTGTG
This sequence comes from Neotragus pygmaeus, assembly GCA_006410875.1. Lineage (NCBI taxonomy): Eukaryota > Metazoa > Chordata > Mammalia > Artiodactyla > Bovidae > Neotragus > Neotragus pygmaeus. The sequence goes on along the minus strand of SJYV01028392.1, from coordinate 867,902 downwards.
AATCAAATGTGCGCAGAAGAAATTGTCCTTTAGTGTCTGGACTCCTTTGCTGTGTGATTTCACACTTCTCCAGGGAAACCTGAGTTAATATTCCTGTGACGCCACCATTCACCACTGAAGATGGACCAGGCGATGGCAAGGAGCACTAACAGGGCACTCTAGGTNGTCCTTTAGTGTCTGGACTCCTTTGCTGTGTGATTTCACACTTCTCCAGGGAAACCTGAGTTAATATTCCTGTGACGCCACCATTCACCACTGAAGATGGACCAGGCGATGGCAAGGAGCACTAACAGGGCACTCTAGGTGCACCCAGGTCACTGCAATCCTTTGGCAAAGCAAAATGACCCCAAATCCAGAAGGCTCTAGGCAGACCCAGCCTTCCGCTCATTTGAGTGTTGCTCTTGCTTTGGGGTTGAGGGAACTGGATGTCACTACCTGATAGCCCAGCACAGTAGACTAGCTTTCTTCAGCCACAACTGACATTTAGAACTGGATGTCAGCCTTCATCCTTCAAAAAGCAAGAGTAAAGCCCTAAGCAAAGCAAGTTATTTTTTTAAAGGAAACTTTAGAGACATAAGTTTGAAAATTCTCCCTCCATTTGGAAGCTACCTTCTATGTTCAACATGACAGGTATAAAAGCCTTTGCCAACATCTGTCTAACACGGTTCTTTTTTTCCTTCAGATAACAGTTATACTATATTACACATGCCACAAGTAATATACTCTGGCATCACTTCTTAACCTCAGTGCTGTCAGGGGTTTTGTTGTTTGGCTTTGTTTCTTCTTTTTCCCTTTTGTTTTCGGCTCCTGGTTATATAACTTAAAGAAGGCATACGAGAGGAATATTCTTTTTCTTTTACAATAAACTCAACCAGCTGTGCATACTTTATGTTGATCTTCATCCCTTTTGTAAAGTATAGGATTAATTCACTCTCAGAAGCTGAGAATGAAGATTAAATTAAAAAGGAGACTCAAAAGAAGAACAAAAGTCCATTTTTAATACTGATGATCGCATTCCTTTGTTAGTATTTTTGAGATAAAGATAATCCACAAAGTCAACTGTTTCCTTTAATATTTGGTTCAAAATTATCAAGATATATTTTGCCAGGGGATGTGGTCTGTAGAATTTTGAAACTGGATCTGCAGCCAGTAAGTACTAATATCCACTAAGAGCCTGCAGGTTTCGCAGTGATTGACAACACTGTAGGGACAGTGTGCATCTCATTTCTCTTAAAACGAAAAGTCATGTCTTGGAGTGACCAGTCTGAAATAATGTCATTTTGGCCCCTTTCCACTGTCTGAAGGCTGTCTGCCCAGCTGGAAGAGTGCTGTGGTGATTCTCTGCTGCCCAAAGACCAGAAGGATGTGATAAGCATGTGGCAGGCCAGTGGAATGCTGCTAAGTATTTGTTCTTTAAATATCATAGACTACTTGCATAAGAGAAGAATTTTGTGGACTACATCAGGCATGATTGTATAATTCTCTGTGTTGGAGGAAAAAAAAAAAAANTCAGCAAACACGTTTATCTTTTATAAACACTTCTCTCCAGCAGCAAAGTTATTTTTTAAATGTAGATCAGGTAACATCTATCATCTGCTTAAATTTTCTGAGAGCTAGAGACAGTCATATCTAAAAGATCACCACCTTATCCCACCCTCTCTCATTCAAAAATGCACCAGCCTCACTGGCTTCATTTCTGAGGCAGGAAACTGTCTGCTTTCTCTTTCTTATGCTCCCTCTACCATTCAGAATCTATCTTTATCCACTGGATCACTGTCCACCGTTAAAATATGACCTCATTTTTCTCAATCAAAATAGCTATTTTGAACCCTGAATAATGATCTAAGAATTTCTCAGATTCCCCATTTTTCTACATTCTTGATCCTAATTACTGTCTGTCTTTGTCTTCAACCCAGTCTAATCTTGTTTCCTTACCCCACCAATATTTTAAATCAACTTCTTGAATCAGAGCTCCTAATATAGTCTTAATGTGGACTTGAAAGCTAGTTTTTGCACTTTAAAAAAGCCTGAAGTACAGAGTACATCACCATCAGAAAAATCAATTTGTTCTTTGTATGTAAATCTTTTAAAACATCAGATACAGTATCTTTGGTAATGAAAAAAATTTAAAGCACTAATCTAGGTTAATGACTTCTCAAACATGCAAGAATATAAAATATAGTTTCTGCGCTTATATGTGCTTTGTTTCAGCTTACCAAACCATTTGTATAAGCTTGAAAAATATATTTCTGATCAAAAAAATTTTCTTCTAGTTGAGTAAAAAATTAATACACATTTTATATGACAAGATGGATTTACATTAAGTATTATCTTTTTATACTGTCTCCTAAATTCTGTAAAGCATCTCCCCTATTCACTTGTTTTCTGTCAGTTTATCATTATTATCATTATTATTTGTTTGAAATTCTATATATACATGTTGACACATATAAATCAAAAGACAAACAATTCAATTCAATTTAATAATAGATTGCCAAAAATCCATACCACATATTCTCAAAATCACAAAGGTCATACCCACGGCCAGAGGACGCTGTTTGTCAGACACAATCCTGCAAGCAAATAGCAATGGTATCATCAAAACAGCATTATTATTAGCTGTAGAGAATGCTTGCTAGGTTCAGGGGTAATTTTTTTTTTTCCCTGTGCATCCATTAGACTAAGAATCTTTAGCCAGTTGACAGGATTCAGTCTGGTTGAATTAATTACAGCTCTTCCCATTTCCCCATATTTTGCCTTTTGCCAACCAACTTTAAAACTTCTTGTACTTCTCAAGGAGGAAGCATTTATGGCCCAAACTCTCTGCTCCAGTCTTTGCTGGAAAAAAGTGTAGCACTACCTTTCCTACTTCTCATTTTTCATTCTGTGGGGCAGTTGTCTCAGATGTCTTCCTTTTGTCCCCATGAGATTCGTTCTCTACCTTTCTCTCCCTTGCTCTCTGCCTTGGGAAGCTGACTTGAATGGACTTCATCAGGAGGTTCTCTCACCTCTGGCTACCGATTGGGTTCTGCCAACTCTGTGCTCCAGAATGAGAAAGGAAAGTGAAGTCAAGGTCTTCAGCCCCAGGTTTCCTCCCAGAAGAGTTTCCCTCGTTGACTAGGTCTCTAGGCGAAGCAGTCCCTCTACAGGCCTCTCCTCTTCCTACCCTTGTTCCCCTTGGATGTGTGGTGGTAAGAGACCTGAAGTTGTATACTCTGGGGTGCCTTGTACCCTGTCCACATTTTAAAGAGCCACTTTATTCAACCTTACTTGTTCTAATTGAAGAGTGCCATCTCTTTTCTGTTGGAAATCTAAATTTTACCCTCACTATTCAAAAGTTGAAATAAATGAAAAAATAACTTTCTAAAAAAATATATAAAGAATGACGATCTCTGTACTTTGTATGGGTCAAACCAAATATTTGTTTTAAAAAGAAATCATAATGCATAATGTCATATATTAGTAGTTTAGAAAATAAACTAAAATAAAAGTAATCAACCCTTGAACATTTTAGAAAGTAAAAAAATCAAAGCTACATTTAAATGGATATTTAAACAAATCCTATGCTTATCCTTTATTTCCTTGTTCTGGAACTTGAGTAATAAACAAATATGACCAATATTGTCACCTAGAAATGACTCAATGTATTAAAATTCAGCATTTGGACAGTATTTTATGACTCTTTTGTAAAAAGTGAGATAACTCCACCTGTATCAACCTGATAAAATTACATACTCTTCTCTCAAAAGTTTACTATTAGGAAAATGAAAATTAATTTACCAATTNTCAATGTATTAAAATTCAGCATTTGGACAGTATTTTATGACTCTTTTGTAAAAAGTGAGATAACTCCACCTGTATCAACCTGATAAAATTACATACTCTTCTCTCAAAAGTTTACTATTAGGAAAATGAAAATTAATTTACCAATTCTTAAAGGATAATGATGTTTTTAAATAAAAAATAATTCAACTGTTATTGTGAGTAGATACATTAAAGACATATAAAGGAAGTAAAGTGAATTTTTTTTATTTTTGGTATTTTGTCTAAGGGGTAAGGCTATGTTAAGATAGTTTAAGAATTTCATGGAATAAACAAAACATGTATTAGAACTCTTCCAAAATGGAACAAGCAGTTTCCAATATCTCTGATAACTTCTAAATTTATATTTTCAGCCCATATCTTTCTTAAGTTCTAGACTTCAGTTCCTATCTTACACAAAAGTTGCATCCGCCTCATCCCCCCATCACAAGAAGTGAAATCATCATCCATGCAGCTTTCAAGCCCAAAATTTAGAATGAGGTATGCTTAAAAAAGAGTATCCTTTCTCGCTTTCATCAAATCAATAATAAAATACTGTGATTTTTGAAAATAACTTTTTCCCCATTTCTGATTTTCTTAATCTCTAATTTTACTAACCTATTCCAAGCATTTTGGGGGGGGGGGCCTGAAGAAAATGAAACAGTTTCCTTAGTTATCTCCCCCAAATCATTTTTAATGCTTTCAGCCCACTCTCTACATACAGCCATAGTGATTTTTTTTAAGGTAAAATTTTGATTTTTTCATTGCCCCAGTAGGATCCTTCAATGACTCACCAGTCTCATTGCACGCCTCATAACTTCTGCCTTTGTCATCCTCTTTGCTTACATTCTATACACAGCACTCTTACAAAGCTGTTTCTTGCAACCAGCTCAGAGTCTTTGCATATATTGTTCCCACTGTGTGAAATTCTCATCCCCCACCTTGTTGGACTTAGTTAAAATGTGATTTCTTTAAGGATACCCTCTCTGAATCCCCAGACTAATTAAGATTATCCCATAATTTTCTCCTGGCATTCTTCTACATTTTCTTTGCAGTATATTTTAATGTTATAATTAAACACTCATAAGTGAAACTCCTTTTTTTTTTTTTCCGGCCTTACAACCCTCCAAAGTCCATCAGAGAAGCAGGGACCTGGTCATTTCTATTGCTCTTTCAGTTCACCATTTTCCCTGAAAGTGTTCATCCACCTTNAAAAAAAAAAAAAAACAGAAAAAACGAAACCGTTATTAAGTCATCCTCAAGAAAGCCGGCAGCCTAGGGCCTTTCCAGAATATTTGCTTTCTTTTTAAATCTGTTCATTTAAAAGTGTATTGATTTTCTATTGCTGCCATAACCACAAAATCAGTGGTTTAAAGCAATGCAAATTTATCTCCCAGTGCTGTAGATCAGAAGTCCAAAATGGCTCACAAGGAGATAAAGTGAAGATGTGAGCAGGGCTCATTCCTCTGGGGTTTCTAGAGAAGAATTGCCTTCTCCGTGTCTTCTCCTGCTTCCAAAGGCTGTCCGAACCTGTGCTTCTGAGAATGGGCCATAAGCTGGACCCTGGGGAGCATGGCTTTGCCCATAGATTTCATTCCAACTAGAGAGGCAGAAAATTAATATTACTATGCAGTATGCTATGTGAATGTTGTAATATGTGTAATGTACAAAACCTATCCATAGGGTACCATACTGAGTATGACCTAAGGATGTCAGGGTTGACTTCAGCAGGGAGATGACTCCCCAAGAAAAGATTTGAGGCACAACTGGGATCTTCCAGATAGGCTGAGGAAACAAGGTACCTCGAGAGGAGATGCTGGGTAGGGAACAGCTCAAGTCTTGAGCGAGCTCATGATTTCCAGAATCCTGTGTAGATTGGTTGGGCTGATGCATAGTATTGGGAAGCCAGGCCACTAAGATGGCCTAACCCGGAGGATCTAGGAATAACCAATGACTTCCTTGAGATGCTTGAGCAGGTTTGCAGTGACTTGAGAGAGGTGACACAGTCAGGTCTACATTTTATGTGGGCCCCTTGACAGTGAAGTGGGGTGGCCTTACGGAGTTGTTTACAGAACAAATGAAAAATGATGGAGACTTGAAGGACGACCAAAGCAATGGGCTGAACAAGAGACAATAAAATGACCTGGATGACAAAGATGGGTGAGAAAAAGTGGGCCAGGTTGGCTTGTCTGGAGGCAAAGCTGAGATGGAGCTTGGGGTGCAAGATGCTTGGGGTGCAAGTTTGTTAAGGACCAAACTCTATGGGAGGCAGGAGGAGGCAAGAGGAATGGGCGGAGGGAGAGGTGGGGCTTTGTGAAGTCACACATACCCCAGCCTAGGGATCCCCACTGAGGGTCCCCCCGGGGCCTGGTGGGCTTTCCTTTCTCCTTCACTCCTCACTCCTTCAGCTGCCCCAGGAGTAATGGCCTCCAGCCAAACAGCAGAGGCTCCATTCTGCACAGAAACAGGATCAGAAGGGTTACGAGATCTGCCCAGGACACACAGGGTTAGGAACTGGCCATTCTGTCTGACTCCAAATCCATGTTCATGACCACGGCCTCAGCGAGCTTGAGTAAGGACCTACTGAGAATCAACTATGGAGGTGGTGGTTCCCCAAGACAACACCTTTGCAGTGTAACAGAGGGGCTGCCACTTAGGTCACGGGGTGGTGCCAACTGAATGAGAGATGACGAAATGGATGAAAGCAGTCACACTTTCCAGAAGACTAATTGCCACGAAAGGGAGGATATAGGGCAATGGCTGGAGGTACAGCAGGGAGTATAGAACAGATGAGAGAAGAGTTGGGGGTATGTTTAGAAGAAAGGTGAGGGCAGGACTTCCCTGACGGTCCAGTGGTTAAGCCTCTGCCTTCCAGTGCATGGGGCTGGGGTTTTGATCCCTGGTCAAGGAATTAAGATCCTACATCCCACCTTGTGCAAAAACAAAAAAGAATACAGGTAAGGGCTTTAGATCGGAACAGAATGGAAGAAATGGAGGTCCAGGAAAGAGGTGGAGGCCAAGAGGACAGGTGGAGCTATCACCCTAGAAAGGACAGTGGGAGAGATGAGGGAACTGGGGAGCAGATCATTTTGGGTTGAGCAGGAAATAGGTGGTTCCAAGGAGGAGACCCGTTTTCAGAGAAGAGGTTAAGAAATTCCAAAGGATAATGACTATAAACAAGGAATATAACCATTCTATTAGCATCAAGCCATTAGCCGCTGTAACTGCCCGACAGTGCACCCTGAAGGGAATTCAGGATGGAGGAAAACAGAAAATATTCTGTGCTTTGAATATTAGCCCTACATAGGTAAGACATATATATATATGCTTAGTCGCTCAGTCATGTCCCACTCTTCATGACCCCATGGACCGCAGCCCACCAGGCTCCTCTGTCCATGCAGATTCTCCAGGCAAGAACTGGAGTGGATTGCCACACCCTCCTCTAGGGGATCTTCTTCACCCAGGGATCAAACAAGGTCTCTTGTATTGCAGGTGGATTCTTTACCATCTGAGCCACCCAGGAAGCTCAAGAATACTGGAGTGGGTAGCCTACCCCTTCAGGGGCACTTATCGACCCAGGAATCAAACCAGAGTCTCCTGCATTGCAGGCAGATTCTTTACTAGCTGAGCTACTAGGGAAGCCCGTAAGATACATATATCAAGGAGTAATTTCAATAGACTCAGATTCTTGCATCTTCTTATACATAGAAAAACACTGAAATCATTCAGTTGAGATGTCTGGATTTTTGTGATTAGCAGTAATCTTATGATGTTCAACTACATGGTTTTTTTTTTCCCCCAGCAAAAGAGACTTGTATATATCCTGTCTCTTCCCCTACTTCTTCAGAACGGTTTATTCAAAGCAACCTGAGAGGCTGTCCTCCTGATTATAGTCCTCACTGCATGCATACTAAGTTGCCTCAGTAGTGTCCCACTCTGTGTGCCCTGTGGACTGTAGCCCGCCAGGCTCCTCTGTCCATGGGGATTCTCCAGGCAAGAATACTGGAGTGGGTTGCCATACCCTTCTCCAGGGGATCTTCCCAGCTCAGAGCTCAAACTTGTGTGTCTTATGTCTCCTGCATTGGCAGGCAGGTTCTTTACCCCTAGTGCCTCCTGCTAAGTCCTCCTGTATAGTCCTCAAAAAAATTCCCAAATAAATCTTAACTTGCAAATTTAGGTTGTACACTTTTCTTCAGTCAATGGGACACACCAGGGATTCCTAAGAGCCAAAAGTCATTCCCGCCTTTAGGGCTGAAAGAATGGGAAGACAACTGAATTTCTAGAACCAGTGGAATTTCAGAGTGAATTTTAGAGGCAGGGCCACTGGGAGGAGCTGTAGTTTTAAAGGAATACTGTTACTGATGGAGAAGTAGAACCAATGATGGAAGGAAACAGAGAATAAATACCCCAGCTTCTCTCTTCCCAGTCTCTGACTCCTGTTAGCACCTTCCATTAGCCAAACTCACAAGAAGCCAGAGGTCCAGGGAACTTGGTGGTGGGGAGTGAGGGGCCAGCCTCCCAGAAACGTAACAAGCAAGGCAGAGTAAAGGGAGGTGGACCACAGCTGTCACCGTGACTGTGTCTGCAGATAGATCTATCTACGCTCGTGGTAGGAAGCCAAAAGACTTTGATGCCCAATGTGGAGTCACACCTGATCTCTGTAACACAAAAAGCAAGATTGTACTTAAAAGTTAAGGTAGTCCATTTAAGTAAGAAAACTGAAATGAGGATGAGAGCTTACAGAGCCTGCTGAGGAAAAGAGATGATGCTGTTGGCAAATGAGGAGAAGCAAAGGTGTCCCTGTTCTGCGTTATGAATCCACCATGACCATATGAGGGCAGAGGTGTGATTTTCTAAAGAGTCATCTGCTGACATATGAGCTGGAAGATAGCATATCATTCGGCAGAAGGTTCATTCGGGGATGCAGGTCGAGGCAGGGAGGAGAGAAGGCAGACGAGCAGGAGTGGGAGACAGGCAATGGGGAGAAGCACGGCGATGGAAGTGGCTGTGGAGGCAGCAGCAAGTGCAGCCCAGGGGTACTGAGGAGAAGCGCTGGAGAGGTGGCTGCTTGGACCTTTGGGATGCACACCCAAGGGAGGTGAGAGGGAGCAGAAAGTCCCTAACTGTGCCCTTGCAACATAGGAGCTGCCCCACAGGAGGGCAAAGCAGGCGTCAGGGGTGACAGGTTTTAGTGATAAAATCAGAGGTTCGAGTCATCCTGGGGGCAGGCTGGGCAACGAAAGAAAACTCATTTCCCACAACAAGGTGGGAAGGGATGGGCACTAGGGAAGAGAAACAGAATGAGGATACAGGGTGTTTAGACAAGGAGAAATGTGAGTCGCACCTAGATCTGACCATGGAGAAATGTTCCCAAACTGAGGCGGGCAGATGTCTTCTCTGTAGGGACCCTAAGGTGCCTGGAGGTAGGACTGTCTGTGGTATAGGAATCCTCTGTAACAAGTCACCTGAGGGAGAGAAACCTGGATGCTGAAAACTGGGTGTGCCCAACGGTTCAGCATCAAGGACATCCTTTTTATTTTTTCTATTTTTTTTTAAAGATTTACTTATTTTTAGGTACTCTGGATCTTCATTGCCACACGAGGACTTTCCCTAGTCATAGTGAGACAGCCCTACTCTCCATTGAGGTGTGGGGATTTCTCATTGTGGTGGCTTCCCTTGTTGCAAAGCACAGGCTTTAAGTGCAAGCTCAGTACTTGTAGTGCATGGGCTTAGTTGCCCTGTGGCATGTGTAGTTTTCCCAGACCAGGGATTGAACCTGTGTCCCCTGCATTGGCAGGCAGGTTCTTAAGCACTAGAGCACCAGGAAAGCCACAACAGTTGTTTTTTTTGTTTTTGTTTTTTTATTTAGTTTTTTTGAATTGAGGTATAGAGGTCCAAGCAGTCTACTCTAAAGGAGATCAGACCTGGGTGTTCTTTGGAAGGACTGATGCTAAAGCTGAAGCTCCAGTACTTTGGACACCTCATGCGAAGAGTTGACTCATTGGAAAAGACTCTGATGCTGGGAGGGATTGGGGGCAGGAGGAGAAGGGGACGGCAGAGGATGAGATGGCTGGATGGCATTGCCGACTCTATGGACGTGAGTTTGGGTGAACTCCGGAAGTTGGTGATAGACAGGGAGGCCTGGCATGCTGCAGTTCATGGGGTTGCAAAGAGTCAGACACGACTGTGCAACTAAACTGAACTGAATTGAACTGATAGCTGATTAACAATATTATAAAAGTTTCAGGTGTACAACCGAGTGATTCACAATTTTTAGAATCATACTCCATTTATAGTTAATATAAAATCTTGGCTTATGTTCCCTGTGCTGTACACTATATCTTTGTATCTTATTTATTTTATACATAGCAGTTTGATTCTCTTAATCCCCTATTCTTATCTTACTCCACCACTCCCTTTCCTCTCCCAGCTTGTAACCACAAATTTGTTCTGCATATCTGTGAGTCTGTTTCATTTTTGTTATATTTTCTGGTTTGTTTTACCTTTTAGATTCCACATATAAGTGATAACATACAGTATTTGTCTTTCTCTCTGTCTTATTTCACTTAACATAATACCCTCCAGATCTATTCATGTTGTTGCAAATGGCAAAATTTTATTTGTTTTCATGGCTGAGTAATATTCCTATATACACACATACACACAAACACATACAGATATATATGTATTGATTGTTCATCTATATGTGGGTTAATTTCTGGGCCTTCTATTCCGTGTCATTAATCTATGTGTCTGTTTTTGTGCCATACCATATTATTTTGATCACTATAGCTTTGAAGTATAGTTTGAAATCAGGTAGCCTCATACCTCCAGCTTTCTTCTTCTTTCTCAAAATTGTTTGGCTATTTGGGGCCTTTTGTATTAATATTTCTATACAAATTTTAGAATTATTTGTTCTAGTTCCTTGAAAAATGCCTTGGTATTTTTATAGGGATTGCACTGAGTCTCTTGGGTAGTATGATCATTTTAACAATATAAATTCTGCCAATCTGTGAAGACTGTGTATCTTTCCATCTGTTGTGTCATCTTCAATTTCTTTCATCAGTGTCATAATTTTTCTTATATTCCTTTGTAAAACAAATTATAGCTTTTACTGAAGAATTAATTTATTTAGAAAAAAAGTTAGTGAATTCTATATTCCCATCAATTCCTTGATCATATGCATGTTTAGTTTTATATAGAAACAATTTCATGTTCCTCATTCTCCTATAAAGAATCTATTTTCAGGGATGTTTTAGTTTATAATATAATCTCCACAAATACATTTTATGTTTCATGGAATTGAGAAAACATAATTCCTTTAGGCTTTCCCCATCACTGGACACTGGTTGTTTCTAATTTATCAATGCCATAAACATTGACATAATGAGAAACTTCGCACACCCAGCTTCCTTTGTATCATTGGATGATCTCTCAGTATAAATCACAGGGAAAAGCAAACTTCCATACCTCTTGATTACCATTGCTAAGTGCCTTTCCTGAAATTCTTTATGTTTTCACTTCTGACAGCAATCAGTAGACCTGTGTTTCTGCAACCTCACCAGTTTTGAGTTTTCGTTGTTTTTGTGGTTTTCATAGTAACAAATGATTTTTCTTATTTAATAGTTTTCAAGATGGTTATTCAAGAGTCTGGGCTCTAGACTGGTGGAGAGGATGCCATAACTCTGCCTTCGTAGAGATTGATTGGCTCCAAACCAAAAGTGACAAGATTTTCCCAGATTTGGATAGGGAAGTAGGATGGGGAGAACCAGTCTACCTGTGGACTTGAACTCATACAGACCCCCACCTACATCTTTCCATCAAACAGAGGGCCTGTTTTGAATCTCATACTTATCTTTCTGGACTCACAGCATTGTTTTGGCTATTTCTAATTTAGATTACTTCTTTTAGATTCTGTGTGGGTTCTTACTATAGACAAATGTTTATCACTTCTAGCTTTTTCAAAAAATATTTTATTATATATATAATTATGTATAATTAGTTACATTGTTATATGATTGTTTACATATTATATATTATGCATTATTATTTACATATAATTTTGTATACTAATAACCTATATAAGCTATATTGGTATAATATTGATACATATTAATATTAAAGTACTATTTCTCTTTCATATGAATATGTGCTATGATTTATATAATACACAGCCATATATATTAATATACTTATATAGCCTATATTTTTATATGTTTATGTATATTAATTATATGTGTTATTGCTCTTTCATATGGATGTATTATGTCTCATGATTTACACATACATGACTGAGCGACTGAACTGAACTGATACATACTAACATAGGAGCTTCCCAGGTAGCTCATTGATAAAGAATCCACCTGCCAATAGAGAAGATACAGGTTCAATTCCTGGGTCAAGAAGATCCCCTGGAGAAGGAAATGAAAACCCACTCCAATATTCTTGCCTGGAAAATCCCATGGACAGAGGTACCTAGCAAGCTGCAATCCATGGGTTCACAAAGAGTTGGACACAACTGAGTGACTAAGCATGCATGCATACATACTAACCTACTTATACAATTTTTGTCAACATGACATTTATATATATTAATTATACATATTATTTATTCTTCGTGTGTGGAGTCAGAAGCAACAATGCTGGGGCGTCAATATGCTGACACTGGTACCCTAGAAAGGACTTCTCTGATGCACTTAGTAAGACTGAGAATAAAAATTCTGTGTGTTTTCCCCCTGCAGCCACCAGCAGCCCCTCTGTGTTGTCATGGTTCTCAGACAGGGATTTTCTGATTGGATGTGCCACCATGAAGATGGCTGGAATCACCTGGCATTCCTGGATTTAGTAGATGTTGATGGTTCCCGATTCCTTCCCACATGAACAATGTCCATTGACCACACAGTAAATGTGCAAATCTGGTCAGTGATCCCAAACTGAAAGCACACCCCTTGGATATGTCCCAGCCACAGTACCCAACAGATTGAAATGGCTCCACCTGCCAACATCTCAGGACATCAAGGTGGTCAACCTTGAGAAGCCTAAAACAAAATCTTGGCAAATTCCTTACACAGCATCTTCAAGGAGTTCAGCAGAACTCTTGGAGAACTTCACAATGTGAAAGTCCTCTGCAACAGAGTTCCCAATGTTGGCTGCACATTGGAAATCTTGAGAACTTCCTTATCAAAGAAACCAGAAATTTAAACCAAGAACCTCCAAAATAATAGTAGTGAAAAAGATGTGCCAAATACCTTTCTAAGTACTTTAAATGGTCTTTCGTTTTTGCAAATTCCCAAATTACATATACACCATCACTGTCTTTGTTTTATAGATGGAGAAACAGAGGCACAGAGAGCTTAAGTAATGGTTCACAGCCACAGGTTAGAGCTAGACCTTGGCTTTGGCATCTCTGGTCAACCAGGCTGTTGACTTACCTGCAGCCTGAGGAGTTAGCAACACCAGGTGCCTGGGGACTAGCATATAAAGATTATGAGCTGAAATAAAGAGGCTTGCTTGAAAGTCTGTTTAGAGATAGTTTCCAAGATCTTTCCCCAACCATCCACACCCAGGCTATAGCTTCCTGCCCACCCTGCTGAAGATAAGTTGTTTTTGCTTTGGAGAAAGTGGGATGGAGGCATCTGTCCTGACACAACCCATACAGACAAGAGTAAGCACAGCCAGGGAGAGGCTGCGCTGGCAGATGTTGCCACAGTAAGTCCACCACAGAGGGCCTCTGCTCTTCCTTTCTGATCATTAAAACCCAACAGAAATTTTTGAGGATATCTAGAAAGCTGAGCAAAATTACAAAAAGATGGAAAGAAGAAAAGATAAGAAATTAGAACCATATCAGAAGATTCATCAAGCAAATTGTAGGGGTTGCAGGAAGAAAAAAGAAAGAGGCAGAGATAGAAAGGGAGCGGGGGAGAAAGGAAAGGAGATATGGAAGGGAGGGAAAATGAGAAGAGGAAATAATAAAATAATAGCAATATTTCCTTGAACTGAAGCACATGAATACTGACATTGACCAAGACTGGGGTACAACGAGACCTTTCTATGTTGAAAAGCCTCACTGGGAGACACACAGAGAGAGACAGAGAAAGAAAAGCAGGTCACATATAAAGAATCAGGATCAGAAACACTGGAAAGTAGACGTCCCTAGAGCCATGCCCTTAAAATATTGTGAAGGGCAATTATTTCTAATTAGACTTTTATACCCAGCCAAATAATCAACAAATGTGAAGGTAGAGCAAAGACAGTTTTAGATATTCAAAGTCTCAAAAAAGCCTTTTCATGAAAATGGCACTGAAGGCAAAGAAGGAAGCCCCTGCCCCTCCTAAAGCCAAAGCCAAAGCAAAGGCTTTGAAGGCCAAGAAAGCAGTATTGAAAGGCACCCACACCCACCAAAAAAAAAAGATCTGGACATCACCCACTTCCCAGCAGCCCAAAACATTGCGGCTCAGGAGGCAGCCCAAATATTCTCTGAAGAGCGCCCCTAGGAGGAACAAACTTGACCACTATGCCATCATCAAATTCCCCCTTACCACCGAGTCAGCCAGGAAGAAAATGGAAGACAACAACACATTGGTATCCATTGTGGATGTCAAGGCCAACAAGCACCAAATTAAACAGGCTGTGAAGAAGCTCTATCCCGTTGACATGGCTAAGGTCAATACCCTGATCAGGCCCGATGGAGAGAAGAAGGCATATGTTCGACTGGCTCCTGACTATGATGTTTTGGATGTTGCCAACAAAATTGGGATCATCTAAACTAAGTCCAGCTGGCTAATTCCAAATATAAAAGTTTTCACTATGTATAAAAGAAAAAGTATCTCAAAAAAAATTCTGCATTTTTCCTCAGGCAGTTACTATGAGATGTACTTCCCCTCACCCCTCAGGGCACATATTTAAAAGAGGAAGCCATAGGATGCAGGAAATGGGACCCAATCCCAGACAGAGGGGAAGGGAAATTCTGGGGTGATAACGAGGGGACTTCCAAGATGGCCTTGCAAGAGCAGGCAGAGGGTGACAAGAAAGCATGGTTCAGGAATGCAAAACTGGACACAGAGAAAGGCAGCTCAGACTCCTGACGGGACTTGGGATACTACCCATGATGAGTACAAAGAATCTGAAACAAATTAAAAAGACAACCTTTCAACTCGAAGGAATGCAAGAAATTGGTGCAGAAAAGGAAAAGTAATTGCCATGTAATACATGGCTCAGTTCTCAGTAATATTTGCATGATCAAAATAGTGTAAAGACTGAATGTTAATCTAGTCAAAATACACTGTATTTGTACAGGGTGAATTGGGGCCTGGGAAGTGCATTTATGGTGTGAATGTTTTGTAAATTTTGAAGAACCAATTGATTCCAGGAAATAACGGAAACTCATCACTTCTGGGAAAAGTGGATGAGGGCAGCCATTTCTCCCGACATGTCATATACAGCAGAAGAACCATGCAGATGATATGCATACATAACTTTATACCGGAAGTTTGTAGATCAACTACTATGATCCGATATCCAACCAGGGAAAAAAGTGTTCTCCCTTAAGCCTCTGATTTTGGCAGTTTTGTGTCTTAGTGGTCTTGCCAGGAGGAACTGGCTGTAAAATATATTTCCACAGGTCTAAGTGAATTGATGCATTGGATGAAGGTTCTTATGGTTGTCAGGCTGCATGGTGAGAGACTGCCAAGACTGATGGCTTATTTTATAGAAATTCATACTAAGTGGTTCTGCCAGTCACATGACCTACAGTTTGGCTGATCTTTGGGCCACTCCTGCTGGCGGCCTCAAAGGTTCATGTATCCTGAGGGCAGGGTGTCACCATTTGCTAAGAGGGCACTGATATAAAAATCTAATCTAGTGGGAATGCAAAACAGTGCCACCACTTTGAAAAACAATTTGGCAGATTCTTAAAAGTTTAGACATAGACTTATTTATCCACCCAGCAAATCTACTGCTTAGAATCTACCCAAGAGAAAGGAAAATAGACGTCCACAAAAGACTTGTACCCAAATGTCTATAACATCATTATTCATCATAGCCAGAGAGTGGAAACAACAGAGATGTCCATCAACTGGTGAATGAAAGACTACTCTGAAGGAACAAACTATTGATATACACTACAAGATAGATGAACCCAAAATTGTTATGCTGTGAGAAAGAAGCCAGACACAGTAGACCACCAGTATGATTCTATTTTGGGTCTTCTCTGGTGGCATGGTCCTATTTATATGAAATGTTCAGACAAAACAAATCTATTGAGAGAGAGAGCAGATCAGTTGATGCCTTTGGGGAAGATGAGGTAGAAAGCAGCAAGGCCTGGGGATGAACTCCAATGAGCACAAGGAATATTTTTATTTATTTTTTAATGATTTTTTAAAACATTTATTTATTTGTTGGACTGTGATGGTTCTTAGTTGTGGCATGTGGGATCTCCAACTTTCACTGTGGCATGCAAGATCTTTAGTTGCAGAATGCAAAATGTTAGTTGCAACATGTGCGATCTAGTTCCCTGACCAGGGATCAAATCTGGACCCCCTACTTTGGGAGCTTGGAGTCTTAGCCACTGGATCACCAGGGAAATCTCACAAGGACGTTTGAAGTTTTTTAAGGTGCTAGAAACATTTTAGAACTACATTGTAGTGATGCTTATAAAATCCTGTAAATATACTAAAAATTACTAAATCATAATTTATTAAAAATTAATTGATTTTTGAATGGATTTTATGGTATGAAAAAAATTGTTTTAAGGAAAATATTTGGAAATACTTCTTTATTTAAAAAAATGGAAACTAAGACAGTTTTTGTGCAAAACCATTTCCATTCTGATTCTCCCAGTGATATTACAGGTTAAGCCTTCCTTCAGATCCTGTATTTCTCATACAAGATGTTACATGAAGTCAACTGCTCTGCACCTCACCATCAGCAAAGATGCATAGGGCAGGATGGGATGAGATGAAGAGAGACATATCTAGCAAAATAAAGGATCTTCAGTTGTAGTGAAAGTGAGAGAATATTTTTCAGCTTTTAAAATGTGGGTGTACTATATTTGAATTTTCTCTGAGGAGTTGTATGCCTATGACATTACATTTTGAAGTAGAAGATCTTCTCTTAGGGCACTTTTCAACATTAAATGCTGATCAAAGTGCTTCCTTGGGGGCTCAGTTGGTAAAGAATCTGCCTGCAATGCAGAAGACCCAGCCTTAACCCCTGGGTCAGGAAGATCTTCTGGAGAAGGAAATGGCAACCCACTCCAGTATTCTTGCCTAGGAAATCCCATGTACAGAGGAGTCTGGTGGGCTACAGTACATGGGGTCGCAAGAGTTGACACGACTGAGTAACTAAACCACCACCACCACAAGGGTGATGATACTGGTCCCATCCAGAGAGAGTACTGATGTAAATCTGAAATGATACTCACAAATGTATACAGTAAAATAATCCTATCAGCAGCTAGTAAAAGCTGGTGCCCAATATTAATCTACTACGATCTACTACTGAGTCATTTTTTAAAATTTTGTTTTAAAAGTTGGATTATTTTTGTGTGAACCTTTCAAAACTTCAAGTTTTATTGCTTCCATTTGGCTTTCTTTGCAGTTTTTATCAAATCCTCAAAGCATACTAGGTTTAAAGAGTTAGCCTGGACTTGGAAGGAGTATGACTACCTCTAGCTTGGCCTAATACCTCCCTTTTAAGGATAGAGAATAATGGAGGACTGACTGATAATAATCTTTAATGTTATATAATCTATACTACTGTAACTGAATAATAACATGTGAATATAATAATTTACAATACTATATGTGAATATTTCCTTACCCTGANAAGGATAGAGAATAATGGAGGACTGACTGATAATAATCTTTAATGTTATATAATCTATACTACTATAACTGAATAATAACATGTGAATATAATAATTTACAATACTATATGTGAATATTTCCTTACTCTGAGTCTACCAGCCACCATTCAGTACTATTTAGTTGTGATTATAGGTTAGCTTTTCCCTGTATTTCCCTATTGAATTACTTACTTAGAGGTGTGGTCAAGGGGAAATAGCTTTTCAAATTTAGATTTTCCAAATGAGAGTTTAGAGTAACCATTATTTGATGCTAAGCATTCGTACCTCCTATAACAGTAATGTTAACTGACTGGAGCATAGAATATATAAAATTCAAAACACTATAATGTTTTGAATTAGACATCTGAGTGATAGTTACACCTTAATAAAAGGAGTGTGTGTATTTAGGCATATCAGGCCAGTTCCATCAGAAAGTCAGGTCAAGAACAAGAAAAACAAATATTTTTAGTTCCAGAAGACTCGGAGATTTCGCCTCTGTTCCTATGCAGATCTGCATGATTGGTGCAGTACTGTCAGGATAGATTCGACTACACTATGGTAGCAAAAGACCCAGCACCTTGTGGCACATTTATTACTTTATCTCCACATCAACCCTGGGTCAGCTCTTCTTTGCTCCCTGTTGTCTTCTCTTGGGGACTCAGCTGGCAGAGCAGCCTCTTGTGCCCGCGGCCCTGTGCAAACAGAACACTGCCGGCAATGATCATATTTCACGTTTCTCTCAGGAAGTGACCCCCTAACTCTGCTTACATTTCACTGGCCAGGGCAAGTCACGTGGCCATGCCTGAGCTGTACATGATGATGCGATTCAGTCTTCCTGGAGAGAGTGGCAAAATGAGTAGTGAACAACTTTCCCATCCAGGCTGTCACGTAACAGCGAGCGGAGTTCCATGTGCTATATAGTAGGTTAGTTATCCAATCAAACTATAGCAGTGTGTACATATCCATCGCAAACTCCCTAATTCTCCCTTCCTCCGTGTACTAAAACAGCATGGATTTTGAGGACATTCTGCTAAGTGAAATAAACTAATCACAAGAGGATAAGCACTGTGTGATTTTGCTCACGTGAAGTTGCTAGAGTAGTTAGATTCATAGAGACCGAAAAGAGATTGGCGGTTGCTAGGGGCCAGGGGAGGGAGAAATGGGACACTTTGTTTAATGGGTATTNAATCACAAGAGGATAAGCACTGTGTGATTTTGCTCACGTGAAGTTGCTAGAGTAGTTAGATTCATAGAGACCGAAAAGAGATTGGCGGTTGCTAGGGGCCAGGGGAGGGAGAAATGGGCCACTTTGTTTAATGGGTATTAAGTTTTGGCCTGATAAGATGAAAGAAACTCTGGAGAGTGAGTGTCCAGCAATTAGAATGTAATTAACATTACCAAAATGTACACTAAAAAAAAATGATTAAAAGGGTAAATTTCATGTTATGTGTATTTTATCACAGTGTTTAGCAAATAAATATATTTTTTAAAAACTATATGACCTCAGTTGTTACAAATGCACAACTGTGAGGGGACATATTGATAACAGGAGAGGTCACTTTTCACTTTCATGCATTGGAGAAGGAAATGGCAACCCACTCCAGTGTTTTTGCCTGGAAAATCCNTTCATTCATTCACTCATTTATTCATTCAGCAAGTATCTATTGGGTGTTCATGTGTGCCTGTGACTTACTGGCACACAGAGATCAGGAAGCCAGAAACAGACCTGTACACAGCTCGGGAAACGAGCAATAACATCATCCATGTCTCAGGGATCTAGGGGTCTGAGGAGCCCCTGCTTTAGCCTGGGTGGGGCAGGGAGAGACTCTCGCACTAAGTGACATTTTAGCAAGGTCCAGAAGGTGGCAAAGGGGTTGCAGGAGGTTTTCCCCAAGTAGAGGGTAGGCATGTATGACAGCTGGGAGCTGAGGTGAGGCCTGTCCACAGAAGGAGCAACAAGGAGGTGGGTGGACTTCCTTTGTGATCCAGCATCTAAGACTCCATGATTTCAATGCAGGAGGTCCGGGTTCAATCCCTGGTCAGAGAACTGGATCCCATATGTTGCAATTAAAAGATTTTGCATGCTGTAATGAAGAGTGAAGATCCTTTGTGCAGCAGCTAAGACTTAGCGCAGCCAAATAAAAAAATTAATTTTTTAAAGATATAAGCCCACAAGCTATATGTACTTAATATTTCAATTAAAAATTTTTAAAGGAGGGAGGTGGGGCCCACCGTCTGATAGAGATCAAATCTGTGGTCCACCGTCACCATCTCAAAATTCTTACTACTGTGATTTTTATCTTTGATTTGCGCTTTGTAAGCAGAGATGGTGGAATGGTGGAGCATGTCCCAGAAGGCTGGCTCATGTGGTCCCACTTCATTTTCTCATCCTTCTCCCAGGATGAGTTATCAGCTGCTTGCTTCTGACCTCCCTTTGCCAGGGTCTGGCTCATGTCTCCCTGTCCCCATACTGTGACCTCTGCTGTCCCCCTCCCCCATCAGAGGCCCAGGCTCAGGTGGGCATGCCTGAAGCATCTAAAGTGGGATGACCTGGACCCATCCAGCTTCCCCATCTCCACAATGCACACCTGGAGATAGCCAGTGGAAGATCCCCTCTTAGCTGGGGGCGAGCCTCTGGCCCATTCCTGATCCAGGTAATGGAGTGCCAGCCCACACAGAATGGTCCCATGAGAATGTGGGAGACTCTGCTTCCCTGAATCTTCCCTAACCTGGAGCACAGCACATCTGTTCTGACACTGGCAAGGGGGAATCCTGGCAATGGTCGAGCCAATGCCAGGATACCCCAGGTCACGGTCAGGGCCCCCAGGTATTTGTGAACAGCCCTCAGCTAGGAGCACTCCCTGAGCCAGTTTTGTGCCTGGGGTCCTGTCCCCCTCCTTCCCTTCTTGAGCAAGTCTCCGAACCTGACTCTGCCAGCCAACTTGAAGAAGCCTCTCAGGACCAGCCAGAAAACACGAACTGTGTCATTTCAGCGACTGCATGCAAGTCAAATGCTCTACTGTTTGCACTTAAAATTGACATTGCACAGTATAAAGATGAACAATAGACTTCATGATAACTTAATTCTTTTTCTTTAGATCATTAAATATAAAAGAAAAAACACCATTAGAAGTGAAGAAGGAACATGCATGAGGAAAATAAAGGCTTTCAAAATATCTTTAAAGCATATTTTTCCCCGCTTCTTTAACAAGGGATCCCATATTTTCACTGTGATCTGGGCTCACACATTTTGCAGCCAACTCTGGAGGGCGAATGTGTGTGATGAAGCCAGTGAGTGGGGAGTGAACAGGTCTAGAAAGACCTTGCAAAGCAGGTGAAGGAGCTTGACCTCATCTCAAAGGCAACCAGAGCAGCTGAGGTATCTGCAGTGAGCAGTTCTGAGAGGACAGAGCTATACCAGCAAGATGTTCATTCCTCATTCCCCACGCTACCACCCCACCCAGCAACAGATGACTAGACCAGAGGGAACCAATCCACAGGCGACCCAATGCCCTATGGCCAATCAGATGCTCCCTCAAAAAATCTGAACCAAAGAGAGTGTAGCTGAGTCAGGAAACCAGCCAGCTAAATGAAGAGCTCAGAATGAAGGTTCACAAAAACCCGCTGTGACACCCTCGAACCTGCGCTGAGTTCCGTGCTTTCCCACGTGGATGCTCAGCTTGTCTTTGGGCCCCGCTCTAGGGCCTGATCTCGGGTGGCTTCAGCCTGCAGTGGTTTGAACCGGGGCTTCAGTTCCCTGGCCAGATTGAGGCCAGGTCACAGCAGTGAGAGCACGAAATCCTAGCCACTAGACTAGTGGTCAGTGACAAGGCCTTGGCCTTTTGGTTTTGCAGAAAAAGAACTGCCACAAAGATGGAAAGTAGTGAAACAAGCATTTATTAGGAGGAAAAACAAGTACAGTACGTGTGGATAGATACACAAGCAATCTCAGGAAAGGAACTGCTGAGTTGCAACTTGGGGTAGTTTGAATTACTTTCATGGGACATTTCTTCTGGCTTTCTTTGGACCAATCATTTTGATCTGCCTGGTTCAGAGTCCATACTTAGTATACCTCAGGATCCCCCCAAGTGCGTGATCACCCAAGAGATCCTCTTCAGTCAGGATCTCTAAGCCTAGATGAATTCTACTGCAAAGGCTTACGGGTAGTTAGCGTCGCTTAGCATCACTCCCCTTTGATCTCCATGGAGGCTTTGTGCACATGTGTGGTCGGTCTCCTGAATTCAAGAAGGAGAACATGTGGTCTCTTATCTTCTTTTTGGGCAGGGCCCAGCCTCCTCTCTCAATTGTCCTGCTATGGATATTTTGGAGTTTTGGTCCACAGGAAATGAATCTGCAATTGCTTTACCCTAGTAGATGGGGGGAACCCAGCTATCTCCTGCCTCAGGCCCACTTTTGTGAGCATATAAAGAACAAAAGCATGCCTCCCTACTCCCATGCAGTTGAAGGTCTCCACACCCCACTCAGTGTGCCAGCATGAACTGACCCTTCTCTGTGTCCCAGGCCAAGAACAGAGACACACTTGAAACTTGTTGTATACCTCTAATAATTGACGATTACTTGGGCAAACATGCAGGATACTGCCAAGCAGAGCAAATTTTGTCCTAGAAATACTATCTCTTCCAAGTGACAATCTTCTTGGTGACCTGGAATACTAGCTTGCCATGTGAGTTTATCAAAACAGTGCCACTGCACTGGGGACTGGTCCTTAAAACATTGTCTTCCAAACTCAGTCCAAAGGCCAACAAGAGGTTCTTCATATCCCAGGGATGGGCCCCTCATGTTTCTGTTCCNGCCTGGAATACTAG
The DNA here is from genome assembly GCA_006410875.1 of Neotragus pygmaeus. Taxonomy (NCBI): domain Eukaryota; kingdom Metazoa; phylum Chordata; class Mammalia; order Artiodactyla; family Bovidae; genus Neotragus; species Neotragus pygmaeus. The sequence goes on along the minus strand of SJYV01028392.1, from coordinate 845,432 downwards.
CTTGCCATGTGAGTTTATCAAAACAGTGCCACTGCACTGGGGACTGGTCCTTAAAACATTGTCTTCCAAACTCAGTCCAAAGGCCAACAAGAGGTTCTTCATATCCCAGGGATGGGCCCCTCATGTTTCTGTTCCTCAGATGACAGTGTGGTTGTGCATTAGTAATTGCTCTGATATAGTTAGTCTACGTCTTGTCCAGAATAACATTGTTCTTCAAGTTGCACTGACAATTGCGTCTGCATAGAGTGACATGCCTCTACGTTTTTCCAACGAGGCTTCAAAAATTGTCAAATTCTCAAATGAAATCAATTTAAATAACTTGAGTTTTTTTAATTTTTGAGATATGATTGACATATAGCACATTAGTTTCAGGTGTACAATGTAGTGATTTGACATATGTCTACATTGCGAAATAATCATCACAATAAGTCTTGTTAACATTCGTCACCACATACAGTCACAGTTCTTTTTTCTTGGATGAGAGCTTTGAAGATCTACTGTCTTAGCAGCTTTGAAATATACAATATAGTTTTGTTAACTATAATCACTATGATGAACATTGCATTCCCACAACTTATTTATTTTATAACTGGAAGTTTTCATTTCAGTTTTTTTAAAATGCATCATCGTGTAGACAAACAATGGATTTTAATCAATTGAAATGTTGCAGAAAGATTGGGCTGGGATTCCTTAGGTTAGAGAGGCAGGAGAGAGAGACATACGTGGGATGGATCAATTCGACAAAAGACGAGGACGAGTGTGTGGGGATAGGATCTTTAACAGCGCATCCACACAAGCTTACAGCTACTGGCAATTTGGTTGGGAGGCTGCACCAGCGTTTACACAATGCTTCCAGAAGACAGGAACCATGAGAAATATTTTCTTTGGAGTAATTCATTACTTTTTACACCAAAGTCCTACCAGATTAGAAGTATTGTCTGTACTTTTCTCTTTTTGTGCCCTTCTCTAGGGGATCTTCCCAACCCAGGGATCGGACCCATGTCTCTTAAGTCTCCTGAATTCTTTACCACTAGCACCACCTGAGAAGGTGCAGAAATGAAAAGAGAGAAATTAGGCATCCTGGAAGCAATGATGGAATGGGGAGGCTGGGAGGTGGCGGGGAAACTCAGGACCACTGCGTTCCTGNTGAGATTAATTGTCAGTTGCTTCATTTGCTATTATTTTCTCCCATTCTGAAGGCTGTCTTTTCACCTTGCATATAGCTTCCTTCATTGGGCAAAGCTTTTAAGCTTAATTATGTCCCATGTGTTTACTTTTTATTTTATTTCCATTACTCTGGGAGGTGGGTCATGGAGGATCTTGCTGTGATTTATATCAGAGAGCATTCTGCCTGTTTTCCTCTAGAAGTTTTACAGTTTCAGGTCTTACATTTTAATCCATGTCAAGTTTATTTTTGTGTATGGTATTAGAAAGTGTGCTATTTGGTTTTAAATATCTTTAAATTAGTATACACTAAGTCATTCATGGTGCTTAAAAGATATACATAAATAGTAAACAGCACCTATTCAAAGACAACCCCTTTGTTGATGGATGGTGAGCTATTAAATACTGAAGTGAATGTAGTACAATACAAGATACAAGAAAGCAAATATTAATTANAAGCCAGTGAGTGGGGAGTGAACAGGTCTAGAAAGACCTTGCAAAGCAGGTGAAGGAGCTTGACCTCATCTCAAGGGCAACCAGAGCAGCTGAGGTATCTGCAGTGAGCAGTTCTGAGAGGACAGAGCGATACCAGCAAGATGTTCATTCCTCATTCCCCACGCTACCACCCCACCCAGCAACAGATGACTAGACCAGAGGGAACCAATCCACAGGCGACCCAATGCCCTATGGCCAATCAGATGCTCCCTCAAAAATTCTGAACCAAAGAGAGTGTGGCTGAGTCAGGAAACCAGCCAGCTAAATGAAGAGCTCAGAATGAAGGTTCACAAAAATCCGCTGTGACACCCTCGAACCTGCGCTGAGTTCCGTGCTTTCCCACGTGGATGCTCAGCTTGTCTTTGGGCCCCGCTCTAGGGCCTGATCTCGGGTGGCTTCAACCTGCAGTGGTTTGAACCGGGGCTTCAGTTCCCTGGCCAGATTGAGGCCAGGTCACAGCAGTGAGAGCACGAAATCCTAGCCACTAGACTAGTGGTCAGTGACAAGGCCTTGGCCTTTTGGTTTTGCAGAAAAAGAACTGCCACAAAGATGGAAAGTAGTGAAACAAGCATTTATTAGGAGGAAAAACAAGTACAGTACGTGTGGATAGATACACAAGCAATCTCAGGAAAGGAACTGCTGAGTTGCAACTTGGGGTAGTTTGAATTACTTTCATGGGACATTTCTTCTGGCTTTCTTTGGACCAATCATTTTGATCTGCCTGGTTCAGAGTCCATACTTAGTATACCTCAGGATCCCCACAAGTGTGTGATCACCCAAGAGATCCTCTTCAGTCAGGATCTCTAAGCCTAGATGAATTCTACTGCAAAGGCTTACGGGTAGTTAGCGTCGCTTAGCATCACTCCCCTTTGATCTCCATGGAGGCTTTGTGCACATGTGTGGTCGGTCTCCTGAATTCAAGAAGGAGAACATGTGGTCTCTTATCTTCTTTTTGGGCAGGGCCCAGCCTCCTCTCTCAATTGTCCTGCTATGGATATTTTGGAGTTTTGGTCCACAGGAAATGAATCTGCAATTGCTTTACCCTAGTAGATGGGGGGAACCCAGCTATCTCCTGCCTCAGGCCCACTTTTGTGAGCATATAAAGAACAAAAGCATGCCTCCCTACTCCCATGCAGTTGAAGGTCTCCACACCCCACTCAGTGTGCCAGCATGAACTGACCCTTCTCTGTGTCCCAGGCCAAGAACAGAGACACACTTGAAACTTGTTGTATACCTCTAATAATTGACAATTACTTGGGCAAACATGCAGGATACTGCCAAGCAGAGCAAATTTTGTCCTAGAAATACTATCTCTTCCAAGTGACAATATTCTTGGTGGCCTGGAATACTAGCTTGCCATGTGAGTTTATCAAAACAGTGCCACTGCACTGGGGACTGGTCCTTAAAACATTGTCTTCCAAACTCAGTCCAAAGGCCAACAAGAGGTTCTTCATATCCCAGGGATGGGCCCCTCATGTTTCTGTTCCTCAGATGACAGTGTGGTTGTGCATTAGTAATTGCTCTGATATAGTTAGTCTACGTCTTGTCCAGAATAACATTGTTCTTCAAGTTGCACTGACAATTGCGTCTGCATAAAGTGACATGCCTCTACGTTTTTCCAACGAGGCTTCAAAAATTGTCAAATTCTCAAATGAAATCAATTTAAATAACTTGAGTTTTTTTAATTTTTGAGATATGATTGACATATAGCACATTAGTTTCAGGTGTACAATGTAGTGATTTGACATATGTCTACATTGCGAAATAATCATCACAATAAGTCTTGTTAACATTCGTCACCACATACAGTCACAGTTCTTTTTTCTTGGATGAGAGCTTTGAAGATCTACTGTCTTAGCAGCTTTGAAATATACAATATAGTTTTGTTAACTATAATCACTATGATGAACATTGCATTCCCACAACTTATTTATTTTATAACTGGAAGTTTTCATTTCAGTTTTTTTAAAATGCATCATCGTGTAGACAAACAATGGATTTTAATCAATTGAAATGTTGCAGAAAGATTGGGCTGGGATTCCTTAGGTTAGAGAGGCAGGAGAGAGAGACATACGTGGGATGGATCAATTCGACAAAAGACGAGGACGAGTGTGTGGGGATAGGATCTTTAACAGCGCATCCACACAAGCTTACAGCTACTGGCAATTTGGTTGGGAGGCTGCACCAGCGTTTACACAATGCTTCCAGAAGACAGGAACCATGAGAAATATTTTCTTTGGAGTAATTCATTACTTTTTACACCAAAGTCCTACCAGATTAGAAGTATTGTCTGTACTTTTCTCTTTTTGTGCCCTTCTCTAGGGGATCTTCCCAACCCAGGGATCGGACCCATGTCTCTTAAGTCTCCTGAATTCTTTACCACTAGCACCACCTGGGAAGGTGCAGAAATGAAAAGAGAGAAATTAGGCATCCTGGAAGCAATGATGGAATGGGGAGGCTGGGAGGTGGCGGGGAAACTCAGGACCACTGCGTTCCTGCAGTGCTGACTCTGGGACTCAGTCCTGTTCTGTGGTGTCAGAGAGAAAGCCCAAGGCAATGCTGTCTTTCTTCTAAAGAAACCCTGCAGATGTGTAACGAGTCAGGAAGCCAAACTCTGCATCCAGGTTAAGTGGAAACGCCAGTGATGCTCAGCAATGAAGCTCCTGTATGTTCTTACTAAAATGGAAGAGATGGGGGGCTTCCCTAATGATCCAGCTGTAAAGCCTCCAGGCTTCCACCGCAGGGGCCTCAGGTTCCATCTCTGATCAGGGAACTCAGATCCCCACAAGCCAGGTGCAATAACCAAAAATAAAATAAAAATGGCAGAGGCAGGCTTGAGAATGGCTTTAAAATAAGTGATGAAGGCCAAATCCTGAGAGATGCCACACGGTATTTCGCACACGGGTGCCCTGACAGAGCATTCAGGGCAAGGCTTCTGTCATCAGTGCAGCAGGGCTGACAAACCATGGCAGTCACTCATCCATCACGTGGCCTGGTGGCTCCCACTGCAACACCGTGGGCAGAAGCCCCTCTGGTCACAGGAACGGCAACCAGCTCCAGCTCCAAGACTCTGCAAAAGGCCTCCCACTGCCTCCCCTCAGGTTGGCCCTGTCTCCCTAGGAACATGCTCCCCAGGCAGCCCACAGGCCTCAAACCGGGACAGAGAGCAGCTCAGCTCAGTGCCCGAGGGCGCCTCTAAGAGATCCAGCCATTTTCCTTCACCTCCCAGGACTGCAGGGGGACTTACAGAAATTTGAGACAGCTAGTTAGACTGCCAGTGTCTACCACAAAAGCTAGTCGAAGTATCATTGGCAGGAAAAACACAACTCAAGGAAATGACCTTTTTAGGATGTCAGTAGGAAGTAGGATCTAGTGTGTCTAGCCTCAAGACGTACTCATCCATGCAGTATTATATTTAATGCAAAATTTCCTGTCCTATTGCTTCTTGCAGAGGCAAATTATTATTCCTAAATATCCCCTGGCAGCAAGGAAGTACTCAGGATCAGTAAAAAGACGAACATGCACTCATTTTCTTTACCAAGCAGCACTGTGCTAGAGCCAGCTGGTACCAGCTCAATAGAGCTTGTTAGAAAGAATCACTCAGTCCTGTCTGATTCTTTGTGACCCCAGGGACTGTAGCCTACCAGGCTCCTCTGTCCCTGGGATTTTCTAGGCAAGAATACTGGAGTGAGTTGCCATTTCCACCTCCAGAGGGTCTTTCTGACCCAGGGATCAAACCCAGGTCTCCTGCATTGCAGGCAGATTCTTTACCATCTGACCACCAGAGCCTGATATTTTAAGCCTGATTTTGCGAGCCTGATATGAAGTCTTTAGTAACTTAAAATTGGCCATGATGGAGCACTGACGCCATAGAAATGGGGAAACATTGATGAAGGTTTGTTTGTTTGTTGTGTTCCAGAAAGCTGATTGCTAAAGATTTAGCCCCATCCTGATGCCCATCTGCTACTTCCCAGGTGGATTTGTCAGTTTCTTCACCATTCCAAATACTATTTGTCCTCTATTCACAAAATAGGGATCATAATTCATACCCAAAAAATCATTTTTTCTAAGTGATAACAATGAATGTGAAAGTGGCTTCCCTGTTGGCTTAAATGGTAAAAAAAAAAAAAAAAAAAAATCCATCTGCCATGCAGGAGACCTGGGTTCAATCCCTGGGTCAGGAAGACCCCTTGGAAAAGGGAATGGCAACCCATTCCAATATTCTTGCCTGAGGAATCCCATGGATAGAGGAGCCTGGTGGGCTACAGTCCATGGGGTTCCGAAAGAGTCAGGCATGACTAAGCAAGCACACAAGAAATTACATAACAATAGACAAATATCTGCATTCTTTATACCCTCACACCCTAGTCCTTAATATAAGCAAGAATATCCCTGCCTTCCTATGTCTTGTTGTACCAGAAATTTCATTTCAACTTCCTTCCTTTCTTTCTTTCTCTCTTTTCAGTGTTCATACCCTTGGTTTTAAATTTAAATCGAAGATTGTCAAATTTGTCCTCATTCCTTCATGAGGAAAGTCAGGGCAAGCTATGTTCTTCCAGGCCCAGGGATTGAAGCCGGGTCACCTTCATTACAGGCAGATTCTTTACCGTCTGAGCCACCAGGGAAGACCCATTAAAAAAGCACAAGAGAGTCTAAAGCCCTCTTTCCATTTCCTGGGTTCTTTGCAGACATGAGCTGAGCACCCACTAGGAGTCACTAAATAGAACAAGATCCTCTAGCCTTAAGGCCAGAGTGGTGGGGCAAGTGTGAATCCACTCTGTGAAGTGGGGTCCACAGCCACTAGGCTACCAAATTTGCCCCGTGTGACCACCCCCATGTTGCTCTAGAGAGGTAAGATCTCCACTTGTTCACAAGTGCACAGTTGCTCCCAATCAAATTATTTCCACCAAAGGGAGCAGTCCCTCAAAAATGTTCAGTTATTGTTCTCATTTCTGAACCGTGAACTACCCTCTTGTTTTCCAGAACAGACACGTTGCACCCCTGGGGAGCATGGTGAGGCAGATGACCCCATCCTCAGCAATCTCTGAGAACGTTGGCAGCTGCAACATCACTCTCTCTCTCTCATCACAGTGATGTGCAAATTCCAACAGCCTTCAACCCAGAATCAGAAGCCTCCATGAAAGTACTGTTATCTCATGACCTTCACAGGCTTAAACAACTCCCTGAATTTCTCTTGAGTTGGCCTGAGGCAACTGGACTGAGGCAGTACCCAGAGTAATGATGTGGAGCCACACGGGGCTCCTCCAGCACTTGTGTGTCTGGATAAGGACTAGGTGCTCACCTGTAGTGCTCTGAAAGTGAAAGTGAAGTTGCTCAGTCGTGTCCGACTCTTTGCGACCCCATGGATGATAGCCTACCAGGCTCCATGGTCCATGGGATTTTCCAGGCAAGAATACTGGAGTGGACTGCCATTTGCTTCTCCAGAGGATCTTCCCAGCCGAGGGATTGAACCTGGGTCTCCTGCGTTGCAGACAGACGCTTTACCGTCTGAGCCACACAACTCAGATCCTGACTCAGAATCTTTCCCACTCACAGGTAGATGCTGAGCCGTGCTGAGGTTGCGTGCGCTCTAAGTCATGTCAGTCCGACTCTCCACAACCTTAGGGACTGTAGCCCCTCAGGCTCCTCTGTCCATGGGATTCTCCAGGCAAGAGTACTGGAGTGGGTTGCCATGCCCCCCTCCAAGGGATCTTCCCAACCCAGGGATCGAACCCGAGTCTCTTACATCTCCTGTACTGGCAGGTGGGCTCTCTACCACTAGTGCATCTAACATAACTGCAATGTTTCTTGAACTCTTACCACTTAATTTTTGTATATTTCCATTTCTATTTTTTTAAATGACACATTTCTCTATTCCTCTTAGCCTCTTACTGAGCTNGGGCTCTCTACCACTAGTGCATCTAACATAACTGCAATGTTTCTTGAACTCTTACCACTTAATTTTTGTATATTTCCATTTCTATTTTTTTAAATGACACATTTCTCTATTCCTCTTAGCCTCTTACTGAGCTCATGGCTACCTGAGTCAGTAGGAAAAGCCCTCCTTGTCACCTGTGAGTATCAGGTAACTGGTGATGGGGCGAAGTGGGCCTTTGGATCCTAATCTGCATCCTTACTCGTGTTCCTGGCTGCCCTGAGCGGCTGCAGGCTTGGCTCCAGGCAGACGTAGAGCAGCCCCTTGGAGATTGCTGTTGTCTTCTCCCACTCTTGAGGCCCCTGAGCAATGCCACCCGTCTCTACAGGGGTCCTTTCATTAGCAGTCCACACTGAGCCCCCAAGGGGCAGAGGGAGCTCACACACACAGAGACACATTCACAATCTTCTCCAATACTCTCACTCCCACACACCACACACATACCACACGCACACACTCACTCACTCTCACAAAACCCCAAAGCCTATGCCTCCTCTTACTTGTGGAGAAGGAAATGGCAACCCACTCCAGTATTCTTGCCTGGACAATCCCATAGACAGAGGAGCCTGGCAGGCTGCAGGCTATGGGGTCACAAGGGTCGGGCATGACTTAGCAACTAAACCACTACTGCTACCTCTTACTCTAGGGTCTCTTTTCCCTCAACACCAACCCCACCAAGGGTCAAGCTCTGGGTTTCTCTTCTAAAACCACTACCCCTAGCTCCTCGTCCTCTGGGGTCTGCCAGCTCAACCCTCCTCTACAAAGCTTTAATGCACTTTCTGAGGAAAGAACTCCCTTTGGAAAAACCATGCAGGCAGCCCTTACTCCAGGTGCTTCAGATGGTGGATGTAGAAGACGATAGTAAAAACATCATTTAGTATTTTCTTAAATATCCAATTCCTGGAAATCCAGGTTAGCAAAGGTTAACACAGTAGAATGAATCAATAATGATTTCTGTTTGCGGCAGGTAAAGTTGATAGCTGTTTGCTCTGAGTAAATTCATTCAAATACATATTATTATCAGGTTGAGCTAAAGGTTTACAAAGTTCTCCTTGAATTCTCAGAGCAGTGCTATAGGAACTGTTACCCCATTTTACAGATGAAGAAATAAACTCAGAAAAGGTTGAAAATGTACCTAAGGCCACACAACTCTAGTGGGTGACTGAATTGATTCTAATGCATATGTGTCCAACTCCAAACCTAATACTTTTAACCTTTAATCCATCCTGTCTCGTTAACAATCTCAGGAAAAAGTTAAATCTTCCCAGTTGGCTTAAGGAATATGACTGGATGACCAACAGATACATGAAAAGCATTGCACTTCTAACACAAACCATCAGTTCAGTTCAGTCNCTCTGCATATAAGTTAAATAAGCAGGGTGACAATATACAGCCTTAATGTACTCCTTTTCCTATTTGGAACCAGTCTGTGTTGTTCCATGTCCAGTTCTAACTGTTGCTTCCTGACCTACATACAGGTTTCTCAAGAGGCAGGTCAGGTGGTCTGGTATTCCCATCTCTTACAGAATTTTCCAGTTTCTTGTGATCCAGTCAAAGGCTTTGGCACAGTCAATAAAGCAGAAATAGATGTTTTTCTGGAACTCTCTTGCAGAGGGTACCCCCACTTGATTTCGACTTTTCACTTTCTTTTTCCCTGAAAATTACACTTTTCTACACAAACACTTTTTTTTTTAATTAATTCGCTGTGTGGATTAACCTAGTCACAAACTGCAATTTGCTGCCCTGCTCTCTCTGATCCAGGACAATGAAATGAGAAGGTCAAGGGGAAGTTCATAAAGAGGAGGTGGGATGTCTTTTCCAAGGTACTGAGGGTAGGGTGGGAGGTGACCCGCATCCTCAGAGCAGTAGCTGTCAGCATCCTCCGTGAGCACAGTTCCCAGCAGAAGGAGCGAGAGCTCATCCCAGGAGCAAAGTCACACTGGTGATTGTTTCTTTGCCCCAACTCCCACCACCTTCTCTTAAACTATGTCCATCCTCCACTTCACAGCCATTAGGATGGCGCCTATCAAAACAAAAAAGAGAACATAGCAATTGTTGACAGGGATGTGGAGAAATTGGAACCCTTATGCATTGCTGGTGGGAATATACAATGGTACAGCTGCTTTGGAAATAAGTAGCATCGTTCCTCAAAAAATTCAACAGAACAACTCTATATGGGGCTTCCCTGGTAGCTCAACTGGTAAAGAACCCACCTGCAATGCAGGAGACCCCAGTTCAATTCCTGGATCAGGAAGATACCATGCAGAAGGGATAGGCTACCCACTCCAGTATTCTTGGGCTTCCCAGTGGTTCCGTCAGTAAAGAATCTGCCCTGCAATGCAGGAGACCTGGGTTTGAGCCCTGGGTTGGGAAAATCACCTGGAGGAGGGCATGGCAACCCACTCCAGTATTCTTGCCTGGAGAATCCCCATGGACAGAGGAACCTGGCGGGCTACAGTCCATGGGGTTGCAAAGAGCTGGACATGACTGAGCGACTAAGCACAGCACAGAACTATATATGATGCATCAATTCCACTCCTGGGTATATGCCAACAAATAAAAATAAATACAAGCTGAAATTTGAGCTGATGTTTGTACACCTGTGTTCACAATAGCATCATTATAGCCAAAGAGTAGAAGCAACCATGTGAGCATTAATGGATAAATGGATAAACAAAATACAGTATATCTATAAAATGAAATACTATGCAACCTTAAGAAGGAAAGAAACTCTAACACATACTACAATATCGATGAACCTTAAAGACACTCCTTTAAGTAAAGTAAGCCAGTCACCAAAAGGACAAATATTCTATGATTTCACTTAAATGAGGTACTGAGAGTGGTCGAATTCCCAGAGACAGAGATTAGAATGGTAGCCGCCAGGGCCTAGGAGGAGGGGAACAAAGAGTTCGTGATTAATGGGTTGGAGGTTAGGTTTGGGTGATAAAAATGTTCTGTAAACGGATGGTGGCGATCTGTAGAGAACATTGTGAATATACTTACCGCCACTTCACTGTACACTTAAAAATGGTTAAAATGACAAACTTTGTGCTAGGTGTATTTTACCACAGTAAAAAGGTTTCTGGAAAAAGTGCTCTTTTGCCTTGTTGCTGGCAAACACGGGAGAAGAATAAATTGCCTCAAGCACTTTCTTTGCTACACATAGTGATATTCAAGTAACTTTCGTCTCCTATAAAATGTCTATAGTAATGCAACCTGCTTCCAAATTCTCTTCAAAGAAAAAGGAATCCAACCACCGATTAATCTAGTGAAAATTCTATCACTACCTGATTTTCAGACTCTAGCCTAGCCCTTAGTTTCTAGATTGAGGTCTCAGTATTCTATATTCAGATGACAGCTCATAGAAACTCCCAGAAGCCATGGACATGGCACCCTGCGGCCTCCAGAATGCCCCTTCTCATGGTTCTCAGCTCTACTAAAGCATTGCAGTGGTTAATACAGTGAAAATCAGCAACAACAAAAAAGTCCACATCCAGGATCCCTAGATGTGGAAGGATTTCAATTTCACTGTATTTTCATCACAGTATGTAAACAATGCTATTATTTCAGAGAGTTATATTGTTAGATGTTTTCCTCACTACTGTCTTAATATAATGTATTGGTTCTAAGGTCCTGGGTCTTAGAAAACTCCGGACATTGTTACATCAAAATAGACGAAAACTACAACTCGATAGACAGTAATAGAGATGTATCAGGCACCTAGTTCAGTGCTCACCCAGGTTAGCAGAGTGGAAAACCTGCTCCAGGCAACTGAGCAGTTCCAACCTGCAAGCACCTCCCCAGGTGCAGGAATCTTGGAAAATCACCTTCCGAAGTTAACAGCACAGCCAGAATCAATTTTAAAATGGAGTTTCCATAGTGAGCACTTTAATTAATTTCCCCATGGAGTACCATCTTTCTTGAGGGAAGAATTAATCTCTCTGTATGTCAATCAAGCTGCATGCCTTGTGCTTTAGTTTTTCTTCTCAGCTGAAGAACTTCCCATGAATGCTTTGTATGTTAAATGGAGTTCTCCTGAGTACTGTCCTGACCACAATTACTATAAAAAAAATGCATACACCTAAAAATAAAGAATTCAAGGAAGAGTGCTTAACCTTGAGGATGAGTGTCTCTCACCAGGAGATTTCTGGGAAATCTTCATACTTGTCTTTGTGCTATTAAATAATTTCTAAAAGTTTTACCATGAACACATATACATTTTTCACCAGAATAAAAGGCTAATTTTTTAAAATAAAAATCAGGTCTTCACTACAAAGAATCTTTAGGAATAATTTATTAAATACATTTCTTATTCTTTTAGTTCTGATTCAGAGAAGCATGTAATGTTTTCTAAATAGAAACAAAATCTTTCATAGCAATCCAAGAACATCTCAAACGATCAGATATTCAGAAGGCTCAGCGCTAGTTACAGTGCTGATATAATCCAACTCAAAAAAGTGATAATTCGTTATATAGAATATTGAATAAAAAGCATAAACAGCACACATTCAATTAATATAAAATCCTATCAAATCCTTAATTCTGTAAAAAAATAGATTTCACATACATCTTTTCTGCCTCTTAGATAACCAGTCAGTCCCCTTCATAGGAAGTTCATGTCTGGACAAACTTTGAAATGCACACGACACTCCATATCCTAAAAGAGATAATCTACCACCAAGAGCTTTCCAAACATGTTTTTCATAAATATAGTATTATTTAGATTTAACATAGTAAGCATTTGAGCTAAACTGTTTGTAAGCAGGACTTGTCACAAACATGCTATGAAAAGGAAATTCTTTTTGAAAAGTCATGGTGTATTCATTTCTTAAACACACTGAGGCCCACTGTAATTATTTCAATGAGAAATTCCTCACCCCTCCTACTCTTGCTTGCTTCCTCTCAGTGAGTTACAATGTGTTTCCATGGTAATCCTGTTGCTAAGGGGGACCCGTGAGCATCAGCGTGTTATCTGCACTTTGAGATGCTGTTAGCCTGAGCGGCCAGGCTGGATGGAATACTGAGATTGAATTTAGGTTCATTCCCCTCCATAGCTTTACAATGAATTCAGCAGAAACTGTTAGAGGGCTTCCCCATGGGAGAGAGAAGTATAGAAACTTCCTAGGATCAACTCTGAGGTTTTACGCCCTTTGAATTACATTAGCCTTCCTTTTCATCATCCTCTTATGACTTAATGCTAGAATTCTAAGGGAAAAACACTCACAGCAATTACCAACAATATTAAGTACCACATGAGGCTAATTTTGTTGAATGTTTATAAATGGCAAAAACTAAACATAAGTTGTTGGAAATAAACATCATTTTGAATCAATAATCTGAAAGGTTTTAGACATTAAATATTTAGAAAGCCCCAAATGAAGCAAATCAAAATATTTTTTGAAGTTTCCCTTTCAATGTCTTTGAAAATCATATTTTGGCAAACAGATTGTAACATTTCATCAGAATCCTGATTGAAATCCAGCATCTTCCATCAAGCCAATTTTGATTAAATGTTTTCTTTGTTGGGGATAAGTTTTATTGTTGTAAGTGATAATTCCTTAAAGTGGCCCAAGTTTCCTGATTCCATTTTCTTCAGCCCCTGAGCTTTGCATGAAGGAGGACCTTTCTTATGGCAACGAGGTGGTTGTCTTTGGCCAAAACAGGGACTGAGAACATGATGTAACTCCTGGCCCAGAGTGAACGGGAGAGATGGAAAGGAGTCCTGGCTGCCAGGCCCTCAGTACAATCATGCTAAATCCCAGCCTCTACTCTCCACCACTTGCTAAATGATAGAGGAAGATGAGTTCTGGAGGCCAGCATGGGTGGGGATCTGGGAAGACCCTCCTGGGCTCACAGACAGCCATCTTCGCACTGTTCCCATGGTAGAGAAAAGGGGAGCAAGATCTGTGGTGTTTCTTCTTAAAAGGGCATGAATAGGCTCCCAAATCACTGCAGACAGTGACTGCGGCCATGAAATTAAAAGACGCTTGCTCCTTGGAAGAAAAAGCTATGACAAACCTAGACAGCATATTAAAAAGCAGAGACATCACTCTGCCAACAAAGGTCTATCTAGTCAAAGCTGTGGTTTTTCCAGTATTCATGTACTGTTATGCCCGCAGTCCAAGTCCCCAAAACTGAGAAAACAAGACATCCACGACAATGCAAAAACAAAAAGGGAATTTATTTCTAGCTCAAGCCAGGGCTCCCCCGCCACATCCAAGCAGTGGAGTGGAGCAAGAGAGAGCCCCGAGCCCTGTATTACAGCAGTATTTATAGGTTTAGGACAAAGACAGGGAGTTAGCAGGGGTGGATTGGTTGCAAGGGTTTCTTGGCATCTACTGATTGGCTAAATTTTCGCGGGTGCAGGCTTTCTTAGGGGATTTTCATCCTCGTCCTGATAGGCTTAAACTAGGCTACGGGGAGTATACTGATTGGTCAAGTCTTGGTGCCAGCAGAGGATGACTTCAGTTCCTCCCCGACAATAACTCAGCTTCTCTGCAAAGAAGACCCAGGCCAACCTTGGCCTCCTGAAGCCTGTCATGGCGCCTGTTTGGTCCCAACAGTACTAATGCGAGAGTTGGACCATAAGGAAGGCTGAACACTAAAGAACTGATGCTTTCAAACTGCTGTGCTGGAGGAGACTCTTGAAAGACCCTTGGACAGCAAGGAGATCAAACCAGTCGATCTTAAAGGAAATCTATCCTGAATATTCATTGGAAGGACTGATGCTGAAGCTCCAATGCTGTGGCTACCTGGTGTGAAGAGCCGACTCATTGGAAAAAATCCTGATGCTGGGAAAGACTGAGGGCAGAAGGAAAGAGGGTGACAGAGGATGAGATGGTTAGACAGCATCACCAACTCAGTGGACGTGAATTTGAGCAAACTCCAGGAGATAGTAAAGGACAGGAACCCTAGCATGCTGCAGTCCAAGGGGTCACAAAGAGTTGACATAACTTAGTGACTAAACAACAGCAATCCCATACAGGGGTCCCACTCTAATGATTTCATCTAAACCTCATTACCTTCCAAAGGCACCGCCTCCAAACATCATCTCATTAAGGGTTAGGCCTTCAATACATTAATTTGGGGGACACAGACCCTTAGTCCATGGCAGGACCCATATCAACACCCTCAACATTTGACAGGTAAAGAGGGTTTGGAAAAGAGAAGCAACTTTGTCAGGGCATCTGCCCTTATGGTGACCAACCAGCCCAGTCTGCTGTGAGTCTCCGTTCCTTCTGGACACGCCTCCAGTTTTCCTGCTGGTGAATGCATGCCTGGAGGAACGGTCAACTGTGCCATCAGCCAAGCCCCCTCCGCAGCTCTCCTGTCCCCTCTGTTCCACTCAAGGCATCGCCTCGGGACACAGCATGGACTTTATAAATGAGTGAGAATGGACTGCCCATGTGCTTCCCTTGTAATTCAATGGCCCTTTCACATGTGAAAGGAAGATGTTTTCAAGTTATTACCTCCATTCCATGGTCTAGCTGCGGAGCACCAAGGGCGTGAGGCCAACATGTGAAATCAGGCTCCTTGACTTCAACTCTCGCTCTGAGGGAGGTTCCTAAACCCAGAAGTCACCCTCAGTGTAACTACCTCAAAATGAACATGCCAGCTCTTGAAAAGCTGAAAGCTCTGGAGTGCTGACCTGGACTAGAGAGGGGGTCATGACGCATGATGCCATTTCCGTCAATATGCAGAGAACATAAAGACAACAAGCGCTCACTGAGTGTCACCCAATCAGTCCACATTCACACTACTCACCTGCCCTGCCTAAAGAAACAGCCTAGGACCTCAGCCTAAATCTAGAAACAACTTCATAAAGTGAGTCACAGAGCTGTGTGCATCACACACACATACAGCACAGACACCACACCACACACACACACCATGCATACCTTGAAATGGGATTTCTGGGATTCCTACCTCTGAACAGATGTAGACATAATCAAGGAGAGGGTGGAGTTTCAGGGGAAGAAAGTTCTGCCCCAACACATCGCTCAGGATAGTACAGATAGACCACCCAGTCTCAGATAAGCCAGATTCTAGGAAGATTATTACTGGGAAGCTATAGAGGCTCTTCCCAAATTTTGCTGTGAGGTAAGGCTTCCCAGATGGTGTAGTAGTAAAGAATCTGCCTGCCAATGCAGGAGACACTGGACATATGGCTTTGGTCCCTGGGTTGGAAAGATCCCCTGGAGGAGGAAATGGCAACCCACTCCAGTATTCTTGCCTGGGAAATGCTATGGACAGAGGAGCCTGTCAGGCTATAGTCCATAGGGTCACAAAGAGTCAGACATGACTGGGTGATTGAGTGCACACACGCACACATGCACACACACACACTCACACGAGGCCAGGATGGGTTTTCCTCCAACTCTCTTAATCTGCCTGAAGCAGAATAAAGATGGCTACAAGTCTTCCTTTACTCCTTGGTCCCTCCTCTCCTCTCAACAGTGGGCTGGCTTTAACCTATCAAGTATGGTGAAAATGGTGCCATGCCAGTTCTGCAACTGGACTTGCAGCTTCTGCCTTGATCTCTAGTGTTCTGTGTCACCATCCATTGGTCTGACCACCTGGAAGCCACCATATCATAGGGAAGCTCAAGTTAACCATGTAGAGACATAGTGTGGATAGAGAGAGAAAAGAAAGAGGCCTAGTCAAGCCCCAGTATTTTTATTTATTTAGCGGCATCTGCTCTTAGTTGTGGCACGTGGGGTATTTCATTGCTGCACACTTTCTCATATAGGGTGTGGGCTAATTTGCTCTGAGGTATGTGAGATCTTACTTCCCTGATCAGGAATCAAACCTAAGTCCCCTGCATTGGAAGACAGATTCTTAACCACTGGACCGCCAGGGAAGTCCCCAAGCCCCAGCACTTGAGTCTTCCCAATTGAGGCTCCCAATTGGTGGAATGGGGATGAAACATAACTTCTGTGCCCTGTCCAAATTCCTGAACCTCAGAATCAAGAAAGATGATAATAATAAACTGTTGTTTTAAGTCACTGAGTTTTATAATGATTTGTTATGCAGCAGTGCAACATGGGAATCCTGCCCAATGGGCGGTTGCTGCTCAGGGCTTCAACCCAAGCCCCATCTCCATCCATCCTCTCCCTCTGGGTGAGCCCATCCAGCTCCATTTCTTCAAATCCCATTCCTGTGATGATGATCTTTCCCTCTTTGGTTCAGACAGACACTTCCATTGGCTCACTAGGTCCTCTCCACTCACACATGCCATATGCATCTCACACTTAACAGGGCCAAAGTTCAACTCCTGTGGGTTGAATTGTGCTCCCCCAAAAGACATGTCTATGTCACATTTCTGGAACCTGAGAACGTGACATTGTTTGGAAAAAGAGTCTTGGAAAATGTATAAGGCTAAGGATCCTGAAGTGAGGAGATCATCCTGGATTATCTGGTGCCCTCCAAATCCAATGTCAAGTGTCCTTATAAGAGACGCACAGAGGAGAGACACAGACAGAAGAAGCAGCTGTGGGAAGAGGAAAGCTAAGGCCAGAGTGATGTGTCCACAAGCCAAGGAGTCTCAGCAGCCTGCAGAAGCTGGGAGGGGCAAAGCACAGGGCTCCCCCTGGGGCCTTCTGACGGAGTGTGGTCCTGCTGACACCTTGGTTTCAGGCTTCTGGTCTCCAGAATTATGAGAAGATAAATTTTAATTGTTTTAAGCCACCTGGCTTGAGGTAATTTATTATAGCAACCACAAAAAACTAATATAATTAGACTCTCTGGTTACCAAGCACACACAGTGATTCTGGATCACTTGAGCAGATGATGGTATCTGGGCTTTAGGATCAGGCTTGGGTGGAAATCCAGGGGTGCAAAGCAGAGCCAAGACCCTTCCCAGGATGAACAGCTTTAAGGTGCTGTCACCATCAGATACTCTGTTACACAGGACATCAGGCCCAGACCTCTGGACAACTGTTTCCATGGCAGTTCTGTGTCCTGTATCACAGTGACAGGATGCCACACCTGGACTCACACACCTGAATGTCCATCCAGTCAGCAGCCAGGCTGTTCGTCATTTTACCTAGATTCCCACAGAAATAAGATGTCAACAATCATGGATGTTCACTGCCCAATCCCAAGTGGCATCTCCTCGGGTAAGCTCACTCCATTCATCTCACTGATCACACCCACTAGCAAGCAGAAAACCAGTGCATCCTTGCTTCCTGACTCTCTATCACCCTCCACGTCCATCCCAGCATGGGTCCTGATGGTTTCCTACATCCTTTGGTCCTCTCTGCTTCTACTTCTTCACTTTCCAAAAATGGCAGCCAGAATGAGTCCTTTGAAATTATGAAGCAGATTATAATAAACATATCATTACCTCCACCTGGAAGGTCCTTGTGAGTCAGGAGATAGATGGGTTCTGAGCTAGGCATTTACAACTTGCCTCCTGTTTGCATTTCCTGAGACAGAAGATAGGTGGGCTCCAGATTAGATGTTTATAACCTCTTATTTGCACTTTGAAAAAGAAGTAACAGTAGAAATGGGGTAAATAACCAGGCTTTGTCTCCTGAGGACACTTTAAGATAACAGTCATGGGAGAAACGGAAGGGCTAAACGCTGCTAGCGTAAAAGATCAAGACATCATGTATTTTCCATCTTTGGGGCAAGGCAGATATTTCACATGTGCAAAAGCATTCCTTGGGGGTAAAAAGTAGTGGGCATCATCCCATATGCCCCTGTGCTGGAATCCATCTTGGAAAAAGTTGCACACCCTGGGGAGAGTCCTAGGGCAGGTCAAGTGTGGAAAAAGAAACCAGACAATTGGCCAAAGGGAAGACAAAACCCCCCAAAACAACTGCCCTATATAAATGACTTGAAGTGAAGTCGTTCAGTCGTGTCCGACTCTGCGACCCCGTGGACTGTAGCCCACCATGCTCCTCTGTCCATGGGATTTTCCAGGCAAGAGTACTGGAGTGGGTTACCATTTCCTTCTCCAGAGGATCTTCCCAACCCAGGGATCGAACCCAGGTTTCCCGCATTGTAAGCAAGACGCTTTACCGTCTGAGCCACCAGGGAATAACTTCATATAAATGACTTAACCACCTCTTTATCGTGCTCCTCCTCACTAGAGGAGACGCCCACACCCCTTCCCTCCAGATGCATCTCTGCCTTGCTTCTGTCTTAACTAAACTATCTCTCTGTGTGCTCCCTACTTGTCGTGCTGTGTCTCTAGTAATAAACTTTGTATGTGCTTTTATAGTTCTTGTCTCCATGAGAAATGTCTTTNTGATCAGGAATCAAACCTAAGTCCCCTGCATTGGAAGACAGATTCTTAACCACTGGACCGCCAGGGAAGTCCCCAAGCCCCAGCACTTGAGTCTTCCCAATTGAGGCTCCCAATTGGTGGAATGGGGATGAAACATAACTTCTGTGCCCTGTCCAAATTCCTGAACCTCAGAATCAAGAAAGATGATAATAATAAACTGTTGTTTTAAGTCACTGAGTTTTATAATGATTTGTTATGCAGCAGTGCAACATGGGAATCCTGCCCAATGGGCGGTTGCTGCTCAGGGCTTCAACCCAAGCCCCATCTCCATCCATCCTCTCCCTCTGGGTGAGCCCATCCAGCTCCATTTCTTCAAATCCCATTCCTGTGATGATGATCTTTCCCTCTTTGGTTCAGACAGACACTTCCATTGGCTCACTAGGTCCTCTCCACTCACACATGCCATATGCATCTCACACTTAACAGGGCCAAAGTTCAACTCCTGTGGGTTGAATTGTGCTCCCCCAAAAGACATGTCTATGTCACATTTCTGGAACCTGAGAACGTGACATTGTTTGGAAAAAGAGTCTTGGAAAATGTATAAGGCTAAGGATCCTGAAGTGAGGAGATCATCCTGGATTATCTGGTGCCCTCCAAATCCAATGTCAAGTGTCCTTATAAGAGACGCACAGAGGAGAGACACAGACAGAAGAAGCAGCTGTGGGAAGAGGAAAGCTAAGGCCAGAGTGATGTGTCCACAAGCCAAGGAGTCTCAGCAGCCTGCAGAAGCTGGGAGGGGCAAAGCACAGGGCTCCCCCTGGGGCCTTCTGACGGAGTGTGGTCCTGCTGACACCTTGGTTTCAGGCTTCTGGTCTCCAGAATTATGAGAAGATAAATTTTAATTGTTTTAAGCCACCTGGCTTGAGGTAATTTATTATAGCAACCACAAAAAACTAATATAATTAGACTCTCTGGTTACCAAGCACACACAGTGATTCTGGATCACTTGAGCAGATGATGGTATCTGGGCTTTAGGATCAGGCTTGGGTGGAAATCCAGGGGTGCAAAGCAGAGCCAAGACCCTTCCCAGGATGAACAGCTTTAAGGTGCTGTCACCATCAGATACTCTGTTACACAGGACATCAGGCCCAGACCTCTGGACAACTGTTTCCATGGCAGTTCTGTGTCCTGTATCACAGTGACAGGATGCCACACCTGGACTCACACACCTGAATGTCCATCCAGTCAGCAGCCAGGCTGTTCGTCATTTTACCTAGATTCCCACAGAAATAAGATGTCAACAATCATGGATGTTCACTGCCCAATCCCAAGTGGCATCTCCTCGGGTAAGCTCACTCCATTCATCTCACTGATCACACCCACTAGCAAGCAGAAAACCAGTGCATCCTTGCTTCCTGACTCTCTATCACCCTCCACGTCCATCCCAGCATGGGTCCTGATGGTTTCCTACATCCTTTGGTCCTCTCTGCTTCTACTTCTTCACTTTCCAAAAATGGCAGCCAGAATGAGTCCTTTGAAATTATGAAGCAGATTATAATAAACATATCATTACCTCCACCTGGAAGGTCCTTGTGAGTCAGGAGATAGATGGGTTCTGAGCTAGGCATTTACAACTTGCCTCCTGTTTGCATTTCCTGAGACAGAAGATAGGTGGGCTCCAGATTAGATGTTTATAACCTCTTATTTGCACTTTGAAAAAGAAGTAACAGTAGAAATGGGGTAAATAACCAGGCTTTGTCTCCTGAGGACACTTTAAGATAACAGTCATGGGAGAAACAGAAGGGCTAAATGCTGCTAGCGTAAAAGATCAAGACATCATGTATTTTCCATCTTTGGGGCAAGGCAGATATTTCACATGTGCAAAAGCATTCCTTGGGGGTAAAAAGTAGTGGGCATCATCCCATATGCCCCTGTGCTGGAATCCATCTTGGAAAAAGTTGCACACCCTGGGGAGAGTCCTAGGGCAGGTCAAGTGTGGAAAAAGAAACCAGACAATTGGCCAAAGGGAAGACAAAACCCCCCAAAACAACTGCCCTATATAAATGACTTGAAGTGAAGTCGTTCAGTCGTGTCCGACTCTGCGACCCCGTGGACTGTAGCCCACCATGCTCCTCTGTCCATGGGATTTTCCAGGCAAGAGTACTGGAGTGGGTTACCATTTCCTTCTCCAGAGGATCTTCCCAACCCAGGGATCGAACCCAGGTTTCCCGCATTGTAAGCAAGACGCTTTACCGTCTGAGCCACCAGGGAATAACTTCATATAAATGACTTAACCACCTCTTTATCGTGCTCCTCCTCACTAGAGGAGACGCCCACACCCCTTCCCTCCAGATACATCTCTGCCTTGCTTCTGTCTTAACTAAACTATCTCTCTGTGTGCTCCCTACTTGTCGTGCTGTGTCTCTAGTAATAAACTTTGTATGTGCTTTTATAGTTCTTGTCTCCATGAGAAATGTCTTTCTCACTGGGGGCAAGAGCCAGAGAAAAATAGCTTCTAGCCTCTATCCCTTGATGGTCTGGTGCCTAGGATTTGTCGTTTTCATCCAGGCTATGTAGGTTCAATTCCTAAGTGGGGAACGAAGATCTTGCTTCATTTCACCACTCACTGCTGCCTCTCTGAAATCACTTGTTCTTCTCCTAGCTCCTCTACATTCTACTTGTCACTTCTTCTGAAAATCATTCCCTTTTTGCCTTCTGAAAAGCAGTTCCATCCATCTCAACAATGCCTCCCAGTGTAAATTGCATGAGGAAAGGGACCTCATTCTTGCCTACTGCTGGATCTGCAGGGGCTCAGCCAGTGCCTTCTTAAACATCAGAATGAAGGAAGGGATAAATGGATGGACGAGTGGATGGGTGGGTGGATGGATAGGCAGGTTGTGTGTAAATACTCATTTTTGTCAGTGATATGAATTTTCTTTTCCTCTTTGTGGATGATTTAAAGATAGGTTGGAAGAGGTTTCGAGGTGGAGAGGAGAGGATGACCCAGACAGCCTTTTAAATTGGAAACACCTGTGTGTGCCCTCTGGCTCCATTTTTGCACATGCATCCAGTCAGATGTGACTCATCCCTGTGTCCCAGGAAACTTCACCTCCACACCAAAAGTATGTTTTCCATTATCACACAATCCTTAGACCTGGAGATGTAGGGAGTCCGCTGGCTTGATCTGAAGGTTTGATGCTTCCTGTGGTGACACTTGAGAGAAGGCGTGTGTGGGCTGGAGATGGGGTTGGGAGGTGCTGAGTGGACTGGAGGAGGAAAGCATTTACCTTTCTGGACCTGGAGTTCTCATCTGTGAGATGAGAAACACGATTGTGACAGTGTGTTCCAGCTCTAAAGTTATAAAAATATGAACTTAGTCATCAACGGTTTTTATGCTTGGAGCCTGAGCACCCACAGTGGAAAGGCGATGCTGGAGTGAACCTCGGGCCATGCAAGGTCGAATGCAGTCTAAACTCAGAAGCTCCTGTGCAGACAGAATGGCTGCTGCATGATCACGACCAATCCATCCAGTGTGCCTGGAGAAGGCCAAACTATGTCCATTAAAAACTCATATGTCAGAGTCTTCCCCCAAGTGCCTCAAAATTTGACTGTATTTGGAGATGGCTTTTACAGAGGTCATGGGGTGGCCCTTAATCCTATGCATCTGCTTGGTGTCCTTCTATGAGAAGATATCAGATACAGACGTGCACACAGAGGGCAAACTATGTGAGGACGCTGGGAGAAGGTGGCCGTCTGGAAGCCAAGGAGGCCTCAGGAGAAACCAAACCATGACACCCTGATCTCAGACTTCCAGCCTCCAGGACTGTGAAAGACTAAATTTCTCCTGCTTCAGGTCCCAGTCTGTGTCCTTTGTTGTGACAGCCTGAACAGATTGACATTAATCTTAGTACCTTACTCGATTTTTTGCAAAGCCATGCATTAAATCTGGGAAAAGTTTTACACTCTTTCCAATGAAAAATTCTAAAACTTGTTTCACACGTCTTTGCCTTAATAAAATAAACATTTTAAGTTACAAAATGTGATTAAATGTTTTGTGATAAATGATATTCAGCCATCATTAATCCTTCTGATATGTGTAGTAGATGGTATAGGAAATTACCTGAAGTATGAATACTATCCAAGACACAATCTAGAATTTCCTTTTTCTTTAAACCTTATACATAAGCTTTATTTTGTTGAAATTTCTTTTCCTAAAATAAAGGTGAAGACTTGTCATTAGACAGACTTACCTCCCAGTATAAAATCGTTGCCCCTTCAGAAAATTAAATTTTAACCTGCAGGACAGAGAAGTCCCTTCAGTAGGCACTATTTGTTCTTAGGAGATAGATGGGCTCCAGGTTAGGCATTTACGAGTAGCCTCCTGTTTGCATTTCCTGAGACAGGACGTAGGTGGGCTCCCGGTTAAATATTTACAACCAGCCTCTTGTTCCTATTTCAAAATGAAAGCAACAACAGAAACAGAGTAAACAGCCAGTCTCTGTCTCCTGTGGGATCCTTAAGATAACAGTCATGGCAGGAACAGAGAGGGGCTAAACCTTGTTTGAGCAAAGATCAGGAGGTCATATGTTCCCCCTCCTTGGGGCAAACGAGATATTTCCCATATGCAGAAAGGCTCCTTGGGGGTCACCAGCCCATAATATGTGATGCTAATATGTGATCCCACAGACCTCTGGGTTGGAATCTATCTTGGAAAAAAGTTTGCGCATGCAAGTTGGGGAGGGTTCTAGGGCAGGTCAGGTGTGGGAAAAGGAAGCAAACAATTGACCAAAGGCAAGATAAAGACCCTAAAGAACTGTCCTATACGAACCACCTCTTCACTGTGCTCCTCCTCACTGGGGGGATGTCCACACACTTCTCTCTGGGTGTGCATCTCTGCCTTTTTTCTGCTTCTCTATGTGCTCTCCCACTTGTGCTGTGTCTCTCATAATAAACAAGTGCCTGTTTTTAAACTTCTTATCTCCTTGAGAAATGCATTTTTCAAGTGGGGGCAAGAGTCAAAGAAAATTTGCTTCTAGCCTCTAGCCCTTGCTAGTCTGATGGTCAGAGTTCCTGGTTTTCATCCAGACTGCCCAGGTTCAATTCTTGGGCAGGGAACTAAGATCTTGCTTTACTCCACCCCTCAGAGCTGACTCTCTGAGACCAATAGTGATAGGGACACAATGAAGGGACAAAATAGGTGATTAAGCAGTTAATCCCACTGCTGCTAGGTCGCTTCAGTCATGTCCGACTCTGTGCAGTCCCACAGACGGCAGCCCACCAGGCTCCCCCATCCCTGGGATTCTCCAGACAAGAACACTGGAGTGGGTTGCCATTTCCTTCTCCAATGCATGGAAGTGAAAAGGGAAAGTGAAGTCGCTCAGTCATGCCTGACTCTTAGTGACCCCAAGGACTGCAGCCTATCAGGCTCCTTCGCCCTTGGGATTTTCCAGGCAAGAGTACTGGAGTGGGGTGCCATTCATTGCCTTCTCCCACTAGGGGATTGTAAATTGAAAAATATGGGAGATCCCTGTAAGTTAATGATTACTTGAGAAAGCAGCTTTACTTAACCACAAAATCAAGGAGGCTTTCTTAGCCAACAAAACCNGCCTGACTCTTAGTGACCCCAAGGACTGCAGCCTATCAGGCTCCTTCGCCCTTGGGATTTTCCAGGCAAGAGTACTGGAGTGGGGTGCCATTCATTGCCTTCTCCCACTAGGGGATTGTAAATTGAAAAATATGGGAGATCCCTGTAAGTTAATGATTACTTGAGAAAGCAGCTTTACTTAACCACAAAATCAAGGAGGCTTTCTTAGCCAACAAAACCACACAAAAGAAGCAGGAGACACGCCCCAAAACAATAAAACAATGGTGGCCTGAGACCCACATCCTGCCCAGTGAGCTCAGTCAGCTAATAACACCAGAAACAAGTTCTTTGGCCCCTAAGACGTATTCTTTGCACCATGCTCCCAAAACAATAAAACAATAGTGGAAAATAAGACCTTCAATCTGCCCAGTAGTGTCATCAAGTTAAATACCTCCAAAACAGGCTCTGTGCACACAAAAAACAATCACTTATGGAAAGGTGGCTTTCAAAATTAAAAACCGTTATTGTACTGAGACCTAAAAATATTTTTCCCAAATGCTATGACAGTCCTGGTCTGACCATACAGCAAGGGACAAATAAACTTCCCTGCCCTACCTGGGGGAGGAACTGATGATGAAAATATGACATCTACTGAAAAAAGACAAAGAACTTCTTCTCCCCTACTTTTCCTTTGATTATAAAACTGTAGCCCACTAAGTTCTCAGGGTGTGGCATTTCTCTCCCGCCCGCTTGTAAACTTCACATTCTATTATAGTAAGTCATTTTTTATCTACTACTTTGCTCTCACTGAATTCTTCTCTGCACTGAGACATAAAGAACTATGGTGCCAGAACTCCTCCGAGCCCTGGAAACAACACAACCAGTTCAGCTGGTGACGGACAGGACAATGGCAAGGTAAGAAGGTCTAGGGGCGGGGCTTGTAGCGCCATGGGGTGCCACGGGCCAGGAGTCCTGGGGAGGATGTTCCACCAATGGACAGCCCATTTCAGCCCAGCCAGTCAACTCCAAATGCTTTGGGGCTCTGATTGGATTCCTAGGAACAAGCCAGGGGAATGATGATATGGATGTTCAAGGACAGAAAACTGGAGAAACTATGACAATTAGTATGGGTTGCTATAGAAAAGTGGTATGGAAATACAGAAGAGATATTGCTGGTGCAGAAAACAAGGGGAATGGTGTATAAAAAGGAAGGAATTTCACTGAGGTTGCTTTGATCAAGTTCAAGTCCTGGCTACATAAAAAGGCAGTGGAATGTCAATGCTCCTGCAAATGCAATAGCGAGTCTGAAATAAAGCCAGCCACTATACGACATTGCAGGATTTAGCAATCTATACTCTTCTCTTTCACTCTGAGATTTTCCTTCTAAGCTCTACATCTGTTTCTGTTCCATTTCTTTTCTTTTAACTCCAGAAGACCTGTATGATCACCAAGGTACAACAATTCATTCTTTGCTCTCAGTTTATTTGGCAGGGAACCAGCTTACAAGACTTAAAGTACTCTTCCTTAATTACTAGGAGTGCCCAGTTGAATAACTATAAGGCCCTGGGTCAGGAAGATCCCCAGGAGAAGGAAATAGCAACCCACTCCAGCAACCCACTTCTGCCTGGAGAATCCCATGAACAGAGGAGCCCGGTTGGCTACAGTCCATAAAGTTGCAAAGACACGGAAGCAACTGAAGTGACTTAGCAGTCACTAGGCCTTGATGTCAGTCTTCCCTCCTGCCCTTGCAAATGTTAACCTTTTCATTTCTCATTTGCTGCCAGATCCATTCCAGGTCATTGTTGGCACCAGCACCATAGGGGACACCTTCTGAACTATTCTTTTGCAACAATTTCTCAGGCACTAACATCTAGTTGGGAGACTATTTTGGAAAGGGATATCATCTGAAATTATAAATACTAATCTTGATCAAATTGCACAAGAACAAAACTTTTGGATAACTCGGAAATCAGAGACATCTCCCCAGGTTTGGCTCTAAGGTGATTCAAACCAAATCAATCCCAGTCAACAACCCTCTGGTACACATACCCCAGAACTGGAAAAAAACTGAACAAAAAGATCTAAAAAAGAAAAGCTTATCAGGCTCTGTAACCAAGTTCGGCCACAATATTAGCTAGAGAGTCAAGAAAAGTGGCCACTGAGTGGGTCTCTAAATTATAATACTATATTGCAGTTGGTTTTAGACTGTAGAAGGGAATCAAAATGGAGTGAAATACCATATGTTCAAATTTTTATGACCTTGTATTTGGGAAATGTAATTGGAAGAGAATCTAATATATGTGTAACCCAGAAGGTTAATTTAAGGAAGGACTCAGAGAACATTTTAGCTGATCTAGGATTTGGGGCCACGTGAAGACAGATCTCCTGCAGGAAGAACCTGCTCCTCCTGCAGTAGCTGCCATCCCAGTGGGAGCAATATTCCCCACACTCTTGCTGGGAAAGATTGAGGGCAGGAAGAGAAGGGGGCGGCAGAGGATGAGATGGTTGGATGGCTTCACCGACTCTATGGACATGAGTTTGAGCAAGCTCCAGGAGATGGTGAAGGACAGGGAAGGCTGGCATGCTGCAGCCCATGGGGTCACAAAGAGTTGGACACGACTGAGCAACTGAACAACAGCAACAGTCCTCCTGGAGGAACCTTTGAACCTAGAGAGGCTCCCTATATCGAAGAGAGCTGCTGCTCCAGTTGAAGCCAAAATCCCAGGGGAAAGTGTACCCAAGGGTGAGGAAATGCCACCACCATGTTCTGGAACTCCTTCTTGGTACTCTGAGTTACCCAAGGGACCCAATCTCAGTCCAGCTAGCCCCCATAGTGGCATGAGTTAGCAGCCAACTGCCCCTAGACTTCTGCCTCTGAGGGAAATTCCTGGTAGAAATCAAGGAACAGTAGGAGTCCACATGCCTTTTTCGATATTTGATCGAAGTATGGCAGAGGAGAGATTGGGAAGTTTTTCTAAGGACCCTGAACTTTTTACTAAGGAGTTTACCAGGTTAATGAGATCTTTTGATCTCACCTGGGGATATTTATAATCTCACTGCTGTGCATGCATCCATGCTAAGTCACTTCAGTGGTGTCTGACTCTGTGTGATCCTATTGACTGCAGCTAGCCAGGCTCCTCTGTCCATGGGATTCTCCAGGAAAGAGTACTGGAGTAGGCTGCTATTTCCTCCTCCAGGGGATCTTCCCAATCCAGGTATGGAACCCACATCTTCTGCACTGCAGGTGGATTCTTTACCACTGAGCCACTGGGGAAGATTTCCCACTGCTATACTCCAGAGGAAAGTGTGTAATACTAGCAGCCAGACCCCATGCTGACCAACTGGCAACTAGAGCCCAACAAGGACATGCAGTCTTTCAAATGGGGAATGACACCATCCCTGAGACTAATCCACAGTGGAATTAACCAGATAAATCCTATTGACAGGGACAGATGGGAACATATGACTAGCTGTTTGATAGGAGGCATGAAAAAGCTTTCAGTAAAGCCTGTTAATAATGAGAAAGTAAAAGAAATTCAACAGGGATCATATGAAAATCCTTCAGATTTTCAAGGGAAATTAATGGAAACTTTTAAAAAGTATACAAAATGTGGATCCCTCCTCCCATAAGGAACAGGCCTTTTTGGTTATGCATTTCATAGTCCGGTTTGCTCCAGATATCAGACGCAAAATTCAAAAGGTGACTGCTGGTTCTCAGACCCTTATGAATGACTTATTCCAATTGGCTTATTCAGTTTTCAATAATAGGGATATGGCTGAAAAGGCTGAATGCCTCCAGAGAGATTAAAAAACTCAAATGATTGCAATGGCTTTGTCCACTCAAGTGGACTTTGTCCACATGTCCATACAAGAACTCTTTGATTCTTAGAGCTATGTGTATGCATACCTGATTATAATAAAACCAAATTTTAAAAAGTTAATAATGCAGATTTCAGCAGTATAAACAAACCAGCACTCAAGTAAGTATGGACACCCCTGAAGTTTAGTGTATCTTTGTAGAAAGGATTCCTAAGCAAGGAAGCATAGGCAATATTCTGTATGTTAAACCAATGGTGTTCTGGTAAATGTTCTTGGGGTACCAGTGAAGGAAGATCCCTGATTCCTAGTATTTGCCATGTTCTGTGGTATATCTAGGGGCTTCCCTGGAGACTCAGATGGTAAAGAATCTGCCTGCAATGCAGGAGACCAGGGTTTGATCCCAGGGTCAGGAAGATCCCTGAAGAAGGGAATGGTTACCAACTCTAGTATTCTTGTCTGGAGAATCTCATGAACAGAGGAGCCTGGCAGGCTACAGTCCATGGGGCCACAAAGAGTCAGACATGACTGAGCGACTAAAACTAACACTATAGTATATACGCTCAGACTCACACCATGGCAGATGTCAGGCTACCAAAGTGACATTGCTGAGTTGAAAAGATATGCGTATGTTTGCTCCTACCAGCCAATATGAGTGGATCCAGGATAATCCACTTTGACAGAATGAGCTCTTCCAAGAATTTTAGCATGCGAATACTTATATTCAAATATTCGATCCATGCTACTGGTTACTGTGAAATAAAATTCATATTTCATGGCAAGATAAGAAAAATTCATATATGAAATGGTTTTCTCTGCCTTCTACATACATTGAATATCTGCATTATGCATCAACCAAACTTCCCCCATCAGCTTAGCCCTAAAGAGTAACCTTCGAACACGAATAAGATAACTTTTTGTAGATAACGGTCCTTCTTGACCTTGTAAGGGATCACAAAGACCCATCGCTTCATACTTGCAGATCTGGATTATGTAAACTGTCAAATAGGTTATTTAATGTACAGCCTGGAGCACAGCATGGAGCCTGTCTCAAAAAATTTATATATCTGTGCTTTGACTTCTAAGGATGGAACAGTTCTTAGAACTTTCTGAGGGTCTATTCCTGGGTTATAATCCTCAATTTTGCTCCAAATCTACTGATTAATTTTTGTTGACATTACAAATGAGCTTCAGCTATTTATTTAAACATGCTATTTGGAATCATGTCATCATAAGTGAATTCAGCATATTCAATCTTTTGTGTAAAAATAGGTAGATTTCTTACATCATCAAATTCTCACAATCAAGGCAAGCCTTTATGTAAATCAGCTTTGAGCACTTTAACCCACCAAGCTTCCTTATATTTCAGAGAATTGGTAGCATTGGAACATCCCTAATACTGAAACAGGAGGGAAGCGGGTAGGGCACAACCTTTATAAGAATGATATAGCCATGCGTGTGTGCCCCTCAGACATATCCAACTCTTTGCGACCCTCTGGACCATAGCCCACCAGGCTCCTCTGTCCATGGGATTTTTCCAGGCAAGAATACTGGTGTGGCTTGCCATGCCCTGCTCCAGGGGATCTTCCCAACCCAGGAATCAAACCTGCATCTCTTAAGTCTCCTGCACTGGCAGGCAGGTTCTTTACCACTAGTGCCACCTGGGAAGCCCAATACAGCCATAGGATGTGACAAAAACTGGTTGGAACTGTTAGGTAGTTAGAATAGGAAAAAGGAGTCCAGAATGGCGGTGGCCAGAAGACAAGGAAGGGAAAAGCCTGTGAAAATAGAACAAAGGAAGGTCCGAGGACCGGAGTGAGGACCTCAGGTGGAACAAACAGCACTCCTGGCTGGCCCAGTTTACACAGGACAGGCCCGGGGAGGAAACGAACATGCAAAAAGAGGAGCCAAAACTGGGCTGGGGGCCTCTCTTCTCTCCGCGTGTTTTGGGTCGGCATGCCCTCATGCTTCAAGGATATATTTTCTTTTACTTTCTAAATAAGAGTGAGCTGTAACATGGAGCTGTAACACTTGATCATCCGAGGGCTGTAACACTGGTCCGTCACTTCAAATTTTTGTTGTGATGAGACATAACCAAGGAAAATACAAACTCCCCCAACAGAACCAACTAGGTCCAAGATAGCAGTCAATTTCCAATAGACCCTGAGCCTCATTATACTCTCATTGTAATTAAATGACACATCCAGAGGTGCCATGACAGTTTTGAGGCCAATCATAAAAGGTCAAAAAGTGGGCAGTGGCCGAATCCCTGAAAATCTCCACCCCTTCTCCAAAATAGGATAATCTCCCACTTATTAGCCTGTGAAATTAACTAGCCCATGAAAACTAACCATCCCATAGTTCAGGGTCTCTTGTCTTCTAAGATGGCCCACACTCTGTCTGTGGAATATGTTTCTCTCTGAATAAATCCATTTCTTACCTATCACTTTGTCTTTCACTGAATTCTTTCTGTGACAAGACATTGAAAACCTGAGCTTTATTAAGTCCTGAGATCAGGTGTGTGATCTCAACTAAAAGACGGTTCAAGTCCCAGTCTGAGTTGCACAGCTTCAATACAGCACTCAGAGGGCTCATAAATTCTGTGATCTGGGGTGCTCAGGAAAGAATCCATCAGGGGTCCTGTGTACAGGACATTGTAACAGCTAACATTTTCAGAATCCTCACCCTTAGCACCATAGCACCAAGTGTTCTGTGAGCATTAATTCACATGTTCCCCACAACAACCCTGTGATGGAGGGACTGGGGCACAGAAAAGTGATGAAAAATTTCCAAGGTTGCACAATCAAGAAGTGCAAGTGGGCTTTCAAATCAGCAAAGGCAAGCTTTGAACCACACTGACAGCAATGGTTCTCAAAGTTGAGTCCCCATGAGCATCAGCATCACTGAGAACTTGTTAGGGAAGCAAACTCTTAGCCACATCCCAGACCTACTATGTCAGAAACTCTGGGGGTCAGCCCAGCAATCTGTATTTTAACAAGTCCTCCAGGGGATTCTGATGATTGCTTAAGAATGACAGTTCTACAGCCTAAGGCCTCTAATTAGAAAATCTTTTTCATATTATTTATCTCTTTGCTCTCTCACACATCATGAATAATTCCATGATTTCTATCTTTCAAATCACTGACTCTTTTTTCAATTTTTCCCCATGCTACTATACTCATCCAACAAGTAATTTCAATAATTATATGGTTTTTTCATTTTTGTAAGTTCTGTTATTTCTCTTTTATAACACTTTCATCATACTTTACAGTTTCTTATTCATTATTTTATTTTCAAACTTCATTTTACTTTATTTAAACATGTTAATTGTAGTTGTAAGGCTGCCGCGAACAAAAAGACGCCTCTGCCAGCAGANTGTAAGTTCTGTTATTTCTCTTTTATAACACTTTCATCATACTTTACAGTTTCTTATTCATTATTTTATTTTCAAACTTCATTTTACTTTATTTAAACATGTTAATTGTAGTTGTAAGGCTGCCGCGAACAAAAAGACGCCTCTGCCAGCAGATATAAAGAAGCCTTTATTGGGCGAGCGCTCTCGGGCAGAACTCCCTGGGAACCGCGGGCGGGAGTCTGCAAGGAAGGGCGGGCCGATCAAGGGTTTTATAGCATGGGGCAGCTTGCTAGTGGGGTTTATTCCAAAAAAGGTAATGACTTAGGGTCGCTGCAGGGGTTGGGCTACATAGGGTACTGTGTCAGCGTCTGATTGGTCTCGATAGCGGTGCGGTTAGGGTCGCTTCAAGGACTGGCCCCTCCTTATCTTCCTGTAGGGACTTTCTACCGTGCCGCGGTCTCACATTCCAGCCTTTTTGGTACAGGATAAGGGGCGCCATCTCACTCTGACTACTTCTTGCTGAACTGGGGCGACGTGGGGCAAGGGAAGGCTGGAAGTAAGGACCGAGGCCAATGAGGCACCGTTTTTATATGGGAGGAGGTTCTTCTTGAGGTATTGGATAGTACTGTTTTAGCACCATANTAGGGTCGCTTCAGGGACTGGCCCCTCCTTATCTTCCTGTAGGGACTTTCCACTGTGCCGCGGTCTCACACTTTTCTGTATGTTTTCAAATTCTCAAAATATTGGAAAACAAAAAAATAAATGGCAGGCTGGCTACAGCACAGAGTAAACAACACAAATCACAGTACACATTTATTAATAACTCAGGTGACTGAGGTTGATATCAACTATTATATTAATGAAGTATCCCTGATGTGATGGGATGAAAATGATATTTTACCTCTGTGATTTTCTTACCACAGAGAATCCCAGTGTAATCATGAGAAAAACATCAGACAAATCTCAATTCAGAGACCATCTGCAAAATACCTGAGCAGTAAAACTTAAAACCTTAAGTTCATCAAAAATAAGGAAAATCTGAGACACTGTGGCAGCTTAGAGGAGCCTAAGGAAGTCTGAGGACAGAATGTAAGGTGGCGTCGAGGATGGGACCTTGGAACAGAAGCAGACATGGGGTAAAACCTACGGAAATCTGAATGAAGCATGAATCTTAGTTAATAATAGTGTATCAATACTGGCTAGTCCTTTGATCAAATGCACCATAGTAATGGAAGAGGTCAACCCCAGGAGAGGCTCAGAATGGAGTAAACAGAAGCTTCTATTCTATCTTCACAATCTTTCTGTATTTCTAAAACTGTTCTCAAAGTTTACTTGAAAAAAACACATAAGAAGGACTTTCCTGGTGGCTCAGTAGTAAAGAATCTGCCTGCCAGTGCAGGAGACACAGGTTCANGTAAACAGAAGCTTCTATTCTATCTTCACAATCTTTCTGTATTTCTAAAACTGTTCTCAAAGTTTACTTGAAAAAAACACATAAGAAGGACTTTCCTGGTGGCTCAGTAGTAAAGAATCTGCCTGCCAGTGCAGGAGACACAGGTTCAATCCCTGATCCAGGAAGATCCCACATGTCACAGAGCGACAAAGCCCGCGTACCACAGCTACTGAGCCTGTGCTCTAGAGCCTGGGAACTTCGAGTAATGAGTTCACGTGTGGCAACTGATGAAGTCCAAACACCCCGAAGTCCCCCCGTGCTCCACAATGAGAGCAGGCATCGCAATGAGAAGCCTGCACTCTGCAACTAGAGAGTCGCTTGCTGCAACTAGAGAAAAACCTGAGGAGCAGCAAAGACCCAGCACAGCCCCAAAATAAGTAAATAAAAATTATATACAAAAAACATAATAAATAATTACCTGAAGTACTTAATGTTGCTTTGCAATTATATTATAGGTGCTGTTAGATATATAACTCTATAAATACAATTGTAAGATCTTTATTTCTGAGTCCCATAGAATAAATGCTTTTATTTCCAATGCTGACCACTATAGTACAAGGCAAAAGCAAGGTCAACACAGGAGTGACATGTGGAGTTAAAGCATCTAGTCAGTTCAAATGGTATCATCAACTTGTGTGTGTGTGTGTGTGTGTGTGTGTGTGTAGGATGGTGAGATAGGGAGATGATATTGAACAAACAATTAAATTAAAATGGAAGTGATGGCATTTTCCCAGATTTGAACTGGTAATATGTGTTATACAAATTCAAACACATTAATATAAAAAGTATTTTATGAGAATGCCAAGAGTATTCTTTAACTTATTTATAGTAGCATGTACGAGATTTCAAAGTGCATAAATGCTTCTAAGACACCCATCTTTATTGTATTTTAAATCTACAGAAAAAACAGCTTTAGAAGTAATGTCCTTCAGGGAGTCAGCTTTCCAGTCACCGCCCTCCTTTGGGCCTGCTGCTGGCTGCTTCGGAGCCTGCCATCTAGACATTGTCCTGCCTCATGGAGTCTCCAGCCATCTGGTCACTGGGCGTTCTCCCTCAGCCACTTAACTCTTGCTTACTCTTTTTTTTTTTTTAAGTCTTGAACCAGAAAGCTCTGTTCTAAATTTTTACAGGTTTTTTAAAAAACTAACAATTCACATTATACTGAAAACTGCAAAGCATTTCTAGATACACAGTTTTATAATGTTATTTATAAATCGCAAAATATATATTTTTTAATCCATAAAACTTTGGAACTGAAACTTTTGAGTTGGGAAGATTCCCTGGAGAAGGGAATGGCTACCTGCTCCAGTATTCTTGCCTGAAAATCCCATGAACAGAGGAGTCTGGCAGTCTACAGTCTATGGGGTCAAAAAGACTCAGACATGACTTAGGAACTAATGCTTTCGCTTTTACTTTTCACATAAATGACCTTGTTTGATTGTCACAGACATCTTAAGAAATATTCCTTCATTGGCTAAGGAAACTGGGACACTGAGGGAAAGCTGAAGGGCATACCTGACTCTCACCATTGACTGTTCTTCCTCTCATCTACGCAGCATCCGATTATCCTTGCAGCCAGTGGTGAATCCTCCATCTTAAAAGGTAAAGCACACATGTTCTGAGACTGTTTCACAGTGTATGCTTTTGTCTGGCTTTTTTCACCCAACATAATTATTTTGAGATTCAGTTAGTCAATAGTTAACTCCTTTTTATTGCTATGGGCTTCCCTGGTGGCTCAGAGGTTAAAGCGCCTGCCTCCAATGCAGGAGACCCGGGTTCGATCCCTGGGTCGGGAAGATCCCCTGGAGAAGGAAATGGTAACCCACTCCAGTATTCTTGCCTGGAAAATCCCATGGACGGAGAAGCCTAGTAGGCTACAATCCATGTGGCCGCAAAGAGTCGGACACGACTGAGCGACTTCACTTTCACTTTCAGTATTTCACTGTACTGGCTTTCTAAGTGGCACGAGTGGCAAAGAACCTGCCTGCCGAGGCAAGAGACATAAGAGGTTCAGATTGATCCCTAGGTCAGGAAAATACCTTGGAGGAGGGCATGGCAGGAACTGGGTTTCTGATTCCCAGCTCAGTTATCAGCTTCATATGGCAACTAAATTAAAAATTTGAAAGAACTTCTGAACTTCTGTCAGCCTCCCATATCTGTTCTAGAGATGTTGGTAATGATACCCAGCCTGTAAATCTCTTAAAGGGTCAGTCCCTCCATGCCCCACGATCAGTTGTTGGTGCATTTGGCCTAAAGAACTGTTAAACTCTGAGGTTATTTATGGGTGACTCCAGTCTTCAGGAATTTCAGCTGATCCAGTAATTGGCCTAAGAATTCGTTTTTGATGATTTAGCTGTGTGCCTAGTGAATTAATGATGACTAATGATAGGGATTTCAAACTGACACTCCCAGGGATTTAGCTGTTTTAAATAGTACATTAAATAATGTAACACTTAAAGTTCATGTGCCTTAAAAATATTTTATGAAAACCCAGGAGGTGAACTATAAGTGTTGGATTAGTTGCACTAAGAACTGGTTTTACAGCTCAGAGGTGGGGCCAGAAGCAGTTCTTTTTCCTCTAAATGAACGTGCCCTTCACTAAGAACACAGGCTCATAATGACTGAATAGCTGAATACGCATTCCGGCTCCCAAGATCCAGGGCCTAAAACGGAGAAGCATGCAAAACTGAAATCAACCACAAGTAAACTGAGATCAACTCAAATCAAGAGGTCTCCAAAGTATCAACGTCATGAAAGACAAAAAGACACCGATGAACTACCCTACCCTGAAGCCAGATGACAACTAAATGCAATTGTTAATGCCATCTTAGATGCTAGATCCTAGAAAGAACGTTAGTGTGAAAACTGGTAAAGTCTGAAGAAGGTCTGTCAACTAATTCAAGGCATTGTGTAGACTGTTTTAACTGGTTTTGGTCACTGTACTATGATTACATTTGTGGAAGCTAGAAGAAGAGCATATGAAAACTTTTGGGACCATTTTTACACCTTGGTTACAAGACTAAAATTATTTCATGGTTCAGTGTGTAAAACATCCCTAAAATGAATGAATTAGCCAATAAGATGAATACATTCAAAGAGAGAGACACAATTTCTATGCAAAGAATGTTATAAATATTTTAAATTTCAGGCAGGTTTCAAAGCACAAAAAACAAGATGAAGGGAAAAACAGAACTGATCCTCTTGAGCCTACAGCTCCTCAAGAAAACCCAGTTTTATTCATGTAATAGAAGAAAAACAGAGCCACTGCCACTGGTCTCAGCAGATACAATAAAAGCAGCACAGAGCAGACACCCGACCTGTTGCCCCGGGCAGCCCTGCAGACAGTGGCCTACAAGCCCTAATTCTCATAGGGCCTGCTGGGTACAGGCTTCCTTTTTTCTCTTTAGAGTTGTCTTACACGTTCTAGCTCCTTTGCCTTTCCATGAACATTTTAGAATAATATTGTCTCTAACTACAAAATAATCTTGCTGTCATTTTGATAAGAACTGTATTAAATCTGTATATCAGCTTTGGGAGAACTGACTTCTTAACTGCATTGAATCTTTCAGTTCATTAACTTGGAATATCTCTCCATTTGTATAGATTTCCTTTGATTTCTTTCATCACTGTCTGGCTATTTTGAGCATATGAATCCCGCATATGTCTTGCTAGATTTACATCAAAATATTTTAATTTTTTAAAACAATTGTAAACAGTATTGTATTTTTAATTTCAAGTTCCACATGTTATTTGCTAGTATATAGAAATATAACAGATTTTTTATGTTGACCTTGTATCTATACTGAAGTCACTAAACAGTTGTAGGAGTTATTTTGCAATATTGGGTTGACCAAAAAGTTCATTCAGATTTTCCTGTAAATTCAGATGATCTTAAATGGAAAAATCTGAATGAATTTTTTGACCAACCCAATACATTCCTTGTGATTTTTTTGTGAAACAACATGTAATCTGAAAATACGAACACTTTGATTTCCTCCTTTCCAATGTAGACACCATTTAGTTCCTTTTCTTCCTTACTGCACTGGCTGAAACTTCCAGTTCTATGTTGAATAGTTGTGAGAGTGGGTATCCTGGCTTTCCCCATCCCAAAAGGAAAGTATCCACTTTTCATCATTACGACTGGTGCAGCGACACGATTGTTTTTTTACGAACATTCTTTTACTAAATTGTAGTTTTCCTCTACCCCTATTTTGCTGATTGTTTTATGATGAGTGGCTGTTGGATTTTGTCAAGTATTCATCGTTAATTGATGGATATGATCATGTGACTTTTCTCCTTTAACCTGTTAACATGGAAGATTATGCTGACAAAATTTCACCTTGAACCAGGTTTTCATCACAGAACAAACCCGTGTTGGTCATGGTACATAATTCTTTTCTTCTCAGTTCAGTTCAGTTCAGTCACTCAGTCGTGTCCAACTCTTTGCAACCCCATGAACCACACCACGCCAGGCCTCCCTGTCCAACACCAACTCCCCAGAGTCCATCCAAACCCATGTCTATTGAGTCAGTGATGCCATCTAACCATCTCATCCTTTGTCGTCCCCTTCTCCTCCCACCTTCAATCTTTCCCAGCACTGGGGTCTTTTCAAATGAGTCAACTCTTCGCATCAGGTGGCCAAAGTATTAGAATTTCAGCTTCAACANTATTGAGTCAGTGATGCCATCTAACCATCTCATCCTTTGTCGTCCCCTTCTCCTCCCACCTTCAATCTTTCCCAGCACTGGGGTCTTTTCAAATGAGTCAACTCTTCGCATCAGGTGGCCAAAGTATTAGAATTTCAGCTTCAACATCAGTCCTTCCAATGAACACCCAGGACTGATCTCCTTTAGGATGGACTGATTGGATCTTCTTGAAGCCCAAGAGACACTCAAGAGTCTTCTCCAACACCACAGTTTAAAAGCATCAGTTCTTTGGCACTCAGCTTTTTTCACAGTCCAACTCTCACATCCATACATGACCATTGGAAAAACCATAGCCTTGACCAGATGGACCCTTGTTGACAATGTAATGTCTCTGATTTTTAATATGCTATCTAGGTTGGTCATAACTTTTCTTCCAAGGACTAAGCGTCTTTTAATGTCCTGGCTACAGTCACCATCTGCATTGATTTTGGACCCCAGAAAAATAAAGTCAGCCACTGTTCCCACTATTTCTCCATCTATTTCCCATGAAGTGATGGGACCGGATTCCGTGATCTTCGTTTTCTGAATGTTGAGCTTTACGCCAACTTTTTCACTCTCCTCTTTCACTTTCATCATGANTTTGGTTTGAAGCAGGCATTACAGAGGCACCAAGGACCCCAAGCAAAGAGAGTGGTACCACCAGACAAGAGTACTGGAGTAGCCATTCCCTTCTCCAGGGGATCTTCCCAACCCAGGAATTGAACCAGGGTCTCCTGCATTGCAGGCGGATTCTTTACCAACTGAGCTACCAGAACTGTCAATTATGAATCCACTATCTGGCAAAATTATCCTTCAGAAAAAGTGGAAAATAAAGACATTTTCCAGATTAAGAAAAAAATAAGATAATCAGTTGTTAGCAGAGTAATCCTTTTAAAATAGGTGAGAAATCTCTCCAAATAGAAAATGGCAATAGGAGTAGGCTGAGACCATCAGAGATTTTTTTTTTTTAAGCAACAGAATAGCTAAAAATAGAAGTATGCATAACAGATCATCGTATGCCTCATGAGTTTCTATAATTATATTTTGTGGCTGAAGCAAAACTTACAACACCATCTGATGTGGTACTCAGTGCATGTGGAGGAAATACTGCAGACAGTTATACTTAGAATTTGGGGACGGTACGTGATGCTCGTCTGTGGCCGTGATACCATCCTGCCAAACTCAGCCTGGGGCTAGAGGCTCTTCATCCTTCAGTTCTCATTTTGCACAATTTTGCTGCATCCTTTAGATGGGGGTGGGGATGTGATGGAATAAGAAATGAGGGGTAGGTGGCTGGCCGTGGGCAAAGCTGTGGACAGGAGGCTGGCTCCTGCAGCTGGCTGCAGATGGACATCTGTGGCAGGAGTTTTGGCCATTACCACCCTCTCCACTACCAGATAGACGGAGGGCCAGGACCCCTCCAGGAGGGCCGCTGTGTTGTCTTCTTCGTCTCAGAGTCCCCCTACTAAGTCTCCCTATTTTCACATTTAGCACCCTAGGTTGATTCCTCACTCCAAGTGATTGTGATTAGGGAGGGAGATATTAGTACCCAGGCCAGGGCCACTTCTAAAACATGGCTCTTTGAGTGCCCAGAGTCCAAGTCCTGACAAAGAGGATGTTGGAATTTCAGTACCCACTTCTTCTTCATCCAAGTAGCCCAGTGAAGTGAACAACCTATCCAATATCACATGATGGTTCTGTCCTACAGAAGGTCTCAGCTCCTGTGTACTTGTCACTTTAAGTCCAGAGAGACCTAAAGAATACATCCTGAGGAAAGGACTACCTCTATTAATCTGCCTGTTGCCTTTCTTCTCCAGAAGGCAGCCTTTGCGAGTCCTGTGCATTCTACCAGCCAGCCATGTTCACTTCCTATGCTCAGCAGCTCCTTAAAGCCCCTTCAGTTAGTATATTGGTAACTGCTGCTCTCTATAAAATTTCAATGAAAAAACAAAAAAGTCTTTTGTCTGTGTGAGTCCCCAGTATGGACTCTGTCTTCTCTTCATCGTTTCTAGACAAATATTGAATTATTTGTTGTGCTTTTAAGATTGGTAAGTACCTGAAATATATTTGTTAGCTTCCCTAGTGGCTCAGACAGTAAAGCATCTGTCTGCAATGCAGGAAACCTGGGTTCGATCCCTGGGTTGGGAAGACCTTGTGGAGCAGGAAATGGCAGCCCACTCCAGTATTCTTGCCTGGAAAATCCCATGGACTGCAAAGCCTGGTAGGTTACCATCCATGGGGTCGCAAAGAGTCGGACATAACTGAGCGACTTCACTTTCACAATGTGAATATTTTCCTAAGTTATTTTTTAATATTAGTCTACCATATTGTTAAAGGCCACAGGGCACAGATATCCCTGCATGAAATGTTACTGGAAGAAGGGACAGGTGAGTCCAAGAGGAAGCTGGCATCTCCAGAAACTTGTAGACAAGACTCTTACATATCTTCACTTACATTGTGTTTTTGCAGTCTTATTTTCTTAGACATCCTAATAATCTTTAAAATATTTCTCCTGACCTGCCTTACCTCTCACTGAAGCATTCTCTTGGTGAGCAGGAACAAATGGTTTGTTCTATGCAATGACAGGACACCGAAGCCACTGGCTCCTGCAGAACTAGAAACCCACTACATTTTCATAATGCAGTACACTTTTTTAAAAGCGCTGCAATTAAAATTGAAGGCAGTCCCAGAAAGGCGAGTATTGGATCTTAAGAAATCTTATGCTTGTCTGTCCCATGGAATTCTCCACGCAAGAATACTAGAGTGGGTAGCCATTCCCTTCTCCAGGGGATCTTCCCAACTCAAGGACTGAACTCAGGACTCCTGCATTCCAGGCAGATTCTTTACTATCTAAGCCACCAGGGAAGCTCACTTATTTCCTAATACTTAAAAAAAACACCTGTGTTCTGCCTGTTTTTAAGGATACCCTGAGTATCAGTGAGAAAGGTCCCTGCATGTACAAGGGGGGTTGCAAAGAAGCACAACAATTTGAGGGAGACAAACCTGGTGACTTCGACAGTAAAGAATCCACCTGCAATGTGGGAGACCTAGGTTTGATCCCTGGGTTGGGAAGATCCCCTGGAGGAGNAGTATCAGTGAGAAAGGTCCCTGCATGTACAAGGGGGGTTGCAAAGAAGCACAACAATTTGAGGGAGACAAACCTGGTGACTTCGACAGTAAAGAATCCACCTGCAATGTGGGAGACCTAGGTTTGATCCCTGGGTTGGGAAGATCCCCTGGAGGAGGGCATGACAACCCACTCCAGTATTCTTTGCTGGCGGGCTACAGCCCATGGGGTCACAAAGAGTCAGACATGACTGAGCAACAAAGCACACAGACCAAGGTAGGGTTCCCTAGGTGGCTCAGTGGGTAAAGGACCTGCCTGCAATGCAGGAGATGCTGGAGATATGGGTTCGATTCCTGGGTCAGCAAGATCTCCTGGAGGAGGGCATGGTAACACACTCCAGTATACTTGCCTGGAATCCCAAGGACAGAGGAGCCTGGCGGGCTAGTCTGTAGGTTGCAAAGAGTCAGACATGACTGAAGCATCTGAGCACAGCACACAGGCCAAGATAGTATCAGAAAATTAGCTATACTTTAATATTTTTTCAATATTGTACTTAAAGACATTGAAAATATTTTCATCCACATAGAAAATGATCTATTTATTATCTTACTTGAAATGTTTTTGTGATATGAAGAATTTTTAAATCCTCTCATGTCTGAATGAGAAAAAAAAGTTACAAAAGTTAAGGGGAAAGAATGGAAATTCCACTCAGTAGAAATTGATCCTAAACATAGATTAAGGGACCAGGCAAANCTATTTATTATCTTACTTGAAATGTTTTTGTGATATGAAGAATTTTTAAATCCTCTCATGTCTGAATGAGAAAAAAAAGTTACAAAAGTTAAGGGGAAAGAATGGAAATTCCACTCAGTAGAAATTGATCTTAAACATAGATTAAGGGACCAGGCAAAACATGGTTTTCAGATTCTACCTACACAGACTGAATTTTTTATGAATTATATGAATTTATATTACTTTCATAGAACATTTATCTCCTTCCAAATCAACAAACTAACCTGCGAATTAAAATGAAATGCTTTTCAAAATGAAAAATGACTCAAAAAGTTATTTGCTGCAATGTATTTTCACACTGCCACATTGCATATACTTAAAAAAAATTCACAAAACAATAGTTTGTCTTATATGTTTAAATCATTGTTGAATATGGTTTCACTAACCTCATTTGAAAAAAGAAAAAATTCGAGCCTGCAAAATAGCTAAATTACTTACATGAAATTTAAACTGTTTCATCCTGCTGATTTTAGTATACTAATTACATTTTGGAAGAAGGCAAGAATGAAAAAAAAAAGTCAATTTTTATGTTACGCTGCTTTTTCTAATGGTTGCTCATACACACCACCCCTAGCAGTCAATTAAGGCCATATTTCACTGGGGAGATTTGACTTGCTTTTTTTTTTTCTTTTTAATTATTACAAAACCATTATCTTCTTGAAATGTCACTGCTCAAGTCATCAGGCAAAGCAGGCTATGAGATGTTTCAACATTTATCGTTTCCAAGTTCACAGTTAGTACAGGATTAAATCAATTTTAATTTCGTTGAGAGAGGCTCCTTCTATTTTTAAACAAATATGATTCGGCCTCAGGTCATTGTCATTTTAATGGCGAAGTGTGTCACTTGCACACACATTCGCCTCTCCAGGCGATCTTCCATTCGGGTTGTTATGGAAATGAAGCCGCCGGGGGTAGGTTTTACCTGCAGAAGGGTGAGGACTACCTGTCAAAAACTCCCCAGGGCAGATCCTGCGCCCAGGGCGTGAGGAGCTGGGTGCACAGGGCTACTGCACCCAGGACGTGCTAGAAGGGGACCAGGGGCACCTGAGCCCACAACTCCCTTAAAATACAGAAACCCTTGAAACACAAAGACTATCAGTTTTTATCATTCCCACCCTGGAAAGTAATGTGATGGATGCAAGAGAGCAAGAACGGTGACACAGAGGAATCTGTCCCGTTATCTCCTTGGTGTGTCTCCAAAGAGAGCAAATTCATTTAGCAAGGCCCACTGGACCTTCAAGGAGCCAAGCAAGGGACCTCAAAGCAAGATTCAAAATCTGCCCTTTTTTTTCAAACATGGTAATTGGCATCAATGTGGCTATTGCCTTTACTGTCAGGTCTTCTGGTTCTTGTGGCCTAGTAGGGGACCAGATTTGCTTGTGTGAACTCCAATCATCTCAGGGTACTTTATTTTGTGTGGTTTTGTTTTCTTTTTTTTTCACTGAAGTATAGTTGCTGTCCAATAGTAAGTAACTTACAGGTGCACAATATAATGATTCATAATTTTTAAAGGCTATACTCCATTTATAGTTATTATGAAATATTGGCTCTATTCCCCATGTTATACAATATATTCTTGTACTTTATACTTAATAGTTTGCACCTCTTACTCCTCCACTCCTATCTTGTCCCGTCCCCCTTCTCTCTCCCCACGGGTAACCACTAGTGTGCTCTCTATATCTATGAATCTGCTCCTTTTTTTGTTACATTCACTAGATTGTTGCATTTTTTAGATTTCGTATGTAAGTGATATCACACAGTATTTGTCTTTGACTTATTTCACTTAGCCTGATGTCCTCCAAATCCATCCATCTTGCTGCAAACAATAAAATTTCATTCTTT
The DNA here is from genome assembly GCA_006410875.1 of Neotragus pygmaeus. Classification (NCBI taxonomy): domain Eukaryota; kingdom Metazoa; phylum Chordata; class Mammalia; order Artiodactyla; family Bovidae; genus Neotragus; species Neotragus pygmaeus. The sequence continues at coordinate 802,008 of SJYV01028392.1, read as the reverse complement.
TCTTTATGAATGAGTGGTATTTCTATATAAATAGTGGTAAAGAACCTGCCTGCCAATGCAGAAGGCATAAGAGACTCAGGTTCGATCCCTGGGTCAGGAAGATCCCCTGGAGGAGGGCATGGCAACCCACTCCAATATTCTTGCTTGGAGAATCCCATGGACAGAGGAGCCTGGTGGGATATAGTCTGTGGGGTCACAAAGATTTGGATATGACTGAGTAACTAACACTTTCATTTTCATTACTTACCTTACTTTGGTTCAGTTGTCACCCCTGAAGGCCACAGTTTACTCCATTTCACCAGCTTTCCCACTAACGTTCTCTTTGTGTCCCAGGATCCAATCCATGACATCACACTGCATTTAGTAGTCATGTTTCTCCAGCCTGCTTTGGTCAGTGATGAGTTTCAGAGTATATCCTCATTTTTGAGGAAGTATATAAATATAAATATATATATATATATATACACACACATACATACCACATCTTTATCCATTCAGCTGTTGACAGACACTTGGGTTGCTTGCCTTTTCTTTTCTTTTCTTAAAGACAAGCGGGTAGAAAAATCCTGGAGGTGCTGGCAGGGAATACACTTCTCCAGTTGTAGATGGGCTCCAGTTCTTCAGTGTTCCTGCCAGAAAAGATAGCACCATATTTCATACTGGTTTTCCTACTTCATGTCCCCTTTTTTAACAGCTCTGATATAGTTGATTCATTCATTCAAATGTTGTATGGCAAATATTGCAAATCTAAAATAAGGCCTTCAAGTCTTAGCAGTTCCTTTATACCTAGAGATCTCTACCTAGAGACCTAGGTAGAGAGGGCACTGTCACCTGGTAATGTGGAGTCCTCAGTGAAGAGTGAATGCCAGGTAGGAAGCTGTTTCCTGCCAAGTTTGGGGGAATCCAGCTCATGTCTTTATCATCGTCCTTCGCTTCTTCTGGCATATTACCCACAAGGCAAGAGACTAAAAATGCAAATTCCTCCATTAGAGTTTCTTGTCCATGGAAACATGGACACATGGAGTTTTGCCTGCTCCTTTGTCAATAATATTATTTGAAACACTCCACTGTTGTTACAACAACCACAGGAAGCCCTGGTACTATAAGTTCCATTAATTTTAAACACTCTTTTTGATATGCAAACATTCAATGCTTGAGAAAATGGCAATACATAGCAATATCGTGTCACAAAGTTGAGTGAATACTAAGAAAACTCATTTCTCCCTTTGGGATTTTGAATCCCAAATGCGGGAAGTGGGGGCGGTAGGGGAGAAGGACAAACAAGGACGCCAAGCCTGGAGGGAAGGAAGGAGAGGACATCATTGACAGCGCCACACCACTGTCTTCCTCTGCTGGATTTTTCCTTCTTGGATTTCTGGTCCCCATCATTGCCTGTCTGGGCCTCATTCATCTTGATTCTCACAAGAGAGAACTGGGCTTTCTCTGAAGGAATGTCTTAGAAAACATCAGGTTAGTTTGTCGATTGCAGCTCTAAAAACTTGGCTGACCAGCCTTGAATGCTATGCCTCGCTCTGGGCCCTTGGAACCTCCTTGCCTTTCTCTATTAACATGGCTTGAGCTTTGCCACTGAAGACCACCTGGATCCACTGCCTTGGGGTCCAGGCCCCCAGGTTAGATGCCATCTTCCTTGGAGCTCAACTGAGTCACTTCTCTCTATCGTGTCTCCTACCGGGTTATCCCTAAGGGAATTTTCCCCAGGTTCCCTCTAAGGACCTGGTCCTCTATCCTACTCCTCGGGAGAAAGGAAAATGGTATCCACCCTCCCATCACTACAATATGCACTATCACATAAGAATAAAACTATTCTGAAAATAAACAGTACTCACAGAGAATTGTCAAAGGAAAATTATTTCCAACCAATCAGTGCCATGACTGCATTACTTAGTCAGCTCTAGATAGGAAATGCCTTTCAACATTCTTTTCTGTGTGAAATACCAGAGACTCTTTAAAAATGTAAGGTGTTCATGTTTATAAAATACACTCAACAAGCACAAGTGGTATGATGTATCAATAACACAAATGCAACTTTATTTTGCTTTCCTGTTGTCTCTGTGCTCAGTGAGGGATGTTCATCAACACCTGACCCTGCTCAGGGAGGCCCCAGCTTTGCCCAAGTTAAAAAAAAGTTTTTTAAATCTGCGTAACCAATGCAGATTTTCAAATCTGCGTAACCAACGCAGTCTCATTTGTTAGGCGAGTCCTCTCTCCCTGAGCTGGGATCCAAGGTGGGTTACAGGGAGAACCAGTTCCACTATCCTTTCTGGCTCATCCCTTCCCCCTACACTGAAGAGATGCCAGTGTGTGGTGGCTGGGCTCAGCAGGAGAAAGGAAATGGGGGCACCAAGTTCCCTACTTGACAGAAACAACTGCAGAATGCTTTGCCCTCTCTGGTATGGCAGCTGACAAATGCTTTTCTCTCATCAGCACTTTCACTGCAGAGAAGTATACACACATACACACACACACACCCTCCCACCCTCAGCCAGGTCCCAACGACTGCAACACCACCTCGTCCACACCCATTCCCACCCACACATTCTCTGGGCATGGGCAATGCCTCCCGTTCCCTAGACTGCTGCTACATGTTCTGTCCTTGCTTACTGGTGGTCCTCCCCTATAGACTCACCCAGGGGAAGGCCCAGCCCCCTGCCAGTGGTCCAGTGCTCCTGACTCCCAAACTTGTTATCAGTAAATCAGGTCCCACTACTCACCGCTAACAAAATCAATCACATAGTCCTAAATGGTAGAGGAGAAATGTGCCTTCAGTCAGAATGTCAGCAATATGGGGAGATGGCGAATTCAGTGTTCTCCCCAAACCACCTCTGAAGATTCTGCTTGGCCATGAAACTTCATAAAGAGAAACAAGTGAGTGATCTCAGTTGATCATTGAGACAGAGGGTCAGAGTCGTCACCATCTCCCACTGTGTGCAGGCTTGTGTGCAAATTTGTCGACTCCTTGTGATCTTATTCTAGACGTTATCTTGGTCACGCAGTTTGTTCCCAAGATTACTGAAGGGGAAGCTAAGGAAGAGATCTGTTCATCTGTAAATTACTTTTTCCAAATTCCTACTTCTGTGATCTATAGAAAGAACCAACAGGTTAGGCAAAGAATTGTGTGATCAAAAGATTTAAGATATTTGCTTGGGCTGAGGTGAGTAGAGCATGGGGGTGCCTGATTTGAAAGTTTGTTACAATATAACTTTGCTAAAGTGACAGGAAAAGGGGCTTCCTGCTGAGGGCAGTGTCCTACGAAGAGCTGCTTACAAATTCTTGCTCACGGGGACCTAACATATTTTCCTGCACCATTTAATTGGAGAAGCTGTTTTGGTTATGATTGCTGTATAATAATATACCCCAAAACTTAGTGGTATAAAACAACAAACCATTTTGTTGTGATCATGTGATATCCCAGTTAGAAATGAGAAATGAAGTATCAATTCTTGCCATATCAACAAACAAGAATGTTACTACCATTAGCGACTCCTATCCAGCCCTCCAAATGTGAATTTCTGAGCCCAGAGCAAGTGCAGGAAAAACAACACCTGCTATTCAGCAACTATCAGGCTGCCCCCTACCGTGAGCGAGGAACTAAGAATGTGAAAAATCTAATAGTGGGTTGCTGGCACCAGATAGCTGAGATGCATATGAAAGGAATGATTATAGTAAGCCCAGATTCTTGCATCTTCCCATTCGGAGGAAAGTGCTAAATTACTTAACTTGGGATATCTGCTTTTTCTTAATTAACAATAATCTTCTGATTTTCAGACTACCTGCCCCTTGTGGCAAATTTCTATGTAAATTGACTTCTCCCCCCACTCACCCCACCTCCTCAGAACAGTTCTTTCAGGGCTACTTGAGGGGCTATCTTCTGGGCCTGAACTCCTAAAAATTCCCACCAAATAAAACATAACTCTCAACTTCTAGGTTGTGATTATTTTTTAAGTCAACAGAAACAAACATTCCAATACAAAAGAGGTAAAAGAATAGAAAAAATATTTCACCAAAGACAATATAAAAATGGGGAATAAGCAAATAAGATGTTCAGCATTATCAATCAGGAGGGAAATGAAATTGCAATTTCCATGAGATGTCACCACGCTGCTGTTGTTCAGTCACCAAGTCGTGTCTGACTATTTGCAACCCCTTGGACTGCAGCTTGCCAGGCTCCTCTATCCTCCACTATCTCTCACAGTTTGCTCAAATTCATATACATTGAGTTGGTGATGCTATCTAACCATCTCGCCATCTGCCACCACCCTCTTCTCCTTTTGCCTTTAATCTTTCCAACATCAGGGTCTTTTTCAATGAATTGGCTCTTTGCATCAGGTGGCCAAAGTATTGAAGCTTTGGCTTCAGCATCAGTCCTTCCAATGAATATTCAGGGGTAATTAGTTTCCTTTAGGATTGACTGGTTTGAGCTCCTTGCAGTCCAAGGGATTCTCAAGAGACTTCACCAGCACCACAAAATTCAAAACCATCGATTCTTTGGCTTCTTTAAGAAGAAATGGCAGAGAATACACAGAAGAACTATACCAAAAAAAGTCTTAATGACCAGGGAAACCATGATGGTGTGATCACTCACCTAGAGCCAGACATCCTGGAGTGGGAAGTCAAGTAGGCCTTAGGAAGCATTACTACAAACAAAGCTAGTAGAGGTGATGGAATTCCAGCTGAGCTATTTCAAATACTAAAAAATTATGCTGTTAGGGGAAGCACACTGATTGAAATCGCCCACCCTGACCAGGCACCATAGTAACTATTTGCATGAGTTATTTTACAACAGGAGATCCTGGTAAGGAACACGGAACTAATAAGCCACCACCAACTGGAAGAGTTCGGGAAAGGTCAAAAGGAGANTAATTTTTGCCATAAGGGTGGTGTCATCTGCATATCTGAGGTTATTGATATTTCTCCCAGCAATCTTGATTCCAGCTTGTGCTTCTTCCAGCCCAGCATTTCTCATGATGTACTCTGCATATAAGTTAAATAAGCAGGGTAACAATATATAGCCTTGACGTACTCCTTTCCTGGTTTGGAATCAGTCTGTTGCTCCATGTCCAGTTCTAACTGTTGCTTTTGGACCTGCATACAGATTTATCAGGAGGCAGGTCAGGTGGTCTGGTATTACCATCTTTTGAAGAATTTCCCAGTTTGTTCTGATCCGCACAAAGACTTTGGTGTAGTCAATAAAGCAGAAGTAGATGTTTTTCTGGAACTCTCTTGCTTTTTTGATGATCCAGAGGATGTTGGCAATGTGATCTCTGGTTTCTCTGCCTTTTCTAAATCCAGCTTGAATATCTGGAAATTAACAGTCATGGACTGCAAGGATATCCAACCAGTCCATTCTAAACGAAATCAGCCCTGGATGTTCTTTAGAAGAACTGATACTATAGCTGAAACTCCAGNTGTGATCTCTGGTTTCTCTGCCTTTTCTAAATCCAGCTTGAATATCTGGAAATTAACAGTCATGGACTGCAAGGAGATCCAACCAGTCCATTCTAAATGAAATCAGCCCTGGATGTTCTTTAGAAGAACTGATACTATAGCTGAAACTCCAGTATTTTGGCTACCTCATGCGAAGAATTGACTCATTGGAAAAGACTGATGCTGGGAGGGATTGGGGACAGGAGGAAAAGGGGATGACAAAGGATGAGATGGCTGGATGGCATCACCAACTCGATGGATGTGAGTCTGAGTGAATTCCAGGAGATGGTGNTTCTGTCTGTGATATTGATTGTACTGTAGTTTTGAAAGATGTCACCTTTGGGGAAACCGGGTAAAGGGTACACAGGGTACAATAATCTCTGTATCATTTTTTACAACTGTAGGTAAATCTACAATTTATTTAAGCTAAAAAGTTTAAAATCACTTACTGTCTTAGCACATCGTTCACAATAACCAAAACGTGGAAGCAACCCAAGTATTCATCAATGGATGCATGAATAAAGAAAGTGTGATTTATCCATGCCTGGGTGTACGCTCAGTCTCTAAGTGGTGTCCAACTCTTTAAGACTCCATGGACTGCCGCCTGCCAGGTTCCTCTGCCCATGGGATTTTTCACACAAGAATACTAGAGTGGCTGGCCATTTCCTACTCCAGGGAATCTTTCCAATTCAGGGACTGAATCCATGTCTCCTGCATCTCCTGCTTTAGGAGGCAGATTCTTTGTCACTGAGCCATCTGTGAAGCCTCTATCTATACAATGGGATATTATTCAGCCTTAAAATGAAATGAAATCTGGCATATAGGTAAACCTTAAGGATGTTATGCTAAATGAAATAAGTCCATCACGAAAGGGAAAACACCGTGTGATTCCCCTTATATGAGGTTTCTAGAATAGCCAAATTTGTAAAGACGGAAAGTATACTGGTGGGTGCCAGGGGCTAGGAGGAGCGGAGATGGGAATTAATGTTTAACAAAGTTATAGTTTCAGTTTGGAAAAATGAGAAGGTTCTGGAGATGGATGGTAATGATGGTTGCACAATAATGTGAATGTACTTAATATCACTGAACTGTACACTTAAAAATTATTAAGATTGTAAATTTTAGGTTATGTGTATCTTACCACAAATTAAAAAAAAAATTTTTTTATGTATATGGGGAATTCCCTGGCAGTCCAGCGGTTAGGATTCTATACTTTCACTGCCAAGGGCCCAGGTTCAATCTCTGGTTGGAGAACTAAGAATTTAATTTTTTAATTTAAAAAATTATTATGCTTTAAAAAAAGACAAGTAACAAGCAAAGGAAAACTGGAAATGACTCATTGGCTATTCACATAGCTGAGAACCAAAGCCACGGGTCTGGGTCCAGGCATGGCTGGCCCTAGGGCTTCACACGGAGTCATAAGGACCTATCCTCTCCATCTTTGCATGCACCTTTTTCTATGTTACATCCATCTCAGGCAAGCTCTCTCTATGTGAGAGCAAAATGGCCAGTGGCAAGTCCAGTGTCATTACTTACTGTTTACAAGTAATGACATCCAAAAGGAAAAGCTAAACTCTGTCTCTCCAAATAGCCATGTCAATTCCTAAAGAGAACTCAACTAAGCCAGCCCATGCGTACGCTCGCTCCTGATGTGGGGAAGATGGGGCACATGATTGACACCCCCTGCCCACATTTACCTGGAATGGACTGGGTTCCATTTCCACCAGGAAAGTGTGTGGGCATGTCCACCACAGCGAGGACACAAACTTTGTGACATTCAATCGTACTTCAATACAATCCAAAGTCTGTTAGCTTCAAGAGACTTTTCCCAGAATAAATAAATCCTGGAGCATCTAGACACAAAACCAGGTGAAACTGTACAAATTTATAGGAATAATTCTCTGGTGATAACTAAATCACTAGGTCTATGTAGTATTACAATTTTATATTTTAAAGAAAATGAGAACTTATAATCAGTGGAGATAATGAAAGTGGTTTGGAATTAGGAACAAAGGTTTTCCGTTCTTTAATGGCACATATTCCTGCTGTACTTGGCAGGAAGCTTCGTTTCTATTAAGATTGTCCTTGTAGTTTTTCTAGAATTCCTCCTGGAAACAGTCTGTAGGAGATACTGGTTGAGCACACTGGGTACGCACCTGTGAAACAGTATTAATCTCCTTTGCAAGTGTGATGTAAGGTGCCTCTTTTGCTAAGAAAGGACTTGTGTTGAGCAGGTATTTGTAGCACTTATGTGTAGCGCCTACCTGCATTCTTTCTAGTCTCATCCAACTTTTTGCGACCCTGTGACTGGTGACTTATGGTGACTGGAAAGCTAACACTGAGTGTCCCAGACATCTTTGCCACTAGGACCCTGAGTTCTAGCAAAGCAGATAGCAGACATGAGTGGTGAGAAGTAGCACAAGGATATTGTATCTCCTGGGACAGCTCTGGGGGAGGTTCTAGAATCAGAGGGTAAGTGATGACACTTGCATGGGAATCCCATTATAAAACTCTTAAACATCTCCTGGCTCCCCTTTGTTCCTTCAAGAATTTCTTTAAGCTGATCAAAACTCTTTTTGCTTAAGAAGGGACCTCTTTTCAGGGCTTCCCAGGTGGCTCAGTGGTAAAGAATCCACCTGTCAATATAAGAGATGCGAGTTTGATCCCTGGGGGTGGGAAGACTCCTTGGAGAAAGAAATGACAACTCTTTCCAGTATTCTTGCTTGGGAAATCCCATGGACAGAGGAGTCCGACACGATGGAGTGACTAAACAGCAGCAACAGCAAGACCTCTTTTGGCTTAAATCTACTTGAGTGCAGTCTGTGCCCACTTTGTATAACAGTAAATGCTAGAAGGGCCACAGTTTTCATAAGAACTTAGGAAAGAGAGTGCTGTGCTCAAAGGGTGAATGAGTGAGTGAGTGAAGTCGCTCAGCCATGTCTGACTGTTTGAGACCCCATAGACTGTAGCCTACCAGGCTCCTCTGCCCATGGGATTTTCTAGGCAAGAGTATGGAGTGGGCTGCCATTTCCTTCTCCAGGGGATCTTCTCAACCCAGGGATCAAACCCGGGTCCCCCGCACTGCAGACAGATGCTTTACCCACTGAACCACCAGGGAATTCCAAAGGATAGTAGATTCTCAAAGGATAGTAGATTTAAAAAACTAAACTAGAACCCCAATCTGGACTCCAGAAAGCATGCCTCATCTTGCAGGGCCTGTGACCTGCCCCTGACCTGTGGCCCCCATGCCCATTGCTCTAGTTCTCACTTCAGAGACCTGCCCCTTAAGGTGGCTCCATTCCTGCGTCCACTGCTGCAGCAGTCCTCCAGGACCTAATGCCTGATGATCTGAGGCGGAGCTGATGTAATAATAATAGAAATAAGAAAGTGAAGCGAAAGTGTTAGTTGCTCAGTCGTTTCCATCTCTTTGTGAACTATGGACTGTAGGCAGCCAGTCTCCTCTGTCCATGGAATTCTCCAAGCAAGAATGATGGGGTGAGTAGTGATTCCCTTCTCCAGGGAATCTTCCTGACCCAGTGATCAAACCCAGGTCTCCTGCATTGCAAGCAGGTTCTTTGCCACTAGGAAAATATGCACAATAAATATAATGCCCTTGAATCATCCCCAAACCATCTCCCCATGCCACCAGGTCCATGGAAAAATTGTCTTCCACAAAACTGGTCCCTCCTGCACACAAGCCTTTTGTGCCCCATTGCATGGTCTACAGGGGCCACACATGCCTGTCCTCCCTGGCTGAGGAAAGGCATAGAGACCAGGCATCATTCCCGATGAAAAGTAGGTTGTCAATAAATGCTTTTTAACAGAACTAAATTTTTTCTTGCGTTAGGCTATTTCAGAGAAACAGAGCCTTCCCTGATGGCTCAATGGGTAAAGATTCCGCCTGCAATGTAGGAGACATAGGAGATGTGAGTTCGATCCCTGGGTTGGGAAGATCCCCTGGAGGAAGAAATGGCAATCCACTCCAGTATTCTTCCCTGGACAATCCCCTGGACAGAGGAGCCTGGAGGGCTACAGTTCATAGAGTCTCAAAGAGCTGGACATGACTGAGTGACTGAACACACACACATGATTGTGAGGGCTGGCAATTCTGAAGGGCAGGCCAAGGACTCAGGAATAGTTGATGTTGCAGAATTCCTTTTTTTTTTTTTTTCTTAAAGTCTTCAGCTGATTGGATGAGGCCCACTCACATTATATTAGGTAATCTGCTTTGCTCAGAGCCTACTGATTTAAATGTTGATCTCATCTACCAAATACCTTCACAGTGATATGTGGACTGGGGTTTTAACAAACACTGGAGTCAGCTTTGTTAGCCCAACAAAGCTGATACATAGAATTAACCACATTGGTGTATCTTTTGCCCAACACCTGATAGTGTTCAGTTGTCACCGAGTGGGACCCTATGGGGCCTTCCCAGGGCAGGCCCTTTCCCTGTATCCTCCCTCTGCTTCAGCTCTTCTCTGAAGTATCCAGATAACAATATCTGAAACACACTGACAGGTGTGAAAACCCCCCACCAAATGTTAACCCCTTGATGATTATAAGCAAGTAGCAACCAGACCTCCTGGCACCTAGGATTGATAAAGTCAACCCCTGTGACACCTCACCATCAGCCAATCAGAGGATTGTGCCTGAGCTCATCACATGCCCTGCCGCCCCCTTCCTTCTTCTGCCCTTTAAAAATGTTTTGCTGAAACACTTCTGGGAACTCAGGGCTTTTAGGGGGCATGAGCCGCCCGTCTCCCTGCTTGGTTTTGCAGTAAACCTTTCTCCACTCCAAACTCTGACTTCTCGGTTTTGGCCTCAACTTGCACTAACACAGTAAGTGAAGGAGTGGGGTAGGAGGGAGGAGGAGGGAAGGAGAGAGAAGGAAGGGAGGGGAAGGGAGGGAAAAGAAGGGGAGGGGAAGGGAAGGGGTCTCCCAGTCTTGCTGCTGTGCTGGTTGTGATGGCTATTTGAGTACCCTTATCAGAGCCCCTGAATCTTTTTCTGTAAGATGGTCNGGGAAGGGAGGGGAAGGGAGGGGAAGGGGGCTTCACTCTCCCACCCCCAGGTTAGGTGTGTGGGGCTAATGAGAAGACAACCATGTACCCTATTCATGTAACTGTGTGGTGTTAAATGAAACAAAATCCATCTCAGTACATTGCAAAGCTCTAATTGGCCTTATTGAAAGATTCATGGATAAGGCAGCCAAAGGCCATAGAAAGGGAAAGATTTTTCAAGGCATAACAAGGAAGTTTAACAAAAAGATGAATTTCAGGCTTAGGTAACCTATCTATGGACTCTGGAAGGTGTCTTTTTTGTAGATTACCTCATCTTCCTTTGGGGCATGAAGAGTGTCCATGTAATAGATCACTTCATTGCTGTTGACCAGAAAACACCATTCTTGAGATACTGTAATTGCAGTTGGGTTAGATATTAAGCCCCGGGTTTGATGGCATCGCTTAGCATAAATGACTCCATTTTGGGCCTAAGGTTTTCCTATTAACAGTAAGTAGGTGAAATTTTCCAGAAACAGCACATTTCTTTTTTCCAGATTTAGTTTCTCACTTTCCCAGGGCTGAGTTGAATGGACACCTCTTTGCCTTCCTCTGGGATTAGCCTGGCCTCCTTGGGTTTCCTAGGAAAATCAGGAGTCATTGCCCTGTTCCTGTAGTAGACTGGACGTTTGGAGAGGCAATATGATTGCAAAACTGCCTTCATCAGCCCCCTAACACCCACCTTGAATTTCAAATTGTTGCCCATTTTTTAAACCAGCATTTTCTCCCCATCTGCAGGTCTCAACTAACCAGAGCCTCACTAACAACTTGCTGGCATCTCTGAGAAAGGGCTGAGTTATCTCCAGAAGGCACTCGCACCCCAGTGTATCTCCCCAAATATTCACACATAGTGTAATGTGTTATTTTAACATTCTCCAAACACTCTCTCAGAATATAGTTTAAAACACATGGAGTCACTTCTTTATGACACAGCAAAAAAACTCAAAGAACAATTTAGTTGTGACAGATTTCATTAGGAAAAAAAAGTTCTTGCTTCAGTTTTCACTTTCTGTGACTAGCTATCTCTCTTAAATATTGTTTCAAGTCTTCCACCTTTGGAAGCTACTTTACAAAGTACATGCCTTATTTTTCTCCTTGATTAGACTGATTCTAAATTTGCTTCCTGTTTTCAGAAGAAGGAAGGAAGGTGTCTACAAAACAGTCCAGTAATGTTCCTAGTGAAAGTCTGAAGCCCCAGAGCACACTTCATCAGCAGAATCCGTTTTTCCCCAGGATGGAAATTTTCAGTGGCAAGGAGAGGCATTCTAATTCTCAAATCCCAGCCTTAAATACCCTGGGAGGGCTGGGCATGGTGGGGCAGAGCTGTTGGGCTCTGAGGTAGGAGCTCCCTGTGACTCAGGCCAAGTTCAAATTCAGATACCAGCAAGGAGGTCAGGTCTGGCCTCTAAGACACGCACATTAACTGACATACACCCTTTCCCAGAAATTCCTGCATCCACACCAAGAAAATATCAAAGCCGAAAAGCCACACGTTCTCAGCAGGCTGAGACAGATGGTGGAACAAGAAATCCATCATAGAAAACCACACTTGCTCACCGTGTACTTCTGATAGTTCACCCTAACTTTAGGCATTTCATTTCTTCACATTTGAATACACGATCAAGTGGCTTAAGTCTGCGGTGAGTAGCAGGTCCTGTTTGCCCAAGACTGTCCCAGGTTTAAGACTGCAAGTCCTGGGTCCCTGTTACCCCTTCAGTCCCAGGTAACAGGGACAGTTGATCACTCTACTTTAGTCCAGTGGGCATTTGACTGAAGCCAGATTTGAGGCCCTCAAAAGGCACACACCAGACTCATGACAGGCAAAAGCAATCAATACTGTTAGAAGGTGGGAGAATGCTGATTTGAAGAAAGGACTAACAACTGAAAAAGGGACTAGGAGTGTTCCAGGGGACTGACCAAATTTTAATTATTTGTCTAGTATGGGTGGCCTGGAGGTTCCTTTTGCAAAGATGCTGTGAACTGCTCCATGGGACATATATTTCTCTGTACAGATAACCCACATCAATACAGAGAAAGTCAGAGAGGAGACAGGTTTGCAGCACAGAATCCTAAAGGATTTCCTATAAAGTTTTCATTATACTCCAACCCTGAGACAGTTATGAACTAAATTTTGTCCCCTCAAATTCATAGGTTGAAGCATTAACTCCCAATGTCACTGTATTAGGAGATAAGGTTTTAAAAGAGGGTTAGAGTTAAATGAGGTCATAAGGGTGAGGCCCTAATTTGATCAGAACTGGTCCTTAGCTGAAGACTAACAGACACCAGGGCTCTCTCCATGCGTTTGCTCTGAGGAAAGGCCATGTGAGGACATGGCATGAAGCAGCTGTCTCACCAATGCCACAGCTGCACCTTAATCTAGGACTTCAGCCTCCAGAACCGTGAGAAAGCAGTGTCTGCAGTCTAACCCACCCAACCTGAGGTCCTTTGTCTTGGCAGCCAAGCAGACTATGAGGAGACCTATCTTAAATATACCATAAAAAGTCTCCCTCCCTCCCAGTCCCCTCACTGAGGTCACTGTCACGGCCAGTCACCCCAGGCACCCCTTAGAGGTCCTCTGTGCAAGCACAAAGGGTGACATACTGCACCTGCTGTTCTGTCCCAGCCACCACAATTTTCACTCTCCTTGGTGAAATAACTCCATATTATCGATAATGAGGGGAAAAAATTCTCCTTAATCTTCTCACTAGAGACATAATATATTATTTAATGGATGAATCATCATTTATTAAGCCAGTCCCATATTAATGGACATTTTGTTTATTTCCAATATTCCCATTCCATGTTTCAGTGGAGAACTTTTTAAAAGAATATTTATTTATTTATTTTGGCTCCACCAGATCCCAGCTGCAGCATGTCGCATCCTTGATCCACCTTGTGGCATACAGGATCGTTTTTAATTGCAGCTTTTGAACTCCCATTTTTGGCACATGGGACCTAGTTCCATGACCAGGGATTGAACCCAGGCCCCCCGCATTGGGACTGCAGAGTTTTAGCCACTGGACCATCAGGAAAGTCCCTAAGAACTTTTCTTTATGTCAGTTTATATGCACATGAGTACACCTGAGACATCTCTAGGAGTAAACTTACTAGGCCCCTGGTCGAATGTATTAGTAAGTTCAGTAGATGTCCCACAGGTGCCCTCCACGGACGTTAGACGGCAGTGCGGTCTCATATCCTCACCCCACAGTGTGCTGTGCCATACTAACTAATTTTACAACATAAGAGATGGAAAGTGACATCTCAAGATTGTGAACAAGCTCATCTTCTAGTTTTTTACTCATTTCAACAAGATAAAGCGAAGCCCAAAAGATGGGTCAAGGAATGACAATTGCACACTCTTGCTGAGAGAGGATGGAGAGCATCTGAGTGGCCCACAGAGGTTGCGAGCTATTGTACAGAACCTTCATTTGTCAGCAGAATTTTGCAGCTCAAAAGCCATCTAGGTGTGACAATATAAATCAGGCAAAAATGTGTGTCCTCGGTAAACGTCACATGGCACATGAAAATATGAGTTATTTTCTAATACCTTTTGATATTGATTCCTAACATAATTCCACAGTGATAAGAGAACAGACTCAATGATTTCAATACCTTTAGACCATGAATTTTTTGCATCTTGTTTCTTTCCCCTGAATATGTTCTAGTATTTCCTAGTTTATCGTCTATGGGACTGTGAATAGAATTTGTATACTGCTGCTGTGTGAAAATTATATAAATCTTAATGATGTTGAATTGGTTCATGGTTTTTTCAGGTCTACCATATCCTTCTACTTCTCTGTATATTCATTCTATTAATTTTTGAGGGTTTGATGTTGAAACTGCAACTAAAATTCTTATATACTTACAAAATAATTGTAATATATAGTGGAGATATATGTAACTTTGTTCTATGTTTTCCAAGTCTCCTGTAAATGTGTTACTATACTTTCATAATTTTAAAATGAAAAAAGAAAAATTAAAAAAAAAATGTGTGTCCTCAGAGGTGAGGCACCAGCTGTCAAGGCCCAGCTCTTGAGAAGGCAGTCCAGCGCTTCCTCATCCACCACCCAACACAGAGACCCTCTGCCTCTCTGCTTTGGTCCAGCATGACTTCATCAAGAAGAAATTGGGCCCAAAGGGACCTGCTAGGCCACAAAGGCAGGAATGATATATTGCATTTTTACTTTATTCTTGCCTGAAGAAGTCCATGGACAGAGGAGCCTGGTGGGATATGGTCCATGGGGTCACAGGGTCAGACATGACTGAGTGACTAATACTTTCACTTTCAAAGTCCTGTATACAGAGTGCAGGCCAGTATAGACCACTGTAGACCAGTAAAGACCAATATAGACCCATGCAGATCATAGACAGTGCAGATTAGTAAAGTCCAGTATAGACTAGTGTAGACCAGGACAGGCTTCTGCAGCTTCTCAGTGGCTGTGACTCTTTCCACAGGCTATATAGACCAGGGCAGCCTGCTTAACCACTCAGTCTTAACAAACACCCAATTAGTGCCAGGTACCAATCAATCCTAAAGGAAATCAACCCTGAATATTCATTGGAAGAACTGATGTTGAAGCTGAAGTTCCAATACTTTGGCCACTTGATGCAAAGAGCTGATTCATTGGAAAAGACTTTGATGCTGGGGAAGATTGAAGGCAATAGGAGGAGGAGGCAAGAGAGGATGAGATGGTTAGAAAGCATCACCAACTCAGTGGTCATGAATTTGAGAAAACTCTGGGAGATAGTGGAGGACAGAGGAGCCTGGTGTGCTGCAGTCCATGGGGTCGCAAAGAGTTGGACGTGACTGAGAGACTGAACAGCAACCAGGATGCAACAGGAGACACAACAGGACAGTCCCGGCACAGCAGAGCTTAGCCTCTAGTGGGAAAGAGAGAAACTAAACCAGATCCATGGGTAAAACATCTAGTATAACACGTGGTGACAGGTGCTGACGAGAAGCATGAATCAAAGAGTGGAACCAGCATGTGCTGCAGCGGGGAGGAGGTGTGAGTTCAGGTGGGGTGTCCAGGGAAGGCCTGCTGAGCGGGGGACATGGAGGAGCCAAGGGAACTGGCCAGTAGATATCTGGGTGAAGAGCACGGGGCAGAGGGAATGGAAGATGCAAAATCCCTGAGCAGAGCGTTCTGCATGCTCAAGAAAGGGCTCAGATACCAGATGCTTAGACAGAGGGAGGGGAGGGAGTGTGGTAAGACTGGAAGCAGAGGGTCAGTGGAGGCCATACAATACAGGGCCCAGAGGCCACAGGAGGTACTGGATTCACTCTGAGTCAGATGAGAAGATGTGCATTCAGAACAGACTTCCATTTTTACATTCTTTTATGATGGTGCTGGCTGCTGTGTGGAGAACAGAAGCAGGTGCAGGGAGAAAGTTACACTGTGATGCAATGGTCCAGGTGATACAGCCGTCCAGGTGGGAGGGCACGGTGCCAGGGACATAGCCAGGAGCAGAGCACCAGGAGAGGTGGCACTCTGGATGTTTTGAAGGCAGATCTGATGAGATTTGCTCATGGATTGGATGTGGGTAGTGGGAAAGGAGGCAAGGACAAGTTGAAGATCTTTGGCCTGAGAACTGGAAGCATGCGGTTTCCATTTGTGACCTGGAGAAGACTGAGGATGGAGCAGTCCTGGCAGGGAGGAGGGGGATTGCTTTTAGACGTGCTAAATTCAAGATATTAGAAGTCCAAGGAGCAATGTTGAAAGGACCATCAAACAGAGGAATCTAGAGCTGAAGGAAAAAGTAAGGGCTAGACATGTAAATTTGGGCAAGGCTAGCATATCTGTGGTATTTAAAGCTATAAAATCATGGCTCAGGTGTGGGTAAAAAAGAGAATATAACCTGAATCCTGAGTTTGGGGAGCTAGTGTTTGAGGAGAGTGGAAAAGTGCTCCAAGAAGGACAACAAGAGGGAGAGAGCAACCAACTCTGTCCAGTGTCCTCAGTCAGATGGAAACGGAGAGTGCATGGTGGATTTAGAAGTGTGGGCATTTCTTGGGACTTCCCAGGTGGTCCAGTGGTTAAGATTCCATTCTTCCACTGCAGGGGGTGCAGGTTTGATCCCTGGTCAGGGAACTAAAATCCCACGTGCTCCGTGGCATGGTCCCCCCAAAAGTATGAGCATTTCCTAGTGACCTAAGTAAGAGCAGTTGTGGCAGATTGCATTGAACCCAGAAGAGAACAGAAGAGAATACAGAGTTGACTCTTACACAGGTACTTGCTGTAAACTTTGGGCTTCCCTGATAGCTCAGTTGGTCAAGAATCTGCCTGTAATGTAGGAGACCAAAGTTCAATTGCTGGGTCAGAAAGATCTGCTGGAGAAGGGATAGGCTACCCACTCCAGTGTTCTTGGGCTTCCCCTGTGTCTCAGCTGGTAAAGAATCTGCCTGTGATGCGGGAGACCTGGGTTCAATCCCTGGGTTGGGAATATTCCCTGGTGAAGGGAAAGGCTATCCATTCCAGTATCTTGGCCTAGAGATTTCCATGGACTGAATAGTCCATAGGATCGCAAAGAGTAGGACATAATGGCAGCCCACTCCAGTACTCTTGCCTGGAAAATCCCATGGATGGAGGAGCCTGGTAGGCTGTAGTCCATGGGGTCACTGTGAGGGTCGGACACAACTGAGTGACTTCCCTTTCACTTTCACTTTCATGCATTGGAGAAGGAAATGGCAACCCACTCCAGTGTTCTTGGCAGGAGAATCCCAGGGATGGGGGAGCCTTGTTGGCTACCGTCTATGGGGTTGCACAGAGCTGGACACGACTGATGCGACTTAGCAGCAGCAGAGTATAAAGCAAAGAAGAGATAAGAGCTGAAGTGGTAGCTGGGAAGGGAGCTGGAGTCAGGAAAGAGGTTCAGTTTTAGGAGGTGGGATGAGGTATTTCTGATTCTTTGGTCCTGCTAGTCTTTTACTTTGAAATCTATTTTGAAGACAGTAATGATAATGCCAGATAGATAGATAGATATTGTTGTGTAGTCACTAAGTTGTGTCCAACTCTTTGCGACCCCATGGACTATAGCTCACCAGGCTTCTTTCTCCATGGGATTTTCCAGGCAGGAATACTGGAGTGGGTGGCCATTTCTTTCTCCAGGTGGTCTCCCCAACCCAGGGATCGAATCCGTGTTTCCCGCATTGCAGGTGGATTCTTTACCACCAAGTCACCTGGGAAGCTCCTGTAGATAGACAGACAGATAGATGAATTTATAACCTGATTCTTTCAGTCATATTATTCAAAAATACACTGTACGTATCTAATGTGTGGCCAGCACTATGATGACACCAGAAATTGAAGGAAAAGCTAAGGGGCCTGGTCTTCAGAGGCACTGGTGGGGAATGTTCCTCACTAGGCTAATGAAAGAACTTGTAATACGTAGAACTAGGCTCAGATGGTAAAGAATCTGCCTGCAATACAGGATACTGGGATTCGCTCCCTGGGTTGGGAAGATCCTCTGGAGAGGGGAATGGCAACACACTCCAGTATTCTTGCATGGAGAATTCCATGGGCAGAGGAGCCTGGTGGGTTACAGTCCATGGGGTTGCAAAGAGTAGGACACAAGTGAGTGACCAGCACACAAAGGCTCCTCCACAAGAGGCTAACTCCAGACAGTTTTTACTTGCCTTAAGTAGAAATTTATTTCTCTCAGGCATAAATAAACCTAGCCCAGAAGCTATAGCAGCACACATTCTAGAAAGCAAGGAGAACTGAATAAAAATGGTAAAGTGTGCAAGTTGCTGGATCTTAAAGTGAAACAGTCTTAACAGCAGAGAGACATAGCCATGTGACCACAAATAGCTGCAAGGGATGCTGGGAAATGTAGTCTTCATTCTGAGCAGCTAGGTGCTGTCTGAACTTGTACTACCACCAGGAGAACAAACTGAGTGATAATAAACATCTGACTTTATATCACACTTTGTAATTTATCAATGTTTAAAACACCCTACAAAGACAATATAATTTTAATTCTGATGGTGATATAGATGATCTCAATTGATTCACTTCAACATTTTCAAAATGTTTCAGTGGTTATAATCCTCCACAGCGAAATCTAAGTAAGTTCCTCTATTTCATCTACTTCTAACAAACATTCTCCAAGTTTAAAAATATTATTGATAAAATATAAAGAATATTGTAAACTAAATGTTCATACTAAATTTGCTAATTTTCATGATCTATATATATCAGTTAAGAATGTTTAACACAATAATTAATATACCACCATACTGTTGGCAGCAATTCATGATAATTCTAAATGGTAGGATTTTCTGAAATGTGTTTGTTTTAGCCTTAATTCTGCTCCAAATTTCTACACCAGTAAGACTCTTCCCTTTCAGTAGCTCCATCTGCTAATTGAAATTTTGTTTTAAGAAACCATGGTAACGTGTTTTGCCATAACGCAGAGTAGAGGAATTAATTTCAGGTTCTTTGGGCAAAATCAAGCCTTCTGTAAAACACAAAGGCAATCAAATTATTGGGAGAGCTGTTTCTTAAGAACCCCATTCAGATATTTCATGATTGGTGGACTACTCCAGAAGAGTAACAAGGCAGCCTACCCTTGTAAAACGTATCTTTTTTAACCTTGGGTAAAAGTGAGTTGAGCTAATCATACTCATAAAAAATTAGCATCAGTCTGTGCAAGAATCTTCTCTTGTTTATTCTATCTTTCCTTTCAGAAGCCAGTACCTGCTCATTTCCTACTTCCTCCCTATCACTGGCACCACTTGAGGTGCTGTGTATCAGGGTTCCACAAGTTTGTCTCCTTATAGTATTATTTTGTGTGGTGCATATTTTAGGTCACAGAAATGGTTCTGTGCTTTCATAACCAAGCAGGATCCTATGGGGTCTTCCCAGCACAACCCCCCAACCCTATGTCCTCTGCCTGCCTCTAGTCTGTATAAAAACATTAGCCTCCTGGGCCTTCTCTAAGTTCCAAAGAGTAAATTTAATCAGAGGCACGAGAAAATGTAGAAACAAAGGAAAACAGTCAAACAAGACAAAATATTAATGATTTAGCTATTAAACAAAGTTGAGGACCTTAACTTCCTCCCCAAGAGCTGTGGGTAATATTCTGAGCCACGTGCTTTGAGCTATTTTGCAGACACTGAAACCGCCACTAGGTGGAGAAGTTAGCTCGATGCCGCCCACAAATGTATAGACCCCAGATCAGCAGGAACCAGAGACTGACGTTGACCCCTGATTTCCTCACCACCATCAAACTGGAAGTATGTCCATGAGTTGATCATACACCTCCACAGTCTCCCCCCAACAACCTGTCTTTAGAAATCTTCCCTTGAAAGTTTTTCAGGCCTTTTAAGCACTAGCTACCTGGACTTCTTGCTTGGTGCCCTGTAATAAATGCTGCGCTTTTCTTCATAAATTGGCTTTACTGTAAACACAGTCAAGTAGACTCTAATTTGGTTCAGTAAGGCTTTCTCCCTCTGGTTTTCCCCCTTCAACACCATAGATAGAGCTAACCATGTATTTCTGAGTTTTCACCCCCTCCATTTTAATTATCCACCCTCCCCTAGATCATGTTGGCTCCTCTACCCCCTGACACAGGCTTCACTAAAGAATCTGCCTGCAATGCAGGAGACCTGGTTCAATCCCTGGGTCCGGAAGATCCCCTGGAGAAGTGAATGGTAGGCTACCCACTCCAGTATTCTTGCATAGAGAATTCCACAGACAGAGGAGCCTGGCGGACTACAATCCATGGGGTCACAAAGAGTCAGATACAACTGATCAGCTAATACTTTCACTCTGCCACACCCCATCACCAGGAGTACTATGGAGTATAATTACCTGCCTTCAGGGGGATTCCCAGGGACACACATCCTGAAGTGGGTTTCAGAGACAAAGCCAACCACATCCTTCATTTCAATGATGGTGGTGGTTTAGTGGCTAAGTCGGGTCCAACTATTGTGATCATTGCAATGCTGCTGCTGCTGCTGCTGCTACTGCTAAGTCACTTCAATCGTGTCCGACTCTGTGTGACCCCATAGATGGCAGCCCACCAGCCTCCCCCATCCCTGGGATTCTCCAGGCAAGAACACTGGAGTGGGTTATCATTGCAATAGTAACCATCACATCCCAGCAGGAAGCAAATGAAAAGTTATCCAACAGGGTAATTTGGAAGAGGGGTCAATAAAGAGATTCTATGAAAATATGAAAAATATTCTCAAGGGTTAGTGTGGGTACAGCCTGACTATCCCAGCTCTGAGGTTCCAGTAAAGAGTCCTGTGGAGAGGGTCACTTTTACAGAGCATGGCCACCAGCAGAGGGATGAGGCAGCCTTATCCAACTGAGCTGTCTCCCACCCTCAGAGCTCTCTACTGGGGAACTCACCAGAGGACAGACAGCAGGATTCCCTGATGCAACTGTCTTGTCCCCACACACAGAGAATGGGGAACTCACCCAACAGCCAAAGTAAGGAAGTGGGACAGCCGTGTTCCAAACTGTAGTAAATATGATCATTACAAATTCAATTCACACACACACACAAATGCTAAACACACACAATCAAGTGGGCTCCTGGGTGTCCACTGCCACTCAAAACAAATTTTCTAAGTTGTTGGGTTGCCACCTAACATTTATGATTCTGTGGCCAGTAGATACCACCCTGGAGATCTGATTCTGAAAATCATTTGTAAATGACGTTGCTTGTCATCCAGGTTTGTTGGCGTGTCTGCCACAAATCTGTGTTCATGGTTTTGAAGCATTTCTTTGTTTTTGTGCATGTATTTAGTCTAAGAAACAACTAACCCGGAGGCTCTACTCCAGAACACTGATGTCAGAATCTCTGGGCCTGAAGTCTAGCACTGGTGTGTGTGAGTGCGCATTATGTATGTAAGTGTGTGTGTGAGTGTGTATGCATGTGTATGTTCATTTTTAAATCTCAAAGGGAAAAATATGTAATTTCTGGAAGGGTTCAGTGCCACCAAGTTGCCATCAGAGAGAAGAATGAGGACAATGGAAGAGACACTGAGGCAGCCACAGTAATTGGTGCTCAGTACTCCTGTCTTTCCAGCCCTCCTTCTACACCGAATCAGCCACATATGGGAGAGCCAACTGCGGAGTGAAGACATGAGGAGATGTGGCCTGGCCACCTGTGAATCTGTGGCCTGACGTCCCAGGCATTGCTCTGCCATCAAACTGTCTGCATCCCCTGTGGAGAAGCCTCTGGGGCTCAACCAGCAGGGAGTGAAGACGGTGTCAATTACAATTCATCAAGGTGTCCAATTAACGAAGGTGGCACAGAGCCAAACCTCGATGTGGATCCTACCCCCAGGAGCACTGGCCACCCGTGGAGGTAACAGACTGGATGCCAAACAGAAATTCATTACTTTAAACACAGTTTTAACGAGATTTCTACAGTGAGATTATTCACTTGATCTTTGTGAACTCACTGCATTCTAGCGAACTCAAATTGTTTCTGAAACAAATATCCTTTTTAAACATCCTCAATCGGGATTTTTCTCTACAAGCTGGACTGGTCCAAGTTCAGCAGAGTAACTTAGATTAGCATGGTGTTTACGGTTCTCTGAGCATTCTTGCACGTCTTATTCTGAGTGGCTCAGAGAAACGACTGTAGACTGTGTGACCTGGGCCAGCCTTGGCCAGATGCCCTTGCAGACTCAATCTTTTTAATTCTCTTAATGTCACTAGCCACTATTATCATCTTACAAATAAGGCATGGGAGAAAAGTGAATTCGGTGCTTTGGCCTGAGGTCCCATCTTCTGCCAGGGCAAGACTGGAGTCCAGAATGTCCCAGGACAAACCATGGGTTTTCCCACCCTCTGAAGATGCCCGCAATTTGATCCCCAGAACCTGTGACTGCTACCCTGCATGGCAAGTATGATTAAGGGCATGGACCTCGACATGAAGAGAATAGCCTGTCTAATTCAAGTGGGCTCCATCTAGCCCCAAGAGTTGTTAAAAGGGGAGAATATTTCCAGCTGAGAGAGAGGGATGCGAGGATGGAAGATGGGTAGGGAGCTGTGATGTGGGAAGTCTGTTTTGCTGACTTTGAAGATGGAGGAAAGAGGTCAGAGCCAAAGAAACTAGGCAGAAACCAGAAGAGGCAAGGAAGTGGATTCTCCTGGAGAGCTCCAATCAAGGAAATCAGCCCTACCAACACCTGATTTTAGCTGACGGACTCATGTCAGGACTGACCTGTGTGACCGTGAGAAAGTTTGTGTTTGTTAAGTCTCTAAGCTTGTAGATACTTGTTAACAGCAGCCACAGGAAGCAAACACACTGCCCAGGGCCAGAATCTGCTAGGGGGCTTTAACCATCTTAACCACAGAAGCCAATTGACCTTTATCATTGTTTATTTCCACCAACAGTCACTAAAAAGAGTTCTCATCCCCTGAACCAGGTAATGGAGGCCAATGACTGAAAGCCTGTTGAGTAGCAGATGGAGGAGAATTGGTCCTCAAGACCCAGATGACGAAATTCAACACACACCAACCTGAGTGATAACAACTGACAGTGGCAGTTCTGAGTTGTCCCTACCCGGGTACTGTCTCAGCACCTGGAATGATTTAACTCACAGCAACCTTTAGGGATGAGTATGGTTATTATCCCGCCATCGTACAGATTCAGAAACTGAAGCTCAGAGGTAGTTAAATAACTTGCTGAGGGCTACTCAGCCAAGCAGGGCTGGAGGAGGGACTGGGTACAGGGGATTAAGCCCCTCTCCTGATCTTCTGAAGGTGGGCAGAAGGTTCCAGTGGATGGCCCTGGGAGCAACCACTGTGGATAAGCTGAGAAGTCAGGTACCCTGAGAGCTACTCTGTGCCCCAGGCTCTGTTTTGGTGTTGCTTTTGGAAACTTCTGCACCTGGATAATGGACTTCCCAGGTGGCACAGTGGTAAGGAATCTGCCTGCCAATGCAGGAGACACGGGTCCAGTCCCTGGGTGGGGAAGATCCCCTGGAGCAGGGAATGGCTACCCACTACAGTATTCTTGCCTGGAGAACCCCATGGACAGAGGAGCCTGGCAAGCTAAACAACAACAACAACTGTATAAGGGATGAGAGGTTGAAACAAAGACCCACGAGAAACAGTATTAACTGGAGGAAAAATTGTACTGAATCAAGTCAGAGACTATACTAGATCAGTTTCATAGAATCACGAATGATGGGATCAAACTAATTTCCAACATGTGAAAGCTGACAGTGGGCCCCAGCTAACAAAACCCACCAAGACTATGGACTGACCAAGTCAAGAATGATGTCAACTAGAGCAGAAGGTTAAGAATAAAATAAGCCAGATTAGGCCTCAGAAGGGGGAAGATTCATAAAAGCCAAGGGACCAGCTAATCTCAAACAACTGTACTGATTGTGAGGTCAGGGTTGGGGGCGTAGGAGAAAGACAGAGGAAAGATGGACTGGATACGGGGGGAGACAGGGAGAGAGAAAAACTGTGATATTGAAATTCACCCACATGAAAGAGGGAAGCCCAAGCAGCAATGTGGAGGCCCACATGGAGAGGAACCCAAGCACCATACAAGCTCCAGCTGAGCTACCAGCCAACAGCCAGCCACACATCCCTCACTCCCCCAGTGCTAACCAGGTGAATGCACCCAGCTGACATTGCCTGGAGCAAAGATGCCCAAGTCCTGCCCAGTTGCTTATTTGGAAACAAAATAATTGCTTGGTATTTTTAAAGATAAAAATGAAACACTCCCTAGAACTTTAAGGGATTAATTCTAATGTACATTTCACAGAAGAGGAAACTAAGATATGGAAAAATTAAATAACTCACCTAAGATTACGTATAGTGGTATAACCAACGTTCCCACCCAGGTTTTAATGCAAAGCCCGCATGTTGAATATACGATTCTCCACCATTTGACAGGTACCCATCCCTCCAAAACATATCATGCTCATAAGAGCACTACTTCTCCAGAGAGAGCAGTGTTCCCAGGGATTGCCTACTGGGCCATCCCAGATATCCTCCAAGGCTGCCTCAGACATATGTGTGCGTGATGCATGGGGCAGACACAAGCACCTCAAACACACCACCCACTCCCAAGTCTTCAGCCCTCTCTGCCCAAGGGATCCTCTCCAGCATAAACAGTCTCCTGCTCCTCCTTGCCCCTCACAGCCCCACGAGTCACCCAGAGTCCTACTGCAATGCTCTCACTGTCATGACTTTTCTCCAACCAAAATTAATTTCTCTCAAAATTAATGGTTCTGTGTACCCAATCATTTTTCCTATACTTTCATTAAAACCTATTTTATTCTGCCCTGTAATAGTTGTCTTCCTCAGTTAGAAATGGTGTTTATGACCAATACAGTATACTACAACATATATATGGAATTTAGAAAGATGGCAACGATAACCCTGTTGCAAAAGAGACACAGATGTATAGAACAGTCTTTTGGACTCTGTGGGAGAGGGAGAGGATGGGATGATTTGGGAGAATGGTATTGAAACATGGATAATATCACGTAAGAAATGAATTGCCAGTCTAGGTTCGATGCAGGATACAGGATGCTTGGGGCTGGNCATAAAAGCCAAGGGACCAGCTAATCTCAAACAACTGTACTGATTGTGAGGTCAGGGTTGGGGGCGTAGGAGAAAGACAGAGGAAAGATGGACTGGATACGGGGGGAGACAGGGAGAGAGAAAAACTGTGATATTGAAATTCACCCACATGAAAGAGGGAAGCCCAAGCAGCAATGTGGAGGCCCACATGGAGAGGAACCCAAGCACCAGACAAGCTCCAGCTGAGCTACCAGCCAACAGCCAGCCACACATCCCTCACTCCCCCAGTGCTAACCAGGTGAATGCACCCAGCTGACATTGCCTGGAGCAAAGATGCCCAAGTCCTGCCCAGTTGCTTATTTGGAAACAAAATAATTGCTTGGTATTTTTAAAGATAAAAATGAAACACTCCCTAGAACTTTAAGGGATTAATTCTAATGTACATTTCACAGAAGAGGAAACTAAGATATGGAAAAATTAAATAACTCACCTAAGATTACGTATAGTGGTATAACCAACGTTCCCACCCAGGTTTTAATGCAAAGCCCGCATGTTGAATATACGATTCTCCACCATTTGACAGGTACCCATCCCTCCAAAACATATCATGCTCATAAGAGCACTACTTCTCCAGAGAGAGCAGTGTTCCCAGGGATTGCCTACTGGGCCATCCCAGATATCC
The DNA here is from genome assembly GCA_006410875.1 of Neotragus pygmaeus. NCBI lineage: Eukaryota > Metazoa > Chordata > Mammalia > Artiodactyla > Bovidae > Neotragus > Neotragus pygmaeus. Next base: position 776,317 of record SJYV01028392.1, on the reverse strand, counting down.
TCCAAGGCTGCCTCAGACATATGTGTGCGTGATGCATGGGGCAGACACAAGCACCTCAAACACACCACCCACTCCCAAGTCTTCAGCCCTCTCTGCCCAAGGGATCCTCTCCAGCATAAACAGTCTCCTGCTCCTCCTTGCCCCTCACAGCCCCACGAGTCACCCAGAGTCCTACTGCAATGCTCTCACTGTCATGACTTTTCTCCAACCAAAATTAATTTCTCTCAAAATTAATGGTTCTGTGTACCCAATCATTTTTCCTATACTTTCATTAAAACCTATTTTATTCTGCCCTGTAATAGTTGTCTTCCTCAGTTAGAAATGGTGTTTATGACCAATACAGTATACTACAACATATATATGGAATTTAGAAAGATGGCAACGATAACCCTGTTGCAAAAGAGACACAGATGTATAGAACAGTCTTTTGGACTCTGTGGGAGAGGGAGAGGATGGGATGATTTGGGAGAATGGTATTGAAACATGGATAATATCACGTAAGAAATGAATTGCCAGTCTAGGTTCGATGCAGGATACAGGATGCTTGGGGCTGGTGCACTGGGATGACCCAGAGAGATGGTATGGAGAGGGATGTGAGAGGGGGGTTCAGGATTGGGAACACGAGTACACCTGTGGGGGATTCATGTTGATGTACGGCAAAACCAATACAGTATTGTAAAGTAAAATAAATCTAAAAAATTAATTAAAAAAGAAATCGTGTTTATGTAACTTTTGATAATTAAAATATAATCTGGGACTTCCCTAGTGGTCTAGTGGTAAAGAATCCTCCTGCCAATGCAGGAGACATGGGTTCTATCCCTGCTCCAGGAAGACTCCGTGTGCCACAGAGCAACTAAACTCATGTGCCACAACTACTGAAACCCACACACCCTAGAGCTCGCGTTCTGCAACAGGGGAAGCCACCGCAATGAGAAGCCAGCATAATGCAGCTAGGGAGTAGCTCCCACTCATAGCAACTAGAGAAAGCCTACGAGCAGCAGCAAAGACCCAGGGCAGCCAAAAATAATAATAAATAAAATTTGAAAAAATGTATACAATATAATCTGGATTAATTTACCTGACAAGTCCTCTTTTTGAAAGAAATTCATAACTGGAATAAGACAGTTTCTACTAAATATTCTTGGCACGCTTGAGTGGCATATTGTTAGGTATAGGTAGGTGAGTCTGTGTGAGTGAGCCTCTGCAGTGAGTCTCTACGGGGTTGCCATTCCAACCCTTACTCCTCAAATCTTCCCTTTTCTTCCATTCTCATGATTATTAGGATAAAATCTCCCTGGGCACATGGACATTGCTTCATTCTTTGCTGTATCTCTATGCCTAGAACACCTGGCAAGTGCTTCAGAAATATATATTGAATTAATGATTTTAGTAGTGAGTCCCTAGGAGTCAGTGACTAAGCCCTCTGGCTACTAGTCAATATGTGGTCCATTAAGGTATCATTATTTGGGACTGGAATAAGAAAAATGGTAGTCTTTGATTGACTAAATCCATAATATATACCCTCAGGAGCCCTGTTTTCTGTCATGTGGACCTAAGATGCAGAGGAAGCTAGTCTTCAATGCAGACAAAAGTCACAGGGAAAGGAGTCTTCTCAACAAAAAGTATTGGGAAAGCCTAATACCAACATGGTCCAACATGGACTTCTACTTTAGCCCAGGTTGGGGAGGGGGACATTTCCCTGTCTATCCTTCTTGAGTTCTTGCGGCTGGACATGAGACAAATTTACCAGAGGAAAAGAAACAAATTTAACTCATGCACATAGAGGTTTTATAGAAATAAGACCTAATAAGCTGCCAAAGCAAGCAACTTTATACTTTCTAGACAAAGAAACATCACTTTGTGAGAAATTAATAGGGCAAAGAAACTTAGGCATTGGGTGCTTAATTAGTGAAGAATCTAAACAGATTCAGCTTGGGCTAGTAAATTGAGAAATAGCAAAGTTTGTTTATACAGGCTTCTTATACAGGCTTGTTTATACAGGCTTCTTCTTAGCCAGTTCTCTATCTCTGATGATAAGGGTGTCCCTTTACCTTTAGATGCAACTATGCACCTTTCCCGGACAGTGAAGAGAGTCAGTGTCCCTCTTACGCCTGCCATTTCTTTAATAACTTTAACTCAAAATAGTCAATATGCATTGAGACATATTTTGGGGTGATTTGCCCTGGGCACCAACATCATATACAAAAATTAACTCAAAATGTCTCAAACTCTTAAATGTAAGTGTTAAAACTATAAAAGTCTTAGAAGAAAAAATAGACTAAAAGCTTCATGACATTGGATATGACAGTATTTCTTGTATATGACACCAAAAGCACAGGTAGTAAAAGAAAAATATATAAATTGGATTTCATCAAAATTAAAAACTTTTGTGCATCAAAGGACACAATAACAGAGTGAAAAGGCAACGATGGAATGAGAGAAAATGTTTGCAAATGATATATCTGATAAGGGATTAATATCCAGAATATATAGAGAAATCCCACAACAATAAAACTAACAATTCAATTGAAAAATGGGCAAAGGACTTGAATAGACATCTTCAAAGAAGAGATACAATAACATGTGAAAAAATGCTCAATATCAGTAACCACTATAGGAATGCAAATCAAAGCCACAGTGAGACACCACTTCACTACCATTACTTGATGGACCGAAAATAGCAAAGTGTCGGCAAGAATGTGGGAAAATTATAATCCTTGTGCACTGATAGTGGGAATGTAGACTGATGCAGCTTCTGTGGAAAACTGTAGGGTGAGTCTCCATAAAACTAAAAATAATCCAGAAATTCCACTTCTGGGTGTATACGCAAAAAAATTGAAAGCAGAGACTCAGACAGATATCTGTATACCCATGTTCATTCCAACATTATTCACAATAGCCCAAAGGTAGAAGCAACCTATGTGTTCCTCAATGGAAGAATTGGACGAACAAAATATCGTATATCTGAAATGGAGCAGGACACTGTGGTCCTTGAACCCTCATGTTCTCAGCTAGCCTTTTGTCTGTGGAAAACTTTAGTCAAAGAATAAGTTTAATCAGAAAAATGAGAACATGTGAAAACAAAGGAAAACAGTCGAAGAAGACTACATAATAATAGCGTAGTCTTTAAGCACAGTCAAGGACACTGAGTTCTTTCTCAAGGGCCAGAGATAGTATTCTGAGCCATATCCTGTGAGCTCTTATAGATACTAAAACACCAGGTGGAGAAGTTAAGTGCATGAAGACCAGACAGCACCCGTGACAGAAGCTGTCACAGTTCTGAGAACTGGCCTGAAAGAAATGGAAACCACGGATCCTGGAGCTGAAGATTACCTGTACCTGAAACAACCCAGATAATGCTGGTCAGACCACTGATGGCCAATTTTCAGATGACTGTTAGAGATAACTGTGCTATTTCTGCATGGAGCCCCCTCCTTCTGTTTATAAACGTTCTTGCCCCACTGGTTGCCAGTACAGGGAGTCAGCCTAGGACAGATGTCTGCCCTCCTCCTCCCCTGTGGCTGGTGCTGACATCTGAAATAAAGCAAACTTTGCCTTCCACCAACCTGGCCTGTTTAATGGCTTTTGGGTGGTAAGCAGCCAAACCCAAAAATCTCACCTTTTGATAACAGATTCATCCAATGGAATTTTATTCAGCCTGGAAGAGGAAGAAAATTTTGACACATGCTATAACATGAAGGAAATTTGAGGACATTATGCCAAGTGAAATAAGTCAATCACAAAAGGGTAAATATCGTATGATTCCACTTATATAGGGTACTTAGAGCAGTCAAATTCATAGAGACTGAAAAAAGAATGGTGATTACCAGCAGCTGGTCAAGAGGCAAATAGGGAACTTGGTGGATATACAGTTTCTCTTTGGAATGATGAAAAAGTTCTGGAGATGAATGGTGGTTGGGGGTTGCACAGCAATGTGAATGTACTTAACGCCACAAAACAGCACAATCAAAATGGTTAAAATGGTATATTTCATGGCATGTGCATTTCGCCACAACAATAACAAAGAAGCACAGGAAACAACAATCACAGGAAACGACAAAGAATCACAGGAAATGACAATGAGAAGGCAAAGTTCTGAAGCATTCAAATCCTTCATTCCAATGGCATCTTGACCCATGGGTTCCATGGAAGACCCCCCATTTCTCCGACTGGCTCCTGTTGCTTGCAACCAAAATAATTTTGTTATTATTTGTAATCAAGACCCCTCTCTCCAAGATCGTAAGAATCTAGAGAATGTGATCCTAACTCATCACCGATATGAGTTGGCTACTGATGAGGAATAAATATATAATAAGAGGAAAGAAGGGTTGGCACTTGTCAGTTGTCTGTTGGTCAGCTTGGTCTGCCCCACTGCAGCTATACCAGTGCTTTTGTGCATGGTGAGCTGGTTGAATCAAGGGTGTGAAATAAGAGATAATAAACTACCCAAACTAATCTAGCATAGAGAGGGGGAAAAAAGCCTCCTCTGAAACCTAGTTACTATAAAGTTGCAGTAAGTGAGAAACTGAGCCAAGGGAAACATATTAAGGCATCTGCAAATTAGCGCTACCTGGACCCTGCTCGGTAACCATGGTAACCACTGATCTGTGTGTAAAAATAAAGCAAAAAGGTATTAACTTTTAATGCCTGTATAACTAGTTTAATCAGTCTTTGCCTAAGCTCCAGACATTTTTACAAAAGAAACAGAAGGACCGAATAATAGAATTTTAATGAAGACATTATGAATTACAACAAAAATTGGAAGCCATTGGATAATTAAAAGTTTTTTACCTTGAAACTAACCAATAGTGTAGACTCTGAAGCTTACAAAAATAACTTTTTGAGGAACTGACTCATATAGAACATCATTGAGCATGAGGGCACTATCAATGAGAACACAAAATAGCAGTTATACATTAAATTAATGTTTCATCCTTGAAATGGTTCAGGTCTAATTTATATTACAGAGTCTGAAGCAATAAAAAAAGAAGAGCCTTTTTTTTGAAGTGCCTTATTGCCCAATGCCCTCCATCTCAAAAAGCAATTGCTTCAACATGCCTCAGGAAACTCTGAGTGCTAGTAATATTCTAGTTACTCAACTGATGTTACGAGCATGAGTGTTGATTTCACGTTCTTTTAATTTTACACTTGCAGTAAAAATTGTCTTTTGCATTAAGATTTACTTCACAGTGAAATCTTTTAGTATTTATTTATTTGGCTGTCTCAGATCTTAGTTGCAGCACTCGGGATCTTCGCTGCATTATGCAGGATCTCTCACTGAGGTGCTCAGACTCTACTTGTGGCACACAGACTTAGTTGCTCTGAGGCAAGTAGGATTTTGCTTCCCCGACCAGGAATCGAACCCATTTCCGCTGTATTGCAAGGTGGACTCTTAACCACTGGACCACCAAGAAAGTCCCCACAATGATATTTTATTTATAAAAAAATGAATAGGTAGAGGAAGAGAACCCTTCCCCGCCTCAAAACATAAGGTCTCAGGCTAGTCTAGAGGAGAGAATACAAGTTGCAGCTGAGAGGGAAAAAAAATTCCATGAGACACTAGGCTTCTCAGTTCCACCGCTGGGTCTTGTTAGAACACTTGTCAATGGGCCCACTCCAGGGCTTCAGATCCAGCAAGTCTGGGTTGGCCTGAGAATCTGCATTTCTAACAGGGTCCTAGATACTGCAGCAGCTGCTACTGCTCAGGGCCTCACCCTGGGAACCTGTGCCTGAACCATTGAAGTCAGCCTGCCCTACCCTCTGTATTTGTTTGGCTGTTTTATGAGGTCCCACTGTGAGGTCCCACCAAATGCTGACTGCCACTTTCAAAAGCAGTATACTGTTTTTCTGAACCATGGAAATAACGTTTTTCTTTTTGGTCCAATATTCTTCCCTTCATTTTCAGTTTAAGTTTCAAATGCACCCAATTTACAGGGTCAAAATCATTGGAAAATCAAAGAACTAAAAGATTTTCCTTTTCACCCAGAAAACTGAAGGCATTTTATTTATTTGGCAATAACAAAAATATGTAATACATCAAAATTAAAGATATTTCATTTTTAAATTTCTTCTGTGGCTTCAGTTACCTATTGAACCACCAAAACTAAAGCCCAATTAGGACAAATTAAAACACTATTGTATTTCATTCAGTTCAGTTCAGTTCAGTGGCTCAGTCGTGTCCGACTCTTTGCAACCCCATGAATCGCAGCACGCCAGGCCTCCCTGTCCATCACCAACTCCCGGAGTTCACTCAGATTTACATCCATCGAGTCAGTGATGCCATCCAGCCAACTCATCCTCTGTCATCCTCTTCTCCTCCTGCCCCCAATCCCTCCCAACATCAAAGTCTTTTCCAATGAGTCAGCTCTTCGCATGAGGTGGCCAAAGTACTGGAGTTTCAGCTTTAGCACCATTCCTTCCAAAGAAATCCCAGGGCTGATCTCCTTCAGAAGAAGTCCATATTAAGTGCCCACCATACCAGTTTACACTAGTACTTACTCCCAGGAAGTGAAACAGGAGGGACGTGGTCAGGAAATAACCTTTAAAAGAATGAAGTAGCATTTGAGGAGACAATAGAAACTGTTTAGAACTAACTAGGTCCAAAATGATGAATGATTCTACTTCTAGTAAACCTTGAGGCTCATTATATGCTCATTATAATGTTCAGTTCAGTTGGGTTCAGTCACTCAGTTGTGTCCGAATCTTTGCGACCCCATCGACTGCAGCATGACAGGCTTCCCTGTCCATCAACCCCCGGAGTTTCCTCAAACTCGTGTCCATTGAGTTGGTGATGCCATCCAACCATCTCATCCTCTGTCATCCCCTTCTTCTTCTGCCTTCAATCTTTCCCAGCATCAGGGTCTTTTCAAATGAGTCAGTTCTTCGTATCAGGTAGCCAAAGTACTGGAATTTCAGCATCAGTCCTTCCAATGAATATTCAGGACTGATTTCCTTTAGGATGGACTGGTTGGATCTCCTTGCAGTCCAAGGGACTCTCAAGAGTCTTCTCCAACACCACAGTTCAAAAGCATCAATTTTTCAACACGGCTTTCTTTATAGCCCAACTCTCACATCCATACATGACTACTGGAAAAAGCATAGCTTTGACTACATGGACCTTTGTCAGCAAAGTAATGTCTCTGCTTCTTATATGTTGTCTAGGTTGGTCATAACTTTCCTTCCAAGGAGTAAGCCTCTTTTAANCTCAGCTTTCTTCACAGTCCAACTCTCACATCCATTCATGACCACTAGAAAAACCATAGACAGACAAGCAAAAGCTAAGAGAATTCAGCACCAACAGACAAGCTTTGCAACAAATGCTAAAGAAACTTCTCTAAGTGCAAAAGAAAAGGCCAGGACTAGAAACAAGGAAATTACAAATGGAAAAGCTCACTGGTAAAGGCAAACAGTAAAGGTAGGAAATCATACACACAGAACTAAGATATCCAAACTAGGAATCGTGAGAAAATACTATAAATGCAAGACATTGTAAATGCTTCTGAAGTTAAAAGGCCAGAAACTTAAAACAATCCTCCTTACATATAGACTGCTATACCAAAACACACGGTAACCACAAAAAAAATCTATAATCTATGTACAGACAAAGAAGAAAAAGGAATCCAAACACAACACTGAAGATAGTCATCACATCACCAGAGAACAAGAGAGAAAAGGAAGAAAAAAAGACCTACAAAAATAAAGGCACAACAATTAACAAAATGGCAGTTAAGAATATACATATTGGTAATTACCTTAAATGTAAGCAGATTAAATGCCCCAACCAAAAGACACAGACTGGGTGGAAGGATGCGAAATCAAGACCTGTGGAGACTTCCCTGATGGTCCAGTGGCTCCATGCTCCCAATGCAAGGGGGCTGGAATCAATCCCTGGTCAAGGACCTAGAGTTTGTATGCTACAACTAAAAATCCCACATAGTTCAACTAAAGATTTTGCATGCTGCAACTAAGACCTGACACAGCCAAATAAATTTTAAAATATATTTTTTAAAAAAGACCCTTATATATGCTGTCTGTAAGAGACCCACTTCAGATATAGCGACACAAACAAACTGAAAGTGGGGGGACATAAAAAGGTATTCCATGCAAGTGGAAATCAAAGGAAAGCCACTGTATCAACACTCATAGAAGACGAAATAAAGTTTAAAACAAAAGACTCTTAAGAGACAGAGGGTACTACATAATGATCAACAGATCAATCGAAGACTACACATTCTTCTCAAGTGCACAAGAAACATTCTCTAGGACTGATCACATGCTGGGCCACAAAGTGAACCTCAGTAAATTTATGAAAATTAAAATATCAAGCATCTTTTCCAACTACAATGCTATGAGATTAGAAATCCACTGTTAGAACTGCAGAAAACACAAACACATGGATGCTAGACAATAGGCTACTGAACAACCAATCAATCACTGAAGAAATCAAAGAGAAAATCAAACCGTATCCAGAGACAAAAAATTTAAAACAGGCAAGAGGATCCCAAACCTATGGGACACAGCAAAAGCAGTCCTAAGAGGGAAGTTTATTGCACTATGATAGTGAAAGTGTTAGTCACTCAGTCATGTCTGACTCTTTGCAACTCATGGACTAGGGCCCACCAGACTCCTCTCTGTCCATAGAATTCTCCAGGCAAGAATACTGGAGTGGGTTGCCATGCCCTCCTCCAGGAGATCCTCCTGACCCAAGGACTGAACCCAGGTCTCCCGCATTGCAGGCAGATTCATTACCACCTGAGCCCCCAACAAAACCCCATACAATATTACCTCAGGAAACAGAAATCTCAAATAAAAAGCCTAACCTCATACCTAAAGCAACTAGAGAAGGAGGAAAAACCAAAACCCAAAGTTAGCAAAAGGAAAGAAATCATAAGGATCAGTACAGAAGAAATAAACTGGAGACTACAAAAGCAATAGAAAAGGTCAATTAAACTAAAAGCTATTTCTCTGAACAGATAAACATAATTAATAAAATTTAGCCAGACTCATCAAGAAAGAGAGAGAGGGTGCAGGTCAATAAAATCAGAAACAAAAAAGAAGTTACAACCTTCACCAAAGAAATAAAAAGGATAAGAGACTACTATGAGTAACTAAATACCAATAAAATATGGGCTTCCCTGGTGGCTCAGAGGTTAAAGTGTCTGCCTCCAATGTGGGAGACCTGGGTTTGATCCCTGGGTCGGGAAGATCCCCTGGAGAAGGAAATAGTAACCCACTCCAGTATTCTTGCCTGGAGAATCCCCTGGACAGAGAACTACTGTCCATGGGGTCACAGAGAGTCAGATATGACTGCGCGACTTCACTATTACTCACTATTAGAAGAAATGAACAGATTCTTAGAAATGTGCAATCAGCCAAGGCTGAACCAGGAAGAAATTGAAAATATGAACCGACCAGTTAATATTACTGAAATTGAATAACTTAAAAACTCTCAACAAACAAAAGTCCAAAAGCAGATGGCTTCACAGATGAATTACACCAAACATTTAGAGAAGGAACATTTAGTATCCTCCTGAAACTATTCCAAAGAATTCCAGAAGAAGAAACACTCCTGAACTCATTCTATGAGGCCACCATTACCTTGATACCAAAATCAGGCCAGTATCACTAATGAACATATACACAAAAATCCTCAACAAAATACTAGCAAACAGAATCCAACAATACATTAAAAGGACCATATATGATGATAAAATGGAATTTATCCCAGGGATGCAAAGATTATTCAATATCCATAAACCAATAAGTGTTGGATATACCACATAAACAAACTGAGGAATAAAAATCATGTGATCTCAAAAAATGCAGAAAAAGCTTTTGAAAAAATTCAACACTCACTTATAATAAAAACTCTCCAGAAAGAGGGCTTAGAGAGAACATTCTCCACATAATATTGCCCATATATGACAGTCCTATAGCTAACATCATACTCGATAGTGAAAAGCTGAATGCATTTCCTCTAAGTTCAGGAGCAAGACAAGGATGTCCATTCTCACCACTTCTACTCAAAATAGTTCTGGAAGTCCTAGTCATGGCAATGAGAGAAGAAAAAGAAATAAAAGGAATCCAAATTGGAAAATAAGAAGTAAAACTGTCAATATCTTCAGATAATGTAATACTACACATAGGAAATCCTAAAGATGCTACTAGAAAACTACTAGATATCATCAATAAACTGGTAAAGTCAAAATACAAAATTAATGCACAGGAATCTGTTGCATTTCTATATACTAACAATAAAAGATCAGAAAGAGAAATTAGGGAAACAATCCCACTTACCATCACGAATGAAATACCTTGGAATAAGCCTACCTTCAGAGGCAAAAGACCTGTACCCTGAAAACTATAAGACATTGATGAAAGAAATTGAAGACTTGCAAACAGATGGAAAGATATACTCTGTTCTTGGATTGGAAGAATCAATATTGTCAAAATGACTATACTCCCCAAGGCAAACTATAGATTCAATGCAATCCCTACCAAATTACCAACGGCATTTTTCACAGAACTAGAACAAAAGAATTTAAATATGTATGGAGACACAAAAGACCCCAAACAGCCAATACAACCTTGAGAAAGGAAAAATGGAGCTGGAGGCATTAGGCTTCCTGACTTCAAACTGTCCTAAAATGCTATAGTCATCAAACAGCATGATAGCGACACAAAAATAGAAATATAAATCAGCAGAACACGATAGAAGCCCAGAGGAAATCCATACACCTATGGTCAATTAGGGGAAGCAAGATTATACAATGAAGAAAAGTCAGTCTCTTCCATAAGTGGTGCTGAAAAAACTAGACAGCTACAAGTAAAAGAAAGAAATTAGAGCATTCTTTAATACCACACACAAAAATAAACTCAAAATGAATTAAAGAGCTGAATGTAAGACCTGATACTATAAAATTCTTAGAAGAAAACATAGGCAGAACATTCTTGGACGTAAGCTGCAGCCATATCTTTTTCAATCCAGAGTAATGAAAAAACAAAAACAAACACATGGGACCTAACTGAACCCAAAAGTTTTTGCACAGCAATGGAAACCATAAACAAAACAAAAACAACCCACAGAATGGGCAAAAATATCTGCAAATGATGAGACTGATGGGGATTAATCTCCAAAATCTAGTAACAGCTCATGCAGCTCAATACAAACAAAAATCAAAAAATGGGCAGAGGACAGAAGGCTTAAACAGACCTTTCTCCAAAGAAGACATACAGATGCCAAGCAGCACGTGAAAAGATGCTCTACACCATCAGTTATTAGAAAAATGCAAATCAAAACTATAATGAGATTATCACCTCACACTGGTCAGAATGGCCATCATTGAAAAATCTACAGACAATAAATGTTGGAGAGGGTGTGGAGAGAAGGGAACCCTCCTATACTATTGCTGGGAATGTAAACTGGTATAGCCACTACGGAGAACAGTATGAAGGTTCCTTAAAACACTAAAAATAGAGCTACCATATGGCCTTGTAATCCCACTCCTGGGCATATATCCAGAGAAAAGCATGGTCTGAAAGTATAAAGGCACCCTCGTGTTCACTGCAGTGCAGTTTACAATAGCCAAGACATTGAAGCAATCTAAATGTCCATCAACAGAGGAATGCATTAAGAAGATCTGGCACATGTATACAATAATATTAATCAGCCATTAAAAAGAACGAAATAATGCCATTTGCAGCAACAGGGATGGACCTGGAGATTGTCATCCTTAGTGAGACATAAATCAAAGAAAGACAAATATTCATATGCTATCATTTATATGTGGTATCTAAAAATACTGATACAAATCAACTTATTTATAAAACAACAGACTTGCAGACTTAAGGAAATGAACTACGGTTCTAAGGGAGGAAGGGGGAGGGAGGGATAGTTAGAGAATCTGGATTTGACGTGTACACACTGCTATACTTAAAATGGGTAATGAACTAGGACCTACTAGATAGCACAGGGAACTCTGCTCAGTATTACATAACAACCTAAATGGGGAAAGAATTAGAACAAGAATAGATATGTGTATGCGTGAGTGCTAAGTCACTCAGTCATATCTGACTCTGTGATCCCATGGACGCCAGAATCCTGTCCATGGGATTCTTCAGGCAAGAATACCGGAGTGGGCTGCCATGCCCTCCTCCACGGGCTCTTCCCAGCCCAGAGACCGACCTGCATCTGTCCACCTGCATTGTCAGGCAGGTTCTTTCCCACTAGTGCCATCTGGGAAGCCCAGATACATGTATAGTGTGTTAGTTGTTCAGTCACGTCTGACTCTGCAACCCCATGGACTACAGCCCGCCAGGCTCCTCTGTCCTTGGAATTCTCCAGGCAAGAATACCGGAGTGGGTAGTCATTCCCTTCTCCAGGGGATCTTCCCAACCCATGAATCGAACACAGGTCTCCTTCATTGCTGGTGAATCCTTTACTGTCTGAGCCACCTGGGAAGCCCCTAGATAAAGGAATCAGTTCAGTTCAGTTGTTCAGTCGTGTCTGACTCTTTGTGACCCCATGAACTGCAGCACACCAGGCCTCCCTGTCCATCACCAACTCCCGGAGTTCACCCAAACTCATGTCCATCGAGTCAAGGATGCCATCCAGCCATCTCATCCTCTGTCGTCCCCTTCTTCTCCTGCCCCCAGTCCCTCCCAGCATCAGTCTTTTCCAATGAGTCAACTCTTCGCATGAGGTGGCCAAAGTACTGGAGTTTCAGCTTTAGCATCAGTCCTGCCAAAGAACACCTAGGACATTAAATCACTTTGCTGTATACCTGAAACTAATTATCACCATTGCTAATCACTTTTATACCCCAATATAAAATAAAAAGCTGAAAAGACAAAACTGTAATGAGAATGCCTTACACTAGTTAGAATGACCATCATTCAAAAAAATCTACATGGAGAGGGAACAGAGAAAAGGGAAGAACCGCCTACTTTGTTGGCGGGAATATAAATCGGTATATGGAAAACAGTAAGGAGGGTCCTTGGAAAGCTAAAAGTAGGGCTACCATATGACACAGCAGTCCCACTCCTGGGCATGTATCCAGAGAAAGCCATGGTTTGAAAGCTTATGTGCATGCCAATGTTCACTGCAGCACTGTTTACAGAAGCCGAGACATGGAAGCAACGTAAATATCCATCCACAGAGAAACGGGTGAAGAAGACGTGGTACATATGGAATGAGTACTATGGAATGGAATATTATTATGGAATACTACTCAAACATTTTTTAAAATGAAATAATGTCTTGTGCAGCAACATGGGTGACCTGGAGATTATCATAGTAAGTGAAATAAGTCAGACAGAGAAAGAGAAATATCATATGATATCACTTAAGTGAGAAATCTTAAAAGAAAAAGTGTATAAAAGCTAAAGAACTAAGAGCCACTTAACTGATTTTTTCTGTGATCTAACAGAGGCCCAGTCCTATCTGTGGCAGCTGTGGGCCCAGGTGAAAATGATCAACTCTCCAAATACTCCTGTTTCTCAGTTAACCCAGTTCTGACAAAGAGATTTAAGAAGTCTACTGAATATGACTTCTGAGAGAAGTATTTTGTGTAGGTTTGTGATAAAAAAAAATTAAAAACTTGAAAAAATAACCCATATGGAAAAGTTGTANTATATAAAAGCTAAAGAACTAAGAGCCACTTAACTGATTTTTTCTGTGATCTAACAGAGGCCCAGTCCTGTCTGTGGCAGCTGTGGGCCCAGGTGAAAATGATCAACTCTCCAAATACTCCTGTTTCTCAGTCAACACAGTTCTGACAAAGAGATTTAAGAAGTCTACTGAATATGACTTCTGAGAAAAGTATTTTGTGTAGGTTTGTGATAAAAAAAATTAAAAACTTGAAAAAATAACCCATATGGAAAAGTTGTATTTTTATGGTGAACTTTTTTTACGAGTCCAGTTTCTCGCATCTTCTCATACCTAGAAAAGCACTAAAATCATTAGGAAGACATCTGCTTCTTGCAACCAGCAGCAACCTTCTGCCAAAATGTGTTCTTGTTTGCACTTATCCCCTAAAACTTCATACATACTGACCTTCCCCTTACCTCTTCTGCACAGGTACTCAGAACTATCTTGAGAGGCTGTCTCCCCGGCTGCAATCCTCATTTTCCCAAATAAAACTTAACTCACAACTCTCACAGTGTGGGTTTTTTCTCGGTTGACATATTTTAAGGAATAAATTACATCAGCCTGATAAACTTTGCAGATTGTTAAAAGAGGGACGACTTCCCAGCTCATTCAATGAGGAAGGCATAACACTGAAACTAAAGCTCGCCAAGGATATACCAACAAAAGAAAATTAGAGGTCCGTCTGTCCCGTTACATGCAAAAACTTGATGCAAAATTTTAGCAAACCAAATTCAACCATATAGAGGAAAGAAAACACACCATGGCCGATTTGTGTCTAAGAAAAAAACAAGTGTGTTTAAACATTCAAAAAGCAATGTGTTGACAACTTCCAGAACATGCCATGGCTGTTGCGGGGAGGGTCTCACCTTGCAGACTTAAGTACCACGACGGGCTGAATTTNCAGGTCAGGTGGTCTGGTATTTCCATCTCTTGAAGGATTTTCCAGAGTTTGTTGTGGCCCACACAGTCAAAGGCTTTGACATAGTCAATAAACCAGAAGTAGATGTTTTTCTGGAACTCTCTTGCTTTTTTAATGATCCAACGGATGTTGGCAATTTGATCTCTGGTTCCTCTGCCTTTTCTAAATCCAGCTTGAACATCAGGAAGTTCATGGTTCACGTACTGTTGAAGCCTGGCTTGGAGAATTTTGACCATTACTTTCCTAGCGTATGCTGCTGCTGCTAAGTCACTTCAGTCATGTACAACTCTGTGCAACTTCATAGACCACAGTGCAATTGTGCAGCAGTTTGACCATTCTTTGGCATTACCTTTCTTTGGGATTGGAATGAAAACTAACCTTTTCCAGTCCTGTAGCCACTGCTGAGTTTTCCAAATTTGCTGGCATATAGAGCTCAGCACTTTCACAGCATCATCTTTTAGGATTTGAAATAGCTCAACTGGAATTCCATCACCTGCACTAGCTTTGTTCATAGTAATGCTTTCTAACGCCCACTTGACTTCACATTCCAGAATGTCTGGCTCTAGTTGGTGCTTACACCATTGTGATTATCTGGGTCATTAAGATCTTTTTTGTATAGTTCTTCTGTGTATTCTTGCCACCCCTTCTTAATATATTCTGCTTCTGTTAGGTCCATAACATTTCAGTCCTTTATTGTGACTATCTTTACATGAAATGCTCCTTTGGTATGTCTAATTTTCTTGAAGAGATCTCTAGACTCACCCATTCTATTGTTTTCCTCTATTTCTTTGCACTAATCACCGAGAAAGGCTTTCTTATTTCTCCTTGCTATTCTTTGAAACTCTCCATTCAAATGGGTATATCTTTCCTTTTCTCCTTTGCCTTTAATGTCTCTTCTTTTCTCAACTATTTGTAAGGCCTCCTCAGACAACCATTTTGCCTTTTTGCATTTCTTTTTCTTGGGGATGGTCGTGATCGCTGCCTCCTGTACAATGTCACAAACCTCTGTCCATAGTTCATCAGGCCTTCTGTCTATCAGATCTAATCCCTTGAATCTGTTTCTCACTTCCACTGTATAATTGTAAGGGGTGTGATTTAGGTCATACCTGAATGGGACTTTCTTCAATTGACGTCTGAATTTGGCAATAAGGAGTTCATGATCTGAGCCACAGCTAGCTCCTGGTCTTGTGTTTGCTGACTGTATAGAGCTTCTCCATCTTTGGCTGCAAAGAATATAATCAATCTGATTTTTATATTGACCATCGGTGATGTCCATGTGTAGTCATCTCTTGTGTTGTTGGAAGAAGGTGTTTGTTATGACCAGTGCATTCTGTTGACAAAACTCTATTAGTCTTTGCCCTGCTTCATTCTGTACTCCATGGCCAAATTTGCCTGTTACTCCAGGTATTTCTTGACTTCCTACTTTTGCATTCCAGTCTCCTATATATGAAAAGGAAATCTTTTTTGGGTGTTCTAGAAAGTCAACTTCACCTCCTTCAGCATTACTGGTCAGGACATAGACTTGGATTATTGTGATAATACATAAGCATATGTTAAATGACACACCTACCATTGCCATGAAGTTCCAAGGTTGAACATAAAAGGCCAAAAAGTAGGCAGTTGCCCTATCCCTGGGAAATCTCTGCCCTTTCCCCAAAATAATTGGAATAATCCTCCCTCTCAGCCTATGTAAAAACTAACCATGCCATATTTTGGAGCCTCTTACCTTCTGAGATGGCCCAGACTCTGCCTGTGGAGTGTGTTTCTCTCTAAATAAATCCACTTCTTACCTATCACTTTGTCTCTCACTGAAATCTTTCTGCTGTGAGACATCAAGAACCTGAGCTTTTTGAAGTCCTGAGATGAGGTCTGTAATCTCAATTAAAGGACAGTGAGTTCTGGCTGTGTTCAAGTCCCAGCCTGTGGATTCAAGCCCCATCTGAGTTATGCAGCTTCAGCAGGACATGTCATATTTCTTAGTAAGTATCTTTTGGGGTTGTTTGTTTTGTTTGTTTGTTTTCCACACTACACATCTTGTGGGATCTTAGTTCCCCAAACAGGGACTGAACCCAGGCAGTGAATGTGCAGAGTCCTAACCATTGGACTGGATACTGGATTCAATAAAGATATTCTCCTTTATTCTACCTTCCATGCTATCTGTTAGCTTTTCTGTTTCCCTATTTTATTTGTTGCTTCAAAAGTTACTGATAAGAAAGACCCACATTTAAAGATAACACCTTTCTAGCTCCCTTGTCCTGAGACTGGCCAGTCTTCACCCTGAGCCCCAGCCTACTGCCTATGCCCTACAACCAACCTGGTGCTGCAAGTGACCCATGTTAGCTTTTAGGAATCCAGTGAGCCTGTTGCTAAACAGTTGGAGCTTGAAACCTGGCACTGGGGGAGGATTTACACTGAGGAAATAGGGGCAAATGCTAGACCCTGGAGTCAGTTGTTAACAGTTATTAATACTTAGAGTACCACTGCCTACAAACCTACAGCAAAAAATAAAGGAAAGAGCGAAGGAAGAAGGGAGGGGCAGAAAGAAAGAAGGAAAGAAGGGAAAGAGGAAAGAAGAGAGCTTGGGAGGGAGGGAGAGAGAGGGAAGAAGGTAAAGAGAAGGAAGGGGAAAACAGGAAGGAAGGAAAAAGGAAGAAAAGAAAGAGGAAGGGAAAAAAGAAGGAAGGAAGGAAAAAAGAAGAAGAAAAAAAGGGAGGGAGAGAGAGGGAAGTAGAAAAAAGAAGAGTATCTCTGAATCCAAGGTTTATGAACACGAGGAGCAGCAAGCCCTCTTGCGGTTGTTGCCAGAATTGCATGAGGGGAGATGGCAGCATGGTCGATTTCATCCTGGACACATTTTACATAAGGCTTCAGAAGGAGAGTGCTGATCGTTTAGTTCAGTGTCATCTGTCTCTGAGCAGACTTTCCTCAAACCACCCGAGGATGTCACTTAAATATTCCTTTCTCAAGAGCTAGAAATACCTTCTCATGAAGAGTAAGCTTTCCTTTTTGTTAGTATAGAAGGACTACATTACTTCTTTTTTAAGAATATGAATTCCCTATTGTTTGCTGTGGGCATGTCGCAGCAAGGCAGTATGCCCTGAAATTGTCTCTGACCTTAGCTGCCCAGTGAGTCCATGTGAGGAAAGCAAACCCCACCAGGCCACCCCCTAATCAATCAGTTCAGTTCAGTCTTCAGTCGTGTCCGACTGTTTGTGGCCCCCATTGACTGCAGCACGCCAGGCTTCCCCGTCCATCACCAACTCCCAGAGCTCGCTTAAACTCATGTCCACCAAATCAGTGATGCCATCCAGCCATCTCATCCTCTGTCATCCCTTTCTCCTCCTGCCTTCAATCTTTTCACAGCATGAGGGTCTTTTCTAATGTGTCAATTCTTCACATCAGGTGGCCAAAATATCGGAGCATCTGTCCTTCCAATGACTATTCAANTCAGTCGTGTCCGACTGTTTGTGGCCCCCATTGACTGCAGCACGCCAGGCTTCCCCGTCCATCACCAACTCCCAGAGCTCGCTTAAACTCATGTCCACCAAATCAGTGATGCCATCCAGCCATCTCATCCTCTGTCATCCCTTTCTCCTCCTGCCTTCAATCTTTTCACAGCATGAGGGTCTTTTCTAATGTGTCAATTCTTCACATCAGGTGGCCAAAATATCGGAGCATCAGTCCTTCCAATGACTATTCAAGGTTGATTTCCTTTAAGATTGACTGGTTTGATCTCTTTGCAGTCCAAGGGACTCTCAAGAGTCTTCTCCAATTCCCCAGTGATTTCCTGCTGTATCTAAAATAAAGCCCTAATTCCTCACCAAACTCTTTAACTCTGGGTCCCATAAATCCTGCTGGTGCTCAATTCCTACCCTCCCTGCCCACCCCTCACTCCCCTGCACTCTCCTATTCATTAGGCAGGTGTCTATTCCAAGGCCACTTCTCAGTAGCGTGAGGACCTGCTTTTTTCTGGGGATCTGCTCTAAAGCAGTGCCCACCCACCATCTGTCCCTCAGTCACATCACCAGGTTAGTTTTCCTCTATCTGTCTCTACCTGGAATCACCCTGATTGTTTCTGCGTTTAACTGTCTGACCACCCAGCAGAATGGAAGCTGGAAGCTCCGTGTGAATAATGCCTTTGTCTGTCTTACTAGCAATCTTTCCCATATGAAAGGCCCTGGCATTGAGAAGGCAACAGATGTTCACAGACAAAGGAACTGGAAACCCTGCACGCACCCAGCCTCCCACCTGGGTGGGTGTAGGGTAACCAGCTTCCCCAGTTTGCTTGTAGCTGTCCCTGTTTTCACTTGGAAAGCCCTTATCCTGGGCAACGTCTCAGTCCCAGTCATCCTCTAACTGGGTTATATATTTATCTAGAACTCTTTTCTGGAGTTATTGTGAAAAGTAACTTAAAAGACACATTTTTTTTTTTAAATATATATAAAAGCTTCCTCTGAAAACAGAATTTAACTTGCAGATTATCCTTTCATACTCTGTGAAAAGAAAAGTTATTCAAATTAACAGAATTAACCTATCTTAGTATATTCTTTCAGAGAAGGCAATGGCACCAACACTCCAGTACTCTTGCCAGGAAAATCCCATGGAGGGAGGAGCCTGGAGAGCTGCGGTCCGTGGGGTCACTGAGGGTCAGACATGACTGAGGGACTTCACTTTCACTTTTCACTTTCATGCATTGGAGAAGGAAATGGCAACCCACTCCAGTGTCCTTCCCTGGAGAATCCCAGGGACGGAGGAGCCTGGTGGGCTGCTATCTATGGGGTCGCACAGAGTCAGACACGACTGAAGTGACTTAGCAGCAGCAGCAGCAGCAGCAGCAGCAGTATATTCATTCCTTTTTGCCTTAGCATTGAAAATATAAATGCACCATATTGTTTTTTAAAAAAAAGGATCATATTGCATTTCTCAGGTAGTGTTTTTAATTTTAAATGTCACTGCAGAAATAATGTGTTACAAACACTGCACGCATGACTCACGGCTGGTAGGATTTGAAATTTCCCACTTGAAGTCATTTATATTCTTAAAATAAGTTTATTCTTAGGTTTCTTTTACATTCTATCTTCCTGATAAGAACTCACAATATTGCATTCTTTCCCATTTAATTTTCCAAAGAAATATGCTTTGGCATTTCTATTTCTCCTTGAAACTGAAAGGAAGAAGTGATGGTCTTCAGAGACAGAAGTGATTAAACCTAGGAGACTGGCTAAGCTATCAAAGTTATCTAAGCTGGGAAAGGATTTGTTGGCCTTCTGCTTATGTTTATTGGAATAAAGCACTGAAGGTGCCAAACTTTTCAAAAGGCAAATTTAAAATCTCTAGTGAATTAGCATGCAACCATGTGCAATCTGAGACTGCTCAAAGTGTGCAGAAGAGCTGTGGTCTCTACCGCATTGCTGAAAATGGGTTAAAGTAAAGTAAATAAAGTCGCTCAGTCGTGTCCGACTCTCTGCAACCCCATGGACTGTGGCCTACCAGGCTCCTCTGTCCATGGGATTTTCCAGACAATAGTACTGGAGTGGATTGCCATTTCCTTCTCCAGGGTATCTTCCCCACCCAGGGATCGAACCCAGATCTCCCGCATTGTAGACAGACGCTTTGCCGTCTGCACCACAGAGGCCTGAAAAAATATATCTGACTATTGTTTGTATCAACCAATAGATGAGGAGACATCTACTGGTGAGCAGGTGAAGAGGCCAATGGCCACTGAGGACATCGGGTAGTGATGTGGACAAACATCACCCCCTCTGTTCTTTCCAGTCCTCACCCTCACCCTTGTCAGGCTGTCCACCTGCCCTCTGAAAGCAGGAAGAGCCAACAGGTGTGAAGGGAGCACAGAGGCAGCTTGTGATCTGCTCCAGTCTACACTGACCTTTGATCTTGCAGAAGGAACTGCCTCTCCCCTGTCCCTCCCCTACTGCTGGTCATACTGCAAGGTCAACAAGAGACTTCCTAATAGACAGTCTTAAGTGACTTACTAGACAAATCTGTGAAGTCATCGCCTTAGTTTACACCGTGGCGTTTCTCATGTGCAATCCAGTGAGCACTCACACCCTGAAATCACAGAGGAGCTTTTTAAGAACACAGGTTCCTGGGCTCCACTGAATCAGAATTCCTGGGAGGGTCCCCAGGAACCTACATATGCAACATGATGGTTCTGGTGCACACTAGGGTTGAGGCTCAGTGATCCTTGATCTTCAGAGCATAGCTAACTTTCCCCGCTTCCACCCTGCCAAAGACATCCGGCATCCCAGCCCTGCCCATGGACAGCTCCCTTCCAACCTCCCTCTCTGTGGGAAATATCCATGAGTCCTGAGGATCTGAAATGAAGTACACACACAAAGTGCTTCCCTCGCCTCATTTCCTGAAAAGAAGAGCCTGTTTCCCGAGTCAGTGTCACGTATAAAATAGCACACACGTCAGTCTTCTCTACAGGACTTGAGCTTCCAGACTTGAAGAGGTCAACTTAATGTTGGCCTGTCCTTGACCCTGGTTTCTCTGGCAGACAGACCATGAGCCATTTGGCAGGAGGGGCTGTCTCTGTCTCTTGCACAAACCCCAGACACACAAGCCAGACTCAAAGCTGCCTAGAATGGTGCCGCTCTCACACTCTTGCTGACATTCTTCAGTTTGGCAGTACCCTGGTAAGTATTTTTGGAAGTAAAGCTTCACTGGATGCTGAGAAAAAGTAAATATTAAAGTATAACTAAGTTTAGCAATAACTAATTTATTACATGTAACTAAAGAGTCAGACACGACTGAACAACTGTACTAAACTGAACTGATGGATGCTTTTGAACTGTGGTGTTGGAGAAGGCTCTTGAGAGTCCCCTGGACTCCAAGGAGATCCAACCAATCCATTCTAAAGGAGATCAGTCCTGGGTGTTCATTGGAAGGACTGATGCTAAAGCTGAAACTCCAATGCTTTGGCTACCTCAGGCGAAGAGTTGACTCATTGGAAAAGACTTTGATGCTGGGAGGGATTGCGGCAGGAGGAGAAGGGGACAACAGAGGATGAGATGGCTGGATGGCATTACCGAATCGATGGACATGAGTGTGAGTGAACTGCGGGAGTTGGTGATGGATGAGGAGGCCTGGCGTGCTGCAATTCATGGGGTCGCAAAGAGTCAGACATGACTCAGCGACTGAACTGAACTGAACTATGGCACAGAATGATGCCAGATATATTGACATACTATATAGCAGCAGACTTTAAAACACAAGATAAAAACATTACATAAGTGCAAATAGGACTTCTCTGATAGCTCAGCTGGTAAAAAATCTGCCTGCAATGCAGGAGACCCTGGCTCGGTCCCTGAGTTGGGAAGATCTGCTGGTGAAGGGAAAAGCTACCCACTCCAGTATTCTGGCCTGGAGAATTCCATGGACTGTATAGTCCAAGGGGTCGCAGAATTGGACATGACTGAACAACTTCCACTTTCAAGTGCAAATAAGTTTTAAAATGTATGCAATTTAAACTATTATATAGTGATTACAAATAGGAATTCGGTTGTTGTCTTTATAAGTGTTCTTACTTATTTTTCCTGTTACCAGAATTAAATTTTGGACCAGCTTATTTTGGACTATCTCTAAATGCTTCCCTGGTGGCTCGGCAATAAAGAATCTGTCTGCAATGCAGGAGTCGCAGGAGACACAGATTCAGTCTCTTGGTCAGGAAGCTCCCCTGGAGGAGGGCATGGCAACCCACTCCAATATTCTTGCCTGGAGAACCCCTGTGAACAGAGGAACCTGGTGGGCCATGGTCCATAGGGTCTCAAAGAGTTAGACATGACTGAAGTGACTTAGCACACATAAACTAAATGCTACAGCTGCTATCAGAAAAGAATACCATAGAACTGTAAAAAGAACTGTAAAAATAAAACAGTGAACAGGGATTTCTCTGGTGGTCCAGTGGTTAAGACTGTGCTTCTATCCCTGTAGGGCCACAGGTTCCATCCATGGTCAGGGAACTGAGATCTCACATGCTTCAAGGCATGGTCAAAATAATTTATTAATTAAACAGTGAAACAATGAACACTGTCTGGGATAGAAGAAGACCCTCAGCTGACATCAAGCGCCGCCCACCTGCCTCTGTGACACTTAGATGATTGAGTTCCCATTGATACTACCTGAGAAAGGGCATTGATCTTCAAAGTTGGCTCCAAAGAGATGACCATCCTCCCCACAGGGCACCTCTCCCACCTGGCTACTCATTATAAAGCCCAAACCAGCTCTCTCCAGGTTGAGAGCAGCCCCAGCAACTCTCCACCCTCCCAGGAGGTTCTAGCCTGGCAAATCCCAACTAAGCAGCAAGCTGGTAGAAACTCAGAGTAAAAGGCATCATCTGGACGGTGAAAATAAATAGCATGAAATTCATATACTTAATTCATCAGAGTCCCTCACAGCCCTCCTCAGGGCACACTGACTATTCTCACTTAAATTTGTATAGCCATTTCTGATCACAAATAGCATTAGAAGGAAACATATAGATGGGGACCAAGGAAACTGCTTAAATAACAAAAATAAACTTGTCAGTGATCGGGCAAAGAAAAACAGGAGATATTCAGTACCTACAACAAACCAAGCATTGTGCTGGCCCTGGAGATATAACCGAGCCTATGAAGTCTTCACAGAATAGGACCTCACATATGTTCTCTGTTTGCGTTTTGTCTGTAGAAAAACTTAAGTCAAAGAATGAATTTAATCACAGAAGTGAGAAAAGGCAGAAAGAAAGGAAAACTGTCAAGCATGACAAAATAATAATACTCTAGTCATTAAAGTCAAGGACTTTTAGTTCTGCCTTGAGGACTAGGGATAATATTCTGAGGCATATTCTTTGAACAGTTTTGCAGATATGGAAACCCCCACCAGGTGGGAGAAGTTAACTGTGTGCTGCCCACAAGCACGAAGACTCCAGATTAGTTAGAACCAGAAGGTTGATGGTGTTGACTCCAAATTACCTCAGCTCAGTTCAGTTCAGTTGCTCAGTCATGTCCAACTCTTTGTGACCTCACAGACTGCAGCACGCCAGGCCTCCCTGTCCATCACCTACTCCCGGAGTTTACTCAAACTCATGTCCAATTACCTCACCACCAGCCAATCAGAAGAACGTCCATGAGTTGATCATGTCCTGCTCCTTGAACACTGTGAGACTCCTCACTAGCCATTCCAGGGCGGACTCACAGTCTTAAGAGCGTGAGGCCATCGTGGCCTCCTTTGCCTGGCAAAGCTATTTCTTTCTCAGTTCAGTTCAGTTCAGTCGCTCAGTCGTGTCTGACTCTTTGTTACCCCATCGACTGTAACACACCAGAGCTTCCCTGTCCATCACCAACCCCCAGAGCTTACTCAAACTCATGTCCATCACGTCAGTGATGCCATCCAACCATATCATCCTCTGTTGTCCCCTTCTCCTTCCACCTTCAATCTTTCCCAGCATCAGGGTTTTTTTTTTTTTCCCAATGAGTCAGTTCTTCACATCAGGTGGCCAAAGTATTGGAGCTTCAGCCTCAGCATCAGTCCTTCCAATGAATCTTCAGGACTGATTTCCTTTAGGATGGACTGGTTGGATCTCCTTGCAGTCCAAAGAACTTTCAAGAGTCTTCTTCAACACCACAGTTCAAAAGCATCAATTCTTTGGCCTCACCTTTCTTTATAGTTCAACTCTCACATCCATACATGACTACTGGAAAAACCATAGCTTTGACTAGACGGACCTTTGTTGGCAAAGTAATGTCGCTGCTTTTTAATATGCTGTCTAGGTTGGTCATAGCTTTCCTTTCAAGGAGAAAGTGCCTTTTAATTTCATGGCTGTAGTCATGATCTGCAGTGATTTTGGAGCCCCTAAAAATAAAGTCTGTCTACTTCTCCCAAAACTCTGTCTCCAAGATTTAACCTAGCACCAGTACACAGAGGCCAAATTTCGGCACAGAGAGACAAAAATGAGTAAAGCCTTGTTCTTGCCCTCAACTTAGACACAATCTGCATGTTAAGATCAACACACAAATGATTAACTTTAATATGATGAAAACAAAGTAGCAATTACATTAGTACAGGTGCCAAATTTGACCTAACTTCAGCATAAATGGCATTTGCTGGTATGGTGTTGATGACTCATATAATTGTTGGTCAGTCTAGACAATCAGGGGCTTCCCTGGTTCAGTGGTAAAGAATCTGCCTGCAATGCAGGGGACACAGGAAATGTGGGTTTGATCCCTGGGTTGGGAAGATCCCCTGGAATAGGGAATGGTAAACCACTCCAGTATACTTGCCGGAGAAATCCCATGGAGAGAGGAGCCTGGCGGGTTACAGTTCAAGGTACCATCGAAGAGTCGGACATGACTGAGCTCACATGCAATGCAACTAGGCAATCAGTCCTCGTGGGAGACAGAAATCAAAGCAACCCCAAAGACCTCAGTAACTAGAACTGCTCTGCCATCACCTAAGGTTGCTGCCATCCCAACTGCCTTCCATGTCAAGATTCACTTTCCCGAAAGAAAAAATGTTGTTCTAAATTGCATTACCAACTACTGTGGTCAGGGAAACAAAGTCCCATAGTTTGCAGATCAAGGCCTGCCTCTCCTGGAGTAAGAAGTGAAGTGGGAATTACCTTGTCTTGCTAGTACTCATGTAGACCCATCCTTCCATATAGATCTCTGCCTTACCAAGAGGCCTCTGACTAACATTTTGCAAATACCACCTACACACTCACCTCTCCCCAATGGAATGCAACCCAAAATGACATCCAGTAAGTGCATCCAGGGTAAGATATGGTACCCAGTTGGGGTTACACATTGGGTTATGTTGCTAGCAAACTGGACACTTGGTTATGGCTAAGTGAATTGTATAAATAGAAGTCCCTGTTTTTTGAGTCCAAGGTTGCAGTTGATTGATTTGTTGGTTGGTAAGTCATGAAGTCATGTCTGACTCATTTGTGACCGTATGGACTGTAGACTGCCAGGCTCCTCTGTTCATAGGATTCCCTAGGCAAGAATACTAGAATGAGTTGCCATTTCCTTCTCCAGGGGATCTTCTTGACCTAGGGATTGGACCTGCATCTCTTACCTTGACAGGTGAATTCTTAACCACTGAGAAACGAGGGAAGCCCCCAAAGTAGCAGAAGAATTTGTTAATAATTGGTCATTCAGTCCACCTAGCTGTTAAGATCTCTCCTATAGAAAGAGCCCTCTGGTTGGGATTCAAATTGAGCACTGTACTCTTGGATTCTGGGCCTCTTCCAAGCAACTCATTCTCATGTCCCTGTCCCACATCTTCTTCCCTGAAGACCTGCCTTTCAGTCCTTCCAAGATCCTGACCAATAATAGGATCCATGTAAAGGATGGAAACAAGCATGAGGGAGGGATCTCACTCCTCCCTTGCCTTCCCTCTCACTGGCCACTTTTTATCTCTCATTGACCACTTTTTATCTCTCATAGGCCACTTTTTTCTTCTCTCTCATTGGCCACGTTTTGACTATCTGCCTTCCCTGTCCCATGAACTTGGGTTGCCCGAGGGACCACAAGGCTAGCAAAAGCAGCAGTTGGTAAGTGGTCATCAGTATTGTACCAACCACTCCAAACACAGAACATGAAAAGAGGAACCCCACACCCAAGTTTTGTTAAAATAGAAAATGCTGCCTGTGTTAAAACTGTAAGGATGTACACTGAACTTGCTCCTGTCCTATAAGAATGCTGACCCGTCTTCAGTCAGAGGGTGATGGGTGCTCACTGGTGCTGAAGAAAGTATTTAACCTCTGTTTGGTCTCTTAACTCATTTTTGTTTTTTCCAAGAATAGGTCCAGGTCTAAATCTCAGACCATCCTGTTTTGCAGGCTCAGTGGATATTGAGATGTTCTACTCAAACAGCGCCTACTTGGAAAACATTTGTCCTTCTCTGTTATCCATCAGAGCCGCCTAAAAGGGATGCACTGCTTCAGTTGTGCCTTTCTCTTAAGTGCAGCCATATCCTTATACCTTATTGTTTAATTTTTCATTTATGATTCTCAGTCAGTCTGTCATAGGACCACATGCTTCATATGTTCAGACTAAGAGAGAAAGAGTGGAAATTCAGGCAATCTAAGAGGTCTAAAAGGGGGAACAGGATGATCCCATGTCTTCCAGAAGCTTTCTTCTGTTTTCAGGGACTCAGCATGCCCAGCTTAAAATTGACCCCCTCCATGTGATGCTGCAGTGTTGTTGGAGGAGGTCATGAGAGGTCATGGCTTCTGATTGATGTGAGAGCAGGACCCTGGCAATCAGAGCTTCCTTACCACTTCCCTGTCCTTGGAACATATGTACACTTCACCCACCATTCCCACAGTTGGAGTTGTTTCAGAGATTTAGCCTTGAGAGAGCAATGTGTTGTCAAGAAGATCTGGACTAAATATGATTCTTGGTCAGAGAACCAAGCTGCAAGTTTGTAGAGAAGACTTATCTGGGAGAAGCCAGATCTCCAATCTGAACCCAGATAAGGCTTCTCTACAAACTCTTAAGATTCTTGTGGACAGGTTGAAGGCCTACTGCTCTGTTGCCACATGACAGTATCCTATGTAAGTTTCATTGATTATTAAGGCTGTTACCTACCAATCTGGAATGGTCTGCCTCTTCCTTCAGTCTTTCCTTGCCTTCTGTGTATGGGAGCCACTTTGCAAACTAACAGATGTTCCTGGGTACCACTACCATATGGCCAGGTGAATCAGCTGAGCTCAAGTAAGGATGGTAGCTTGGAGCCCTGGGATTCACAATCAGAGGGAACTCTGTGCCCACAACAGGTCCGTGTCTGTACACTTTTGTTCTGACCGTTTACATTCCTTCCTATATATTTTATGCCAGGATTTCTGGCCCTGTAATGTCCCTTTGTTTGAGCCAGCACTTGGTCTAGGCTTATGTTACCCAACACAGGAAATTATTGCAATTGTAACCAGCTGCAAGCCAGCAGTTGAATGCAGAACTCCTGGTAAGGACTATAAGCAATGTCAGTACTATCCAAAATTAAGTTTTGGCCTTCTTAGTCTCCCACTCTTGAAATTTCTTTCCTCAAGTATTTATTAGTAAACTCCTGCAACTCCTCCTCTTTCTTCCTCTGTTTCTGTGACACACATGCCCACACACCATATACCACACCCTCATCACACACAAAAAACACAACATACTCACACCCCAGGTGGGTGAAGTATGAATCCTGGGGAGCTAAGAGCAGGGGGAAACTGTTTTTCTGTAGAAGAGGCAGCTTCTGTGAGCTAGAGAAGCATAGGGTAAGGTGGTACCTGAGAAGACTTGGGGTCCTCTGAGTCTTCCAACTCAGGCCTGATGACACCAGTACTAACTTGGGGAACCCATCCTTTCCAATTAATGCTGTAAATTTCAAGGAAGAAACCCAGTGAGATAGCAGATTCAACAGGCACTTCAGCTCAGGAACCTATAAAACCCAACCCTGAGGTTTTGTTTTTCAGAGATATCAAAGCCAAAGCATCAAGGATGCTTCCAGGATCCAAAGAAAGACCCCCGGGTTTATCCCCTGCCTCACAGGGGAGCTGAGATTCACAGTGTGCTTTTCTCATTTTAAATCAGTGCCTGAGTCCGAAACAATCCTGGAACCCTGTGATCTTGGCAGTTCCCTTCTCCTTTCATGGGTCTCGAATTCCATCTGGAAACCCAGAGCCTCAGGGAGCTGCAGGCAAAGGCTCAACAGGCCGGCTCTCCACTGTGCAGTGCCGTAAGTAAGGGTCAGCTTCACAGAAGAGGAGCCAGGGCANTGGCAGTTCCCTTCTCCTTTCATGGGTCTCGAATTCCATCTGGAAACCCAGAGCCTCAGGGAGCTGCAGGCAAAGGCTCAACAGGCCGGCTCTCCACTGTGCAGTGCCGTAAGTAAGGGTCAGCTTCACAGAAGAGGAGCCAGGGCACAGCCCCGCCTCAGGTAGCTATCAATTTTGATGTCTCACATTTCCTCCAAGGTCCCACAGGCCTGTAGCCAAAAGCTTTTTTTTTTTTTAATTTTTATTAAAAAGTCTTTATGGTTGTTTACAGCCTAAATCTATAAAACTAAATGACTGCCAGGTCACTCACAGGATCCAATAGTAGGAATGGGGCAACCAGGGGTCTGGGGAAAGACACCCAGCCCCCACTGTGGGGACATTGCCACTGGACAACTTGCTTCACTGGTGATCAGTCCCGCTCAACATCCAGACTCCAGGAGACGGGATGACTTGCTTGCATAGGGCCATGTGCTCTTCAGGCAGTTGAGGGTTGGGGTCCTAGGTTCTGTAGCCACAAATAAAAGTTATGATGGGACTAGTGGGAGAGAATTAATAGAAAGATCTATGGATACAGAAAGAAACGACTACACTGATTCCACTTGGCTTAGAGAGAGGAGTGGGAAATTGCCAAACAGGAAGGAAATCAGGACCAACACATTCCTCAAAAAACTCAAGTAATAATCCTGAGACCACGGGTAATAAACCTCAGTCAGCCCTAAGCTAGCGACCAGAACCACTGTGATTATGGGGAAGGGCACACTCCCCATACTGGTGTGTCCCATGGGTGGGTGTGGGCTGTAGAACCAAGCAGCTTGGGACATGGAATTGACAAGTTCTCAGTCAGTGCTGTTTCCTTAGCCTGGCCTGGGTCACACACTCTGGTAGCTCCCTTGGGGACGCCCTAGCAGGGTCAGAGCACAAGATGACAGATAGCGTGTCAGGGGGTCACTAAGGATCCAAAGAGGGGTTCTTCTACATACAGAGAAGGTGGGGGGGGGGCGCTGAGATAATTCTGTCCTGTGGCTTCATTTCTTTTTAGATTTATTGTCATTTATTGTCATCCCATTGGTGACAGAAGTCAGGGTCTGCAGACCCAAAGCCTGTCCAGGGAAGCCAAGTGCTTCCATATTAAATCTCCAAAATCAATGTAGTTTTTTTTTTTATATATATTTATTTATTAAGCTGTTCCAGGTCTTAGTTGCAGCATATGGGATCTTTAGTTATAGCAGATAAACTCGTACTTGCAGCTTGCGGGATCTAGTTCCCTGAGCAAGAATCAAACCCAGACCCTCTGCACTGGGAGCATGGACTCTTAGCCACTGGACCACTGGGGAAGTCCGTATGCTAATTTTACCTTAGGAACTTCTAGGGTCACATGCAGTGACTTTTATTTTTTATAAAACCATGCTTAAAGGTATAATTCATTCTGATTTTTCAAAATGTTTTACCTTGAAATAACTTCAAATTTACAGGAAAATTGCAAGAATTATATAAAAAACTTCCCTATTCCCCATATCCCCAATTCACATTTTTTTAAATTACCGCAAATCACAATTTTTCACATTCGATCATATTTATCATTTTCTTTCTGTTTCTTTATACACTCACAGACACATTAAAGAATGTCCTCATACTGAGGAAATAACTGTATTCATTTGTGTACACTACAGTGTTTTATATACAAAATATACATAGCATGTAAGATATGTAGATGTAGTATAACAGTACATGCATATTTAAATTTTTTTTTATTTCTTTGGCTGCACCAGGTCTTAGTTGCAGCATGTGGGATCTTTAGTTCTGTCTTGCAGGACCAAGTTCCCTCAACAGGGGTCGAACCTTGGCCCCCTGCATTGGGAGCATGGAGTCTCAGCCACTGGACCACAAGGGAAATCCCAGTACATGCCTACTTTTGAACCATTTGAGACTAGGTTGAGGACATGCCTCTTGAGAAACCTATATGCAGGTCAGGAAGCAATNAAAAAAGGCTGAATGCTGAAGAACTGATGCTTTCAAACTGTGGTGCTGGAGAAGACTCTTGGACAGTACGGCGATCAAACCAATCAATCGTAAAGGAAATTAACCCTGAATATTCTCTGAAGGACTGATGCTGAAGTTGAAGCTGCAATACTTCAGCAACCTGAAGCAAAGAGCCAACTTGCTAGAAAAGTCCCTGCTACTGGAAAAGATTGAAGGCAGGAGGAAAGGGGGACAACAGAGGATGAGATGGTTGGATGGCATCATTGACTCAATGGACATGGATTTGAGCAAAGTCTGGGAGACAGAGAAGGACAGGGAAGTCTGGTGCGCTGCAGTCCATGGGGTTGCGAACAGCTGGACACAGCTGACTGAACAACAGCAACCAATTAGTTTGCTTGGGCTGTTGAAAAAAAGTATCACAGAGTGGGTGACTTAAACAACAGACGTTCCTTTTCTTTTCGTTCCAGGGGCAGGAAGTCCAATATCAATGTGCCAGTAGGGCTGGGTTCTCCCTGGGTCACTCCTTGACTTGCAGACAGCCCCCTTCTCACCGCACTCTCACCGGGCCTTTCCTCTATGCAGGTCCATCCCTGGTGTCTCTTTTTATGCGTCCTAATCACTGCTGATGAGGACACCAGTCAGACTGAATCAGGGTCACCCACATGGCCTTGTTTTAACTTGTGTATTTAAAGGTCAAATCTTGATATAGTGGGGATTAGGACTTCATCATATGAATCAGCTGGGAGTGGGAGGTCACAATTCAGTCCATCGCTCCCCTATTCATTATCTGTTTTTTGATTTAATCCTAGTGGATATGCCCTTCTTTGTATTCATCTCTGTCAAAGAATTCTACATCTTTATTTTTTTTATTTAAAGTGAATCTTTATCCTTTCTTCTTATCTTCACATTTCCCCATTTTAAAGACATGTAAATGATTAATTATAAGAGATTATCTTGTACAGATAGGGGCTTTGAAGTAGAACATAGAAATAATTAAAATGGATATTTGGTAAATACAAAATGGTAAAGTGTTGAAATTAACTTGAGATTATAGAATGATCTTTGTTATCTTAGGGTGGGAAAGAATTTCTAACAAGAAAACATCAAAGCAAACAGAAATGGTAAAATACTGAAAATTAGATTACAACAAATGCTTAAAATTTTGTGCTCATTTAAAAAGTATTAGGATCAAAAACAGCAGATAATATATTGAAAAGCTATTTTTCCAAGCCCTAATTTAACTTCTATGCAGAGTACATCATGTGAAATGCAGGGCTGGATGACTCACAAATTGGAATTAAGATTGCTGGGAGAAATATCAACAATCTGAGATATGTACAGGATACTACTCTAATGGCGGAAAGTGAAGAGGATCTAAGGAGCCTTTTGATGAGGATTATGGAGAAGGTGATGGCACCCCACTCTAGTACTCTTGCCTGGAAAATCCCATGGACAGAGGAGACTGGTAGGCTGCAATCCATGGGATTGCTAAGAGTCGGACATGACTGAGTGACTTCACTTTCCCTTTTCACTTTCATGCATTGGAGAAGGAAANAGATGGCTGGATGGCATCACCAACTCGATGCACATGAGTTTGGGTGAACTCCAGGAGTTGGTGATGGACACAGAGGCCTGGCAAGCTGCAATTCATGGGGTTGCAAAGAGTTGGACAAGACTGAGTGACTGAACTGAGGACATGCTCCTTTATCTTTAACTGAAGTATGTATTTCTTAAGAGTGAGGACACAATTTACCTAACCATAGTGAAGTGAAGTGGAGTGAAAGCTGCTCAGTCATGTCCTACTCTTTGCGATCCCATGGACTATTCAGTCCGTGGAATTCTCCAGGCCAGAATACTGAAGTGGGTAGCCATTCCCTTCCCCAGGGAATCTTCCCAACCCAGGGATCAAACCCAAGTCTCCCACATTACAGGCAGATTCTTTACTATAAAAAGTAAAAAACATTCTAACCATACTATACTTATCAAATTCAAGAACTTTAACATCAACACTTTATATGATCTACCATCCTTCAAAAGTCTCAAAAATGTCTTTTGCAGTCTTTTTACTTTTTCCTGATTCAGGATCACATACTGCATTTAGTTGTCATATCCCTTTGGCTTCTTTAACCTGGAACTGTTTCTCAAAGGTTGTCTTTCATATCAACATTAAAAAAAATTTTTTTGGTTTATGTTCGGCTGCCAGGAGAAATATTCATAACCTCAGATATGCAGATGACACCACCCTTATGGCAGAAAGTGAAGAGGAGCTAAAAAGCCTCTTGATGAAAGTGAAAGAGGAGAGTGAAAAAGTTGGCTTAAAGCTCAACCTTCAGAAAACGAAGATTACGGCATCTGGTCCCATCACTTCATGAGAAATAGATGGGGAAACAGTGGAAACAATGTCAGACTTTATTTTCTGGGGCTCCAAAATCACTGCAGATGGTGATTGCAGCCATGAAATTA
>SJYV01028392.1:669635-735081 GCA_006410875.1 Neotragus pygmaeus | reverse complement strand
CTCTCACATCCATACATGACTACTGGAAAAACCATAGCTTTGACTAGATGGATCTTTGTTGGCAAAGTAATGTCTCTGTTTTTTAATATGCTCTCTAGGTTGGTCATAACTTTTCTTCCAAGGAGTAGAGTCTTTTCATTTCATGGCTGTGGTCACCATCTGCAGTGATTTTGGAGACCCCAAAATAAAGTCTGCCACTATTTCCACTGTTTCTCCATATATTTGCCATGAAATGATGGGACGAGATGCCATCATCTTAGTTTTCTGAACGTTGAATTTTAAGCCAACTTTTTCACTCTCCTCTTTCACTTTCATTAAGAGCATCTTTAGTTCTTCTTCACTTTCTGCCATAAGGGTGGTGTCATCTGCATATCTGAGGTGATTGATATTTCTCCCGGAAATCTTGATTCCAGTTTGTGCTTCATCCAGCATTTCTCATGATGTACTCTGCATATAAGTTAAATAAGCAGGGTGACAATATACAGCCTTGACGTACTCCTTTTCCTATTTGGGACCAGTCTGTTGTTCCATGTCCAGTTCTAACTGTTGCTTCCTGACCTGCATACAGATTTCTCAGGAGGCAGGTCAGGTGGTCTGGTATTCCCATCTCTTTCAGAATTTTCCAGTTTAGTGATCCACACCAGTCAAAGTCTTTGGCATAGTCAGTAAACCAGAAGTAGATGTTTTTCTGGAACTCTCTTGCTTTTTTGATTATCCAGCAGATGTTGGCAGTTTGATCTCTGGTTCTTCTGGCTTTTCTAAATGCAGCTTGAACATCTGGAATTTCTCGGTTCACGTACTGTTGAAGCCTGGCTTGGAGAATTTTGACCATTACTTTGCTAGCATGTGAGATGAGTGCACTTGTGTGGTAGCTTGAACATTCTTTGGCATTGCTTTTCTTTGGGATTGGAATGAAAACTGACCTTTTCCAGTCCTGTGGCTACTGCTGAGTTTTCCAAATTTGCTGGCGCAATGAGTGCAGTACTTTAACAGCATCATCTGTTAGGATTTGAAATAGCTCAACTGGAATTTCATCACCTCCACTAGCTTTGTTCATAGTGAATTACTGTAGGTTCTTAATAAATCATGATCTGCTAAAGTCCATTAAGTGTCTTTGCTATTCTTAGCCATTTCCTTATTCTTATTATTTTAGAGTCAAGTAAGTCCTTTGAATGTGGTACTTTTATTGGAATTAGACTAACTCTACAATCAATTTGGAAATAATTTATATCTTAACCATATTGAGTCTTCCTAAGCAGGACCACAGTATATTTGCCCATTTATTCAAGACTTCATTTATGTTTCTCAAAGTTTCATAATTTTGCATATCCTTTGTTAGGCTTATTCCTAGGTAGGTGACATTTGATGCTGATACATTATTTTTAAATAGGTTTTCTAGTTATTGTTTCTGGTGTACAGGAATGCAATAGACCTTGGATATTAATCTTATACATACAGATGATTACATCAGTTGCAAACAATTTTTGTTTCTCTTACCAATTAATTTGTCTTAAACCTCTCTTAATTGTGCTGATTTTCAAACACTGTTCAATCTAATTGGAGATAATAGAACATTTTAAAGAGAATGCTTCCAATGTTTTCTCATAAGAATTATGTTTTTTATAGATAGCTTTACAAGGTTAACAAAGCTTCCTCTTATTTCTAATTGCTAAGAGTGGTATCACCAGTGAGTGGTAGGTTTACTAAGAGTTTGTATTATAGGAGTAGTGAATTTTAGGAAATTTTTTTTCTGCATCCATTGTTGCTGTTGAGTCTTTACGTCGTGTGCGACTCTTTTGCAACCCCTTGGACTGTCAATGGGATTTTCCATGCAAGAATACTGGAAAGGATTGTCATTTCCTTCTTCAGGGGTTCTCCCCACAGGAATTGAACCTGAAGCTCCTGCTGCACTGCAGGTAGGTTCTTTACTGCTGATTATAGGAGCATTGAATTTTAGCAAATTTTTTTTCCTGCATCCGTTGGATCATTTTTTCTCCTTTACACTGTTAATGTGGTGAATTAGATTAACAGACTTTCTAATATTAAGCTATTCTTACATTTGGAGATAGTAAAATCATCCTTTTAAGAAACACAATAGGATTCAGTTGGCCAGCATTTTATTTGAAATTTTTACATGTATGTTTTTGAGTGTAAGGGACGTCTACTTTCTTTTCTCATGTTTTTTTTGGAATCAATATTATTCTTGCCTAATAAATTCTTATAGAGCAGAAGAGTTTATTCTATGAAATAAACTCTTGGTAAAACTTGGAAGCTTGGTAAAACTTTTCTGTAAAGCCATATATGTCCAGTGGTTTTTCTTTCTAGAAAATTTACATTTGAGCTGAAATATTCATATACCATACATACAGCTCACCCTTTTTAAGTATAGTTCAATGTTTTTTCCTGTTCACCCTTATGCAGCTGTTACCATACAGTTGGACTTTCAATTACTGCTCTAGGTTAATTGACATAGGATTCTTCAGTCTTTCTTTGGCTTCTTGAGGCAGTACAGCAAGACAGGAAGGGGGAAGCAGATGAAGGAAAGACAGAGAGACCAAGTAGAAAACAACTATTAGAGAAAAAAGAGGAATCACAAGTGTAGAAATGACATGGTGCTGATATTTTAAATTTTTTTCTTGAGACTCTGTACCGTGTACGGATATATACAAAAATGTATTATCTCAGATGACATTTTATTTGGGCTCTCTTTAGAGATATTATAGGGAAAAGGGGAAGAGTTGAAACAAGATGGGCCAAATGTTAACAGCTGAAGGTGAGCAACTGGTCTATGGAAGCTGATTTTATTACTATTCTGCTTTTCTGTTTGAGATTTTTCACAGCAGTCTCTTACATCCCTCTTAGTAAGATTTTCTTCCCTAAGTTCTGCCAAAAAGTTAGTGATTTCCTTAACTGTCTCTTATAACGGTTTATTTATGTCTTTTTTTTTTTTGGCCCTGATGTTTCTCATGGGCATGTTTCTTACCTTCCCCCACGAGGGATCCAACCCCGTATCCCCTACAGGATAAGCTCAGAATCTTAATCATTGGATCTCCAGGGAAATCTCTTTATTCTCATCTTTATTATTACGACACATTATTATGTTTAATTAGGCATACATTACTTGAAAAGTAATTGCTTGAAAATGAAGGAGTGGAGCACAAGGAACCGTTACGTGCTGGGGTATAAAGTGGTGAACAAAACAGACATGCGTGCCACAGTGGTTTTCTGGAGGATATGTTATAGTGCGGGTGGGGGCACAGTACCCGAGCGAGCGTGCAACTACTGGCAAGGATGGGGAGTAATGGGGACGGTGGGGACTTCCTCCGAACAGGTGATGAAGACGACTTTCTCAGCTTAGGCTGAGAGTCAATGGATAAAGCGACCATCCTCTGGGAGGGAGGCAGTGGCAGGACAATGAAGCTCTTACCGGTATTGTGCTGCACTACCCACACGCGCTCATTGTGGAAAAAGTGAAAAACACTTTCTTTTTGGCCATGGGGCATGTGAGATCTTAGTTCCCTATCAGAGATCTAGCTAGGGTCCACGACATTGAAAGCGCACAGGCCTAACCACTGGACCACCAGGGAACCCCCTACAAGTACCTTAATTTTAAATTAGATTTCAAGCATAACAAGCCAAAGGAATTTTTACAAATCACTTTTAATACCGTCGTCCTCTACCAAACATCATTTTAGTAATTTTATTTTCCCATACGGACGCACGCACGCACACACGCCTATCTATAGAGTTGTCAGAACGTGAGAACGGCGTGGGAAGGCAAGTTTCCCCTAACAGAGGTCTCTGGGCAACGGCCTCGCACCGCCGGCCTCGCACCGCCGGCCTCGCACCGCCACCCCCGCAGCACTCTGTGGCGAGGTGCCGGGATACTCCATGCGGCCTCGCCGCGGTGGGGTATTCTGACCTCTTCCTCACGTCCCGGCACAACTTTGGCTTTCCGGATCTCTACTCCACAAAACGGCTGGGCGCGCCCGGGTTAAGACTCTTCCTCTCACTCTTCCCTCT
This sequence comes from Neotragus pygmaeus, assembly GCA_006410875.1. Lineage (NCBI taxonomy): Eukaryota > Metazoa > Chordata > Mammalia > Artiodactyla > Bovidae > Neotragus > Neotragus pygmaeus. The sequence goes on along the minus strand of SJYV01028392.1, from coordinate 731,058 downwards.
TTCTGTCTTTCCCTCAGTCTAGGGCCGCCAGCCTTCCTCACCTCCCACTTATTTCAAGCACGTAGCACCAGCAGCGGAGGGTGCGCGGACACTGACGACAGCGCTACAGGCAGCCCCCTCCCACTCCTGGGCATCGCCAAACCTCGCGATACCGTACCCTTCCCGCAGGTTCGCTGTCCAAACAGCAGCGGACCTGGAACCTTCTAAACTCCTGCGCACGCGCTCTATGGCCCCTAACGTCCCGGTTCCACCCTTTCCTGGCCGCGCCCTTCTCCTTAGGGAGCTCCCCACCCCCACGCCACGCCAATCATTACTTCTTTCCTTGGACGACCTCGCAACAGGCCTCTGATTGGCTAATCTTGTGCAAACGCCACAGAAAAGCGGTGACGATAGGCTAGGAGCTGGTTGCAGCCTTCCGCAGGATGCGCGGAAGGTGATTGGTCGACACCGTTACCCAATCAGCGGCGGGCTGTCGGATTCAAACCTGGCTCCTTCGGCTTACGGTCGGTTGGTCTCAGACGAGTCGTTGCCTTCACCTGACGCGGACGTCCCCTCACCTGCGCCCTGTCTTCGCGCCGCTTCGCTCTAGTCAGCTGCTGCCCACCGCCCACCTGCAGGATGGCCCATAAGCAGATCTACTACTCGGACAAGTACTTCGATGAACACTACGAATACCGGTGAGCAGGCCGGACAGCCTACCTCTGCCGCGGCCCCGGGCGAGCCTGGGCTGGAACTCCGGCCAGGGGAGAGAACCTGGCACCCAGAGTCGGGGTCGAAGAGCTTCGGGCTGGGGTTAGGGTCGGGGTCCGGAGGTCAGGTCGGGGGCCAGCCGGGAGTCGCTGTTGTGTTGGGGTCGGGCCGCCGGGGTGGGAGCGCGTGCCTCTCCTCGTCTGGCGGGCCGGCCCGGCCGGCTTCCGCTCTTTGTTCCTGTCTGTGAGGCGGACGAAGCTGGAGCGCAGAAGGGGCCGCTTCTGGTGCAGAGCTGCCGCCCTAAAGGAAAGGGACCGAGGGCCTAAAGGGGCCCGGCATGGCCGAAGCCTGGCGCTGAGAGTCCGACGCCTGCATAAAAAGCGCAGCTGTTCCTAAAAACTTCGACTTACCAGGCATTCAGGCAAACGCCTCCCACCCGCAGTCACAGCGGGCGAGGGGTGGTCGGAAGGGTGATTTTGGTCAGGTGACGTCGCCAGAGAAACACTTCTTTTTTGAAGTTGATGGCACTAAAAGTTAGTTTGTGGGGGAATACCCCCAAAACGAGCTTGCTTGGGATTTGAATGTGTAGTGGCTATGGCGACTTTGAGTGGGTGCTGGTGCGTGGTAACCTTCTTGGGTTAATACTGAAGGGGCTTCTTTTTGAGACTAAATTGAGAACTCGAACAGGTTTTGGGCATTTTTTTTCTGTTAGTTTATATCGGCCAAATAATTTTTTGCTTTGAGGCTTTTTGCGGGGCGCGGGGGGGAGGGCTTCTGCATCATTATGTGATGGGACTAGAGCGTAGTTCCCAAATGTGATTAGCAAATTGGATTGTGGGAGGAAACGAACTCTTTATAGCCTTAACGCTTGCCGGAGACTTAATTAGGGTGTGGCTTCAAACACCAGCTCCGCCCAGTCCTCCTGGGTGGTGACTAGGACGCTGCATCCTGGGAAACTGCTAACGCGTAGGCGGGGCCAAACAGTGACCTTTTCTCTCTGCTATCCTTTTAGATTTCCAAGAAAGCTGAGTTAGAAAGCGTACATTCAGTAACAGTGGGTGGGTCTCCTTTTTTCCCCGCCTCCTAATGTCTTGTAAATCTATATTCTCTGGAGAAAAATTGATTTCTCTGGACAGCCTTGCAGATAAGTAATATCTAATTGCATTGGGAAAGTCTCTTTGTTTGAAGTCAATTGTCTTATTTTTACATACTACACAGTTCTAATCCTGTAATGTGTTGATATAATTTTCAATTATGTGTTGATATAATATATTGTTGATATAATGTTCAATTATGTGATGTTGACCAAGAATTCAGCTGGGAATATGCAGTAATGGACAGAATATAACCACAATCTTACTAAAATCTGGATTAATATTTAATCCAGTATTAATTAAAGCTGTTGTTTCTTGACCAAGCCATTTAAACTTTTATGAAACAGGCCAGTAATCTTCAGAGAAGGGAAATTTAATTGTATCCTGCCATGTTATCTTAATAGCTCTTTTGTTGTTTGTATTATTGTTGCCTTCTTTACCTCATCACCCTCCATGAAAAGCAATTGGTACTGAAATGTTAACTTTGGGGAACAATTCTCCTTATATGTAGTTAGAAATATATATATAGTTTTGAAAGTGTGAAAGTTAGTTGTTCAGTCTGTGTCCGACTCTTTGTGACCCCATGGACTGTAGGCCACCAGGCTCCTCTGTTCATGGGATTCTCCAGGCAAGAATACTGGAGTGGTTGCCATTCCTTTCTGGAGGGGATCTTCCTGACCCAAAGATCAAACCTGGGTCTTCCACATTGCAGGTAGATTCTTTACCTTCTGAGCCACCAGGGAAGCCCAATATATACCCATGCAGGGGGAAAATAAATACATGTAGACTCTCCATCTGAGATTGAAGCTACTTACAGATTTTTCCCTTGTCATCAGACCTTAATGGTTAGCCTATTTCTATGGTTTACGGAGAAGGTAGGGATGTGACTTCCACTTAAACATAAAATATTGCTTTATTTTGTAGGGTATACATAAGATGAGTACAAAAGCACTGTACACTGCTCTTGAGACTAATCAACAATTAGGTAGAAGATAGAAATCAGGTAACAGGTTATTTGCAGCTCTTACAATCAGGGATCATTCTCAATTTATAAACACTTCTGTGGTCTTAGTGGAGAAGGAAATGGCAACCCACTCCAGTACCCTTGCCTGGAAAATCCCATGGATGGAGGAACCTGGTAGGCTACAGTCCATGGGGTCATGAAGAGACTTCACTTTCATGCATTGGAGAAGAAAATGGCAACCCACCCACTCCAGTGTTTTTGCCTGGAGAATCCCAGGGACGGGGGAGCCTGATGGGCTGCCGTCTATGGGGTCACACAGAGTTGGACACCACTGAAACGACTTAACAGCAGCAGCTGTGGTCTTAGATGACTTCTCTTGCTTCCTGATCACATCAATCTGCTTCCTAACCAACAGGAAGGAGAAAAATGAAAATTGGCATGCTCTTTTCTTTTCAGGATGCTTTCCATAAGTTATATATTTTCTGCTTTTATCCTATTGGTTGATTTAGTCATGAGACAAGAGGTCGCTGCAGGGGAGGCTGGGGTGTTTTGGATAACCATGTGTCCTGCTTAGTTTTTGAGGTTTTATTCCCGAATAAGATTGAGACAATTAGCAAGCAGTCTCTATTAGGGAAAAATGTTAATCGTAAATAAAATGCTTTGTATTTTTGGAGTGAAGTGAAGTTGCTCAGTCATGTCCGATTCTCTGCAACCCCATGGACTGTAGCCTACTGGGCTCCTCCGTCCATGAGATTTTTCCAGGCAAGAATGCTGGAGAGGATTGCCATTTCTTTCTCTAGGGGAACTTCCCAACCCAGGGCTCGAACCCAGGTCTCCTGCATTGTAGGCAGATGCTTTACCGTCTGAGCCACAAGTGACTCCCTTTTTGTAGGAAAGGCATATCCACACAGAGTGCTAATATTTGGACTTTTGGAGTACATATTCAATTTGAAAACAGGCCATCAAAAATCAGAATTAAAGGTGGTCGAACTACTTAAGTAGTTCTTAAGATTGATGCCAGTGATGATGTAACAGGGTTGCTTTTTTAAGTGTCTTAAAGATGCATGTGTAAAGCAACCACATGTAGGAAAGGCATATCCACATAGAGTACTAATATTTGGCTATATTTTTTTAAAACAGACATGTCATGTTACCCAGAGAACTTTCTAAACAAGTACCCAAAACCCATCTGATGTCTGAAGAGGAGTGGAGGAGACTTGGTGTCCAACAGAGTCTAGGCTGGGTTCATTACATGATTCATGAACCAGGTAAGTTTTGTTATTTAGAGAAGCATTAATTGAAAATAATAGTGGTTGTTGAAAATTTGTTAGTAATACTGATGTTTCAATGATATTCGTAAGTAAGTGATAAGCTTGACTATTTTTGAATGACTTTTCCTTCCTAGAGAAGGTTCAAAATAGTTTACATAGTGAAAAGAATGCATTCTTGTATCTGCAAAAATAACCTATGAAGTAAACAGGTTATTCTGTTTTATTTTAAAACGTGTGTCATTGCTAGTAGTGTCTTGAAGTATTTTGCCATTTAGAATTCTGGTGTCTATATGAAAACTAAAAATTCATGATTGTGTGTCTAAAAGTTCTGTGTATAGAAACTGATGCAACTTGAAGTGATTTGAACAGTTTTCTAGATTATTGGTAAACTATTAGTAAGATAGACTAAGAAACTCTAGTGTTTTGGAGTTATCAATAAATCTAAAGGATTTATATTGCTTGGAACAAAATTTGAAGGCATAGAAGCTAAATTAGGTGTGGTGGTTTAGTCACTTAGTCGTGTCTGATTCTTTGCGACCCCATGAACTGTAGTGTGTCAGGCTCCTCTGTTCATGGGATTTCCCAGGCAAGAATACTGGAATGGGTTGCCATTCCCTTCTCCAAGGAATCTTCCTGACCCAGGTCAGGAATCGAACCCAGATCTCCTGCATTGCAGGTGGATCTTTACCAACTGAGCCATAACTTAATGATATGAATTAGGTAAAGCTAAAGCTATCTTGATTTATACTTTTAAAGAAAAGCATCAGCAGCAAAAACTTGTAACTATCTTGGGATCAGAGCACGTAATTATATTAAGAAAGGTCTTTCTCCAGATAATACAGAGCAACTGAGGACCTTACCTTTACCTATAGGTTCCTACTCAGTCCTCCACCTACTGAAACAGAATCTACCCGGAGGGCCCCTGGGACCTACGGTTTTTTAATGAGGTGTTAACTGTGTTTTCCCCCAACAGATAACCTTTTTCTTTACTTTTCATTGGAATTGAGATTCTAAAGATAGAAACCCTTCTCCTCAAATGACTTCTTTACTTTCCTTTTCTCCAGTGTGTAAAATTAACTGGGGGGAAATTCTCGTTGTTAATGTTGATTTCTTGTTTATTGTTGATAGTAACTTAAAAGCAAATTTTCAGATACCGTAATAAATAACATCAGTTGACTGTGGATTTACTTTATTTTGGTTCAATTGAGAATTCTCTTTTTTTGAAGGCATGAAAATTAATTGTATTAAAATAATATAAAACATTTTGTTTCCACAGAACCACACATCCTTCTCTTTAGACGGCCTCTTCCAAAAGATCAACAAAAATGAAGCTTATCTGGGGATCATCAATTAAATCTTTCTCAAATTTAATGTATATGTGTATATAAGGTAGTATTCAGTGAATACTTGAAAAATGTACAAATTGTTCATCCATACCTGTGCATGAGCTGTATTCTTCACAGCAACAGAGCTCAGTTAAATGCAACTGCAAGTAGGTTACTGTAAGGTGTTTTAAGATAAAAATTTCTTCTAGTCAGTTTTTCTTTTAATATAAGTGCCTGTTTGACATTATCTGTTACTTTTGTTAAATAAAGTTTGTATGTTGCATTTATTACTCCTTGAAGTTACTGAGGTTTGTTTTCTTAAGGTTAACTTGTGACTGTTGAGGATGTTGGATGTTCAGTTTTATAGTCCTGAGGAAATAAATTCACTTCAAAGAAAGAAATTCAGCTTGGTGTGATTCAGGGTACCATTTAAATTCACTTATAAAGATACTAAGAACTAGGGATAAGTTTAACAGAGCCAAGATAGATTTTATACCTCTGTTGTTTAGTTGCTAGAGAATTGTTTAGAATCTCCAACTGAACAAAAAGAAACCCAACTTAATACTCTGGGTTATTTCACTTATTTATGTAATTACTGCCTTGGGAGAAACCACTTAACCCCATTTCTCTTCTCCATGTACCAAAGGGGGATGCAGTTTTATATAAACTAGCACAGCACTTTTAAAACTTCTAACATGGTGTGCATTTTGTGTCAAATTGATTTTAACTGCTAAGGAAATAGTTAATCCAAACACAGGCTTTTTATCATCATTGCTAATGCTGAAGAAACCTTTTAGCTAGGCTGCCAATAAGCATGAGACCCCCAGTATTGCTGGTCCTCTGTATGCACCTCTCTTTGAAAAGGGTAGTGCTTTCACATAGTAAGCATGATAAATATTGAGGGCAGTGTGGTGATGGGCAAGAGCCTAGAACTTACTCCCATCCCCATGAGTCCACTGGCTACAGGTTCAGGGTGAAGGCCAACAGAAAGACGTCAGAATTGTTAAGTAAACTTGATTGTATTTAGCACAGACCAACATATGCATAATGCTCAATCTCCAGCACTGCTTACTGTCAGACCCCAAGCCTCATTCCACTCTGGAGGTTTGGATGTGTGTTTTGATTGACCTGTGGGAGGCGCACAGAAGATGAGCTGGAATTGCCTGTATTTACTGCTTGAAACACCTGGTAGTCATTCAATAAAAGGGAAGTTGCTCACTCGTGTCCGAGTCTTTGCGACCCCGTGGACTGTAGCCCGCTAGGCTCCTCTGTCCATGGGATTCTCCCGGCAAGAATATTGGAGTGGGTTGCCATTTCCTTCTCCGGGGAATCTTCCCAACCCAGGGATATGAACCCGGGTCTCCTGCATTGCAGGCAGACGCTTTATCGTCTGAGCCACCAGAGAACCTACAATTAGCCTCCAGTTTAGGATGTTCAACGTAATTAACTTTTACTAGTCAAACAGGTTCCACTTTTCACCAAGTAAACAAGAGTTCTAGGATCTGCGCTCCCCCTCCCTCACTGCGTCTCCCAAGCAACGCCCTGCATTTCCCATTCTACTTAACACCATCTGCCCTAGGATTGCTTACTTCCACTCTGCTTTTCCGTCTCTTCCTCTCAGCACATTTCCTAGTGGTCAACGGCCGTTTGTTGAACTGAGCAGTTTTGAAATTCTTTTTCGTGGTTACTTCCAAACTGCTCTGCTGCTGCTAAATCGCTTCAGTCGTGTCCGACTCTGTGCGACCCCACAGACGGCAGTCCACCAGGCTCCCCCGTCCCTGGGATTCTCCAGACGAACTCTGGAGTGGGTTGCCATTTCCTTCTCCAATGCATGAAAGTTTGAAGTGAAAGTGAAGTCGCTCGGTCGTGTCCGACTCTTAGCGACCCCATGGACTGCAGCCTGCTAGGTTCCTCCGCCCATGGGATTTTCCAGGCAAGAGTACTGGAGTGGGGTGCCACTGCCTTCTCTAAACTGCTTTAGGTTTCTGGAAATGTAAGATGCCAAGTCTTGTTGACTTTCTCCCTTCGTAGGTCCACAAGGTGTGCGGTTTCCTTAAGGCCCCCAACTCCCCACAGACCTTTCGCTCCAGGTGCCCGCCACCCCGTGCACCGACCCCTCGTGCGGGCCTGGCTAACCACATCCCGCGGTTTGTCCGCTATCTTTGCGGAGACAGTCTCATGTTAACTCCAAACTAGAAGCGCGACGGTGCAGCTTCAAGTACTCAACACGCCGGGTACCTCGCGCAGGCGCAGAACTGCCGCCCCTGCATTCCCGATCGGAAGTAAGGCAGGCCGAGGCGCGATTTTGTGACGCACTTCCTGGCGTCCTCTCCGACGGTGGAAAGGCGGGGAGGACTGTCGCCCTTCGGTCCCGCCAGCCGACGGGGCGGCTACTGGCCTCCCCGGCCGGACCTCTTCCCAGCCGCCCGCCATGGCATCGGAGGGGCGGCGGGAGCCCGCGGCCGAGGTGAGGATGGCGGCCCTGGGCCTCCCAGAGTGCTGGCCTTGCGCGGATGGGGTGGGAACTGGATTAGAGTGGGCCGGAGGCTGGGTGGGGACAGGGCGGGGGGAGTCGGGCAGGGTGGCGCGACCCCTAACCCCGGGCGCGCCCACACGGTCCGCGGTTAAACGAAATGAGAAAGGACTCCCTCGATGGGAGACTGCCACTAGTCCCGAGGCTGCGGAGGAGCTGCGTGACCGTGTCTCCTTACCGCACTCGTGAGCAGGAACCACTTGTTTAAAGCTTGTGAATACGTTTTCTGAAGCGGAAGTCTCTGCTCGAGTAGCTTAAGAGTAACCTCTAGCAGGAGCCCTGACAGTCGCAAAAACAGGCTTTCACACGAATGAAAAAACATGATTATAAGTTGCTAGTGAAAGTAAATTTCTCAATACAGATCTAAAAACGGAAAGAAAAATCCAACAAATATTTTATATTCATATTTCAAGGGCTCGTGGTGATACAAAGATTTTCTGGCAAAGCTTACTTTTGGTTTTTAACAAAACAGCCTTTCTTGGTTGGCTGAGTGAAAAGCAGCTGTTCTAAGTTCTTTGAGAAATTTAATAGGACCAATAAAGGCTAAGGAGCATGTGCGTTTTGAGTGCTGCTGCAGTTAAGTTTGATAGTTTGTTATCCTTTAACTCAGCCAAAAGGTAAACTACTGTATTCTACCTTAAAGGTAAGGAAACGTCACTTGTAGTCCTAACTCTACAGTCTGGGTTGACTTTTATTCCCACTTTAAATATCCTTATTTTCCATTTTTAATGTTTGATAGACTGGCTTTTCTAGTGAAAAGGGGTTTGGGAAGAAATTGCTAACAAATTCTTGTCTTTGCTGGGCAGATATATTTGAACTGCAGCATTGGGATTAGCATTTCTGCGGCTTTGAGATGGGAGGGACTCTTTGTTTTTTTCCCCCAACTTGGTTCATCTTAGAAAGTTTGTAGCTATAACCCCCTTTTTCTCCTCAGAGCATCAAGTTGTCAGCAGATGTCAAACCATTTGTTCCCAAATTTGCTGGGCTCAATGTGGGATGGTCAGAGTCTTCAGAAGCACGGGTTTTCCCCAGCTGTGCAGCCACCCCGTACTATCCATGTGTCCAAGAACTAGCAGTGCCTGAGTATGTATTCTTCCGAACATCTTGCCTTAACATGGGGACCTTGTTGCTTGGCTTTAATGGTAATTAGACTTGAAATATTCTACAGCTATATGTTAACGTTTTCAGAGCAACTGGAGAAGGTGCTCCTCATCCAAGAAGGAAATGTACAGAACAGCTTAACTGTGTAGCACACCAAAAACGGAAGATTCAGCTCTTCTTTTTTTTCCCTCCATATTCATTTGGTTATTTGGGACAGAGAAAATATGGAGACTGCATTGCATTTATTAGTGGGGAATGCAGGTCTGTTGTACCTACAGTTTAAAACCTATGTATTTATGGGTGATGAAATGGCAGGAACAAGTGGGTGAGAGCAAATGAGGCAAAGAAAAGCCCAAATAAATAAATAAACGTGCTCCTCAGTTTTAGGGTGTAACATTGAAAAACGCTGCTCAGTGATGGAGCAGGGCTAGCAAGCAGGGCTGCCTCTTTGTGCAGATAAAGTGTTTGGAAATTGCTGAGGTTTGCTTTTAACTGTTTTGCTTTATAACTGGCCTGTGGAGATGGACCCTACAAATTTTTGGTTATAAATTCTTCTAGATCTGAGCTGAAAGAAGGCTTATTTTGTCCTTTAAATGTTGTTTTTCCTCCCCGGGATTTATTCTCTAGGTAGTTACAAAATGGTTTCCGTTTTATTAGCTGAAGTTAGAAAAATAAGTGTTAAGTTTTTCACATGATTGTGTGGATTACTTGTAGATTTATTTTTAAGGCATGAATCACCTTTATGCTTACGTGAAAATCCTTATCTTTATGTTTTGTTGTTTTGGGTCAGGCTTGTTACCTTTTCCCCCCATAACTGCATGGTGTGCTTGAAAATAATTTATACTTCATATAAATTCAAGAGCTGTGTTCACAAAAATAAAAGTTGGAATAAATAAGAAAATCATTGGATTGTCTGGTATATTTAGAGTTATATTTTTTTTACTGAAATTGAAGTCCTGACAGAATGTGCTTGAAGGTCTTTGGTAGGAATGCCAAGTTTTCCATTGTAATTTCTTCCTTTGTAGCAAGAAGGTTGACATAGGTCTCAGTTAAGTCATTTCCTACCTTGAATGGGCTCACATGATAAAGTACAAGCTGTATCTCACTCTGTGATAAAAACTGTTAAGCCATCTGCTGGGTAAAATTCTAGTGACCTAAAATAAAGGTGGAAAATAGTCGTACAGCTAAAGCAGCATTCTAGCTATAAAGCGTTGAGACTAATCAGAGGCTTAAGGATACTCAATGCTGAATTTTAAAATTATGCTTGTTTAACCCCTTATTCCCTTATAGCTTTGATTTTTTAAAAAAATATTTATAACCACTGAAAAGGTTGACTGACAGTCTTCCTGCCTGACAAGAAAACGATATAAGGACAATGGAGTCATGAAACCAAAGAGCAAGCTTAGAAAGAATGAGAGCCTTTAAAGTGGGGATGAAGTGGTGAGACATTACACAGTGAAGAAGTGATTATCTAGTTAATTCTAATATAAGTTAAGAATTGTTTTGCTGTAATCAGATTTTGTTTAGAGATCACTTGCCTTGAGAAAAGGACTGAAATTTTCTATAACAGGCATATCCTCCTTTCTACTTCTTCCCCTGTAGCAACCTAGTTCTCTGGGTCCTTAAAGGAAGTGAGTGACCTTTTGCTGAATGTCCACCTCTGGCACTTCTAGCAGTGCCTGCCAAAGGACTTCATCTATTCATTTGGAGTTCATGAGCTAAAGGCTACTATATGGAAAAGCACTAGTTCCTAAGTGGGGGAAGGCCTATCTCGTGAGCTGTGGTGGAGATGGAAGAAAACGTATTACCAGTCTCCTTCAAGTTTATGTTATAGGCAGGACAAATATCATTAGAAGTATTCTAGGATGTAGAGTGGCCATGTTTGGGAAGTACTGAGTATTTACTGGTATAATGAACCAATAAAGGTTATGCAAACAAAGTAAGTTCTCTGTTGCCAGTCATCCTCCCCAGAAAATGGTTTTGTTGGTTGTCATAATATGTGCTTTGTGACAAATCCTGCATAACACAGGTGTGAGGAAGTGTGTGTTTTGTTTGGGAATTACTGAACACATTGATTTCATGCTTGCCAAAATCCATGAGTTTGGCAGGGAGATGTAGTGTTATTTCTACACAAGAAAAACTGAGGCTACAAATGCTTGTCCAAAATTTCTCAAGGAGGTAGCACCAGGACCAGAATTAGCATTCAGTTCTTCTGACCTGAGTTCAGCTGCTCTTGGCTCTTGGTATCTTGTAGTATAATGTGAAAGTTACAGTACCAGTGGTTGCTTTTAGGTTAAAAGTCTCATTTGTGAGAATTGGGGCTTCCTGGTGGCTCAGTGGTAAAGGATCTGCCTGTAATTCAGGAGACCTGGTTTCAGTCCCTGCATCAGGAAGATCCCTTGGAGAAGGGAATGGCAACCCACCCCAGTATTCTTGCCTGGAAAATCCCATGGACAGAAGAGCATGGTGGGCTCCATGGGGTCTCAAGAGTCAGACACGACTGAGCAATTAAGCACACACATACACTATGTGAATTAGTGGTTCTCTACAGTGTGGCTCATGTCAGGTTGGTGGGTGGAGAAGTGACTGGATTCCTAACAGGTCAGAGGGGACCGGATGCAAGATATGTTTGGGAGACAGTAGAGAAGTAAGATCCCATGAGCCACTAGTCAATTGGCTTATGTGCTACAGCTGAAAAGTTAGGGTTGTTGTATAGGAAATAGAGAACTTTGAGAGTGTTTTGGGTGGGATCATGATAATCACACCTGGCTTCTGGCTGAGCTTTAAAGGAAACGGGCTTGAAGGTTTTGATTGGGTTATTGGTGGTGGTGGTTTAGTTGCCAAGTCATGTCCGACTCTTGCGACTCCATGGACTGTAGCCTGCCAGGCTCCTCTCTCCATGGGATTCTCCAGGCAGGAATACTGGAGTGGGTTGCCATTCCCTTCTCTACTAAACAGGGCTAAATGGCATTGACCTCACTGGGCTGTGAAGGGGCTCAAGAGAGACAAACACTCTCAAAGTTCTCAACACAAGGCTTGGTACCAAGGAAGTTTTCCACACACAGTAAGTTCACTGTGAGCAATGATTAGGAACACTCCTGGGGGCCTACAGGATTCCGATTGAGTTAGGCACTGGAAATAGAGAACAAAATACAGGGAGACCTTCTGCAGGAGCAAAGGGTTCATATGGGTTTTGGTGGGAAAGATCCTAGCTAGTTCCAGTTGAATACAGGAAAAGATGTGGGATCGTTTGTGAGAGCATAAGTTGGCAGTGGGGCTGGTTTGGGGATCATATGTTATGTTTTGAATGTATACGTGCGAGGTGGGTGAAAGTGACCTGTAAGTTGGAGATAGAGGCCTAGAGGTGATAAAAGTGCTGGAATTCGAGTATGTTGAAGTGAAGTCCTGAGCAAAATGAGGAGAGGTTCTGGCTCAGAGTGAGTCTGACAGGTGAGATGGGGAGAGTGTGGTGGGGACCATGCCACGGAGGAACCTTTGGAAGATGGGTGAGAGCAAGGAGAGGGCAGAGGTTGTCAAGTCCAGGCTAGTGGAGCTTTTCAGGTGGTGTGATAGAAGTGGATACCATGTAGTAGAGGTTAATGGGATTGACAGGAAGGAGGTCATGGGAGACTTGGCAGCTGTCAGTGTGTTACAGGTCTAGCCTGTTTGTGGTGACTCCTTTCCTTCTTCATTGCAGACTCTTACTTATAGCAGAGTAGAAATACAAATTCTACTAGTTGGTGCCTGTGCTTGTATCTCCTGACATTTGAACAATTGGAAGATCATATGGGGTGTGTTATCCTTAGCTTTGACTCTTCCTGGAGCCTTTCAGTGGACCCTACACTTCAGGATTTCACTGATTTGCTACAAATAATTCAAAGCCCTGGAAAGTCATGGAAACACCTGCTGGTGCTTATTTGTGGAAATGAGAATACTGTGATTTGTATTAAGTCAGTTGCTTAGCATTTATCATTGTATCAGCCTTCATTGTAAAATGGTTGAAACCTCTGACCTTGTACTAAATTTGCCAAAAAAAAAAAAAAAATCAGTGTTAAGTTATAGTTCGCTCCAGCCTTGCGACTTGAGCAAGTTGAGGCAGTGGCAGTGTTCACAGACAGCTCCGTCTTATTACCAGGACATGTAGTTCTTGGACCACGTTGTGCTTAGTGGTCCCAGCCCCCTGAGTCAGTAGAGCTCAGGGTGTGGCATTGGCTTGGAACCGGAAAGGGGCTGGGCAGGCTGTCTGCGGGCGCCCAGAGGCCTCAGGGAGCAGGCTCTGGAGGTTGTCAGGGTGGGATTTCGATGGGCAGTGGGATCTCTCTAAAAGCCGCCTCTGCCGAGAGAGTAGTCTGGATGGCTTAAATTTTGGTCATGGTTGCTGGAGTGAGGCATTTCCGAATATTTGACAGCATGAGAGTGGAAAGCTGCTGGAGCATCCTTGGGCTTTTCTAATATTCCTTATAATAGGGTCCTGTTATGGAGGTTCCAGCTGCATAATGAAAAAAATGGAACTAGGTCAGCATCTTTCTTTGCAGGTTAAGAAGAAGTGCTCAGAGTTTTATTTGGTTTTTAATTAGAGGTATTTCAGTGCTAGAAAGAATGACCTCAAAAATAGTATGTTTAAATTTTGTTTATTATAAAATATTAAGCTTCTTGGTTTGTGGTATGAAATCAGCAACTAAAATTTACCCTTTTTATTTAGACAGAAACTCTATACTGATGATATGGCTTTTGGAGCTTCAGCTTTTCCATCTCAGTATTTCTCTGCTGAGATCCCTCTTCATCCATATGCCTACTCTGCCTACACCCTGCAGTCACCACAAAACGTTTGCCCAGTGCCTGGCTCCCCATATGATGACAACCAACCCAGTTGTTTTGGAGGTTTTCAAAGAGTGAAGCCACGAAGTGAGCACACGTGCCCTCTCCCACAAGACACAAAAGCTGTGTTTAAGGTCTGTAAATGTCTTGATGGTGTTGGCCACTTTAGCAATTAAAACATAAAGAACAGGCCAGTTCTTGCATGTTATTTAAGGTATTTAAAATTTGATATCGTCTAACCTTTTAAAAAAATAATTGAGTTATGAGTAATTATGAATTTACAAATTCAAGCCTTTTTTATAGTGATTGTGTTCTTAAAAATGTTATTTTTTAATGTTTCCTGCAGAAGAAAACCTATGATGAACAAAAGTTTGACAGTAAGAAGACTGATGGACCTGCATCATCTGATTTAAAATCAGTCAAAGGTTCACCTCATGTGTCCATTCATGCTGAGAATAGTTTGAAATCAGGTAAAAATAACACGCTTTGTGTATTATATTATTCTACCATGTCTACTCCCAGAAACATTTCTGTTCTTTAAACTGTTGCGGGCTTAGTCATCATTAAAAACTGAGGCAATCAAGTTTCCTGTGGGATCCTAGAGTTTATCCAAAGATGGTATTACATTGTCTTATGCAAGAACTTCTGTAAAATCCCATAGCAAGTAGGTGACAATCAACCACCTCAAAACACTTGTTAATTAGTGAATTACAGCCATAACCTTGTATTGTATTTGGTCATGTTGATCCCTAAAATAGCTTCTCTGATTTTCTGTTGGAACACTTTACGGTAGGGGAGAGAGTTGACTGCAGTTTAAATCCCATCCTGAACAATACCAAACCCAGGGCAGGATGGTTGTTCAAAGGACATGTCTGTTCTGGGCTTAAGAACTGCTGTTCCAGTCTCTGGTTGAAAGTTAGTGATTATACATGATACCCTGGTTTTTTTTCCTGTTAATTATTTACTATTGCACCTTGATCACAGCCATCATCTATTTATGTAATAACTTAAAACCTCTATAATAGTATACTTACTGGGAATGGTTTGTCATTTTATTTACTTGTGTAATTTACTGTTATTTGATACATAACATTTTCTCTTTGTGTTGATGTCATTTATAAATCTTCTGGTACATTATAATGTGAAAGAAGAGTTGAACAGTTAACTGGAATAACTCTAGCCTTATAATTAAACAATTTCTAAAATGCTGGGGCTTTATGGAATTGTAACCTACGGCATCATTCGTTTGCATTTGAAGGAGAAAGGTGGGAGAGAGGTTATAAGTTTAATTCTATTAATACTTGTTTTCCTCTAGTTCGTTCCAGCAAACTAAAATATGGAAAATTTATTATTTAAAGGAAATTCGCAAGAGTCCCCTTAATCTCACAAAACTCTAAAGTGTGTTTTGAGAATAATTGAAATGCCCAGCTGCACAATCAGGTTAAGGTAACTATTTCATCCAGTTGAGAATTACTCCTAAGATTTGCAGCATGTTGCTTTTTTCTGCTTGGTGACCCCCATGGTCATTTATGTTTTCCACTGTTTCAGAGGTTAACAACGCTACCAAAAATTAAGCTGTTTGGACAATAATATGTTGTTGCATCAGTAGCAGTAGACTTCTACACTGCAGCTGAAGTGTGAGTACAGGTCATCACACAACCTCTAAATTTTTACCCTTACTTTTAATTCTGTAAATGCAGATGGTTATTATAAACGAACAGACAGGAAATCCAGAATCATTGAAAAGAGTGGATCTGCCTCCAAACCCGAGTTTGGATTTACCAGGTTGGATTTTCCTGAACTGCAGAGTCCAGAGAACAGTGAGATACCAAAGATACAAAAGCAGCCCAAGTGGGGGCCTTTACGCTCCACTGCTACTGACGTTTCTCTTCTCAGAGAAATGGGGACACCCTCTGCAGGGTCATCAGAGGTGAGTGCAGCCTCCTGCTCCTTGTTCCCCTCTTTCTTCTTTTGCTGTAACACCTGGTATTGCTCTTCCCAGAGAATCACTTAGCAAATGTCTTCATGTCTGGTGGCTAGAAAGCATTGCCATGCCTCAGGAGAAGATTCTGGTGTTGGTTCAACTAATTCCATAGCCCATTGTGAAAATGTTGTTTCTACCATTGCATTCTGGTAACACTGTTTTCAGTACAGAAAAGTATTTTTTTTAATCAAATAGTAATGTTAGAGCTGCACAGTGTAACTTCTGATTTTCCCAGGCAGTTTTATCTGCACCTCTGTCCTGTCAATGATACAGAAAATCTCACTGCAGTAAGTGTTAAATTGCACTGTATTCAGTATTTGATCTCAAGTTTTAGTCCATCAGATTAAAGCATTTTCCTGTCAGACAGATTTTGAGATTTCCAGGAAAAAATGTTGTTGGGTTATAGTTGCTAAAGTGGCTTTTGACAAATTGAGGCCCATTCCTGTGTAGAGGCAAGGAGAAAGAGGAAACAACGAGGAAAACAGAGCCTCCCAGTTCATATACCTTTTGAACGGAGAAAGAATTTACATTTCCTGCCCTAGTGTTGCTTTTGGGTGCCTGGATCCTGAAGCCTCTGAAGACTTGGTGGTAGCGGCTTATGTAATGTGCTGAAAACAAATCATTCCCCACATGTGACCCTTAGGCTGTCCCACCTGGGTGTTTTCCTTTTACATGGTGGCGATAAGTAAGGCTGATTGACTGATAATAGGAAAATCACAGTTTCATTTAGCAGTTGTGTGGCTGTTTTCTGGGCCCTGGCTGGGTGTATGGAATAGCTGAGTAGTTGAGGGGCTCCATGCCTTCGTCGTGGGTGGTCAGTGGATAATTCCAAGCCTGTGAGCTCTCACAGAAGTAGTACAGGGCACACAGGGTCCAGGGCGGGCAGGGGCATGAGTGACCCTTTATGTCGTGCTCACTTGCTGTGTGAGTACTGCACACGTGGGCGAGTAGGGCACCTCATGCTGTGTGGGGAGGTTACACACTCAGTGCCTTGTGTATTCACACTCTTGAATTGTATGTGGAGTTGCTTTGTTTTTCCTCAACTTTCCCATAAAAAGAAACTCTTTTTCCTCATGGTGTTAGTAACAGGACACTAGAAAAATATTAAGAAAAAACAAACTGTCTGAAGTTGTACAACCAAGAGCAAACCGTGTTTGGCACTTAGTCTTTTTTTAGTATTATGTTGTGGGAATTGAGGGACATTCCCTTCAATTAAGACTACATATGTACAAGTTTGTGTTTGAATTTTTTAAAAACTTTTTATGGTAATCTTCCCGTATCATTAAATAGTTTTTGGACATATAACTTGCATTGAATCTTTGATATTGATATATGTAATTTACTTAATCATTCTTGAATAGGTAAGCCATTTTTAGTGTTTCATTATTAACTTTGGTGAGCATAAACTCAAAGAGCAGGCTGCATTTTAATCATTTATTTTCTCATTTGATGGATTTAATTTTTTACTTGAGTACTTAACATATTTATATACTGTATCTATCTGGAATCCCCTAGAGAACACAGCAGCCTACAAATGGGGCCAGAAGAGAATTTGTTTCTCAGAGTGTAGCCACTTCCACAGAGCTATGCTGATGCCACATCACCTCCAGAACTAGCCCAGTGTTTTGGAAGCTGAGAAAAGTGCCAATAGAAGGGAGAATGGCGTCTTTCTCTTTGCCTAACTCTGTACCTCCCCATGCCTTTGGAGTTTGCAGAAATGCTTCATTTGAAAGTAAAAATTTACTTCCCTAGTGGCCTTTGTCTTGCATTTATTTGAGGTAACCTGCGGAAATTATTGAGATCCTATTCAGAGGTGGGGCCTCCGGCCCCAAGCAGATTGAAGCAAACAGCTCCAGACTCCCTCGAAGGGGCAAGCACTCTAGGCGACACCTCCTGCAAGATTTGTATGCTGTGTCAGGCAGTGGTTTGGAATTTGCAGGTTAGCAAGTGATACCTGCCAACCCAGGAACCCACGCTTGCTCTCTGGAGGGAAGTGCTGGGTCCTTGCCTGGGGAAGTCTGGGGCAGAAGGGCCCAGGGCGATGTAGGCATTTCCAGGCTCTTAGTGAGCTCTGCCGTGGGGCCAGGAATCAGCGGATGTCCCTTGGAGGATTTTACTGTATTTTTGTTTTTAATGAAAATGGTGGCTTTCTGCCATAGTTACGGAGCGTGTTCTTTCCGTGGTTCTGCAGCAGCTCGAGGTTGCCAGGTTTCTACTAGGTAGAGAAGTGGCACAAGGCGTATTCAGCAGTCAGCAGTTTTAGCTGCTGCACAGTTTTGTTTTTTTTTTAACTGAGCTTAGATGAAATGGTGAAATGGGTAAATTTTTGAAGCATATGAACTTCAGAATTTATTTTAAAGCCACTTAGTTTGAGTTTATCAGTTTCCTTTCGCCTTGGGTGCTGCTGGTTACTTTGAGGTCTCTCTTCATGTACTCCCTTGTTCCTGAGTGTCATTCGGTTCCTCTTGTTCCATGCATGATGCGGCTTTCTGTCTATAAAAGGAAGTACACATTCGAAGACTTGTATTTGCTTTTGTGGACATTTTCAGGAATATTTTTTTGAGCTTTGGTATGGGGGTGTGATGAAAACAGCTTTTCCTTTCACAGCAGTCACTTTGGCTTTTAAGAATCTTTGCTGACTTGGAAATTATTATGTTAACGTGATACTATGTGTGGTGTGATCCCATTATTGAGATCCATTTAAAATGATACACAGATGTTTATCTCTGAAGCGACGAAATGCTAAGATGCTAGTAGCTAAGCTGTAGATAGGTGGTTTTTCCTCTGGGGAAGGAGATTTGGCAAAAGAAAGTAATTTAACTTTGCACATTATGTACTAACATGTTTGGAATTTTTAATTAGCCTGTATTTTGCAGATTTTAAGAATGGTGAAGGAGGCTATATGTTTTTAAAATAATGATTATTTTTAGTTTGAACTAGTAAGAAAACAACTGGTTTGCTTTTTAGGGTGAAATAGTGGTGAAAAATAATAATCGGACTGAGTCTGTAACCGATAATGCTGTTACCAGTCCCTCTTCATGTACAAGAGGTAAGAGTGGCTACCAAATACTATTTTAGAAAATCAGTTGTCTATTTTCTTAGTTTATTTTCAGGCTAGTGCTGTTGAAATGTTTCTGTTTTTAAGGCCTTCTTTAAGGGAGTTGATGGGTTGTTGATAAACTGGCATCGTTGTTAGAAGATTGAAGTTAAGTGGGTAAGATCCCACTTCCTTGCACAAGGAATATAAACTACATACAAGTAAGGAATTCTCAATGAAATGTTCATCAGGCTAAGGAAGACATTTTATGAACTCAGGAATGACCACTTTCTTAAGCAGTTCATATACCAGTAGTTCTCACAGTTTTTGGTCTCAGGACCCCTTAAATACCCTTTGAAACCCCGAAGAGTGTCTGTTTATTTGGATAATTGTCAATGTTTGTAAAATCTGAGGGTTAAAACTGAGAAATACTAAAATACTTATTAATTTGCTTAAAAGTAACAATAAACTTATTGCAGGTTAACATAACATGTTTTAATTTAAAAAGGTAGCCGTTTCCCAAAGTTAAAGTCAGGAGAGGAGAGCAGCCTTTACATCTTAGCAGCTCGCCAACACCCAGCACAGGAGACCTGTCTCCGCATTCAGCTGTTGTGCTGTTCTCTGTCACACTGTCTTAAAACCCACTGTACTGCACCTCTCCGAGCAAGAGAGTAGGGGAGGCAGATGACACATTCCTCTTATCAGGAAAACAGTTTTGACTCTGGACCCCTGAAAGGGTCCTGGGAGTCGCAGAACTTTGAGAACTGCTGGTCTGTCCTAGCCTGGCACAGAAGTGAGATATTCAGAAGAGTTCAGTAGATTCTGCTTTTGAAATTTTTGTGGATAACTTGTCCTAACAGAAGATCTTTTTACACAATTACTCTTGATTTATGCACAACTGTGTTTCCTATGGTGTTAGCATGTTTGGTACATATGTGATTCAATACAAGATCCTCACTTCAGCAGCTGCTGTGAAGATGTGTAGCTCTATGGTAACAAGAACAGTCTGTCTCTCCACTGAGGGGTGGCCACAGGCTGCTGACATGACCTGCCTGTGTCCTGATGGATGTCCTTTTGTTTTGTCTGTGTAGAGTTTCATGAGCACCTAAGGAGTAGTGTTGCTGTACTTATGCCTGTGTTCTAAAAAGAAATAAGTTACCAGTTACTCTGGTAGCTGAAGTCTAGTGATCTTTGACTTCTGATGTTTAAAAGTACACATCAAGGTTAGTAGGGCCATAGTTTGATCTTCAGCTCAGTATTTCTGTGTGTTTGCCATGTGGATGTATTGTGGATTATTATTTTTTAATGGAAGCTATTATTTGTTTACTGCCTGCACCCCCAAGTTAAAAAGAGCAGATCCTAGGATAGTCAGTCCCCCTTTCAAGTTAATTCAGCCTGCGTATTCCAAGAAGAAAAGCAAATTTAATGGAAACTGTAGTTTCCTAGAGTGTTCTGAACAGTACCTTAGTTTAGCTGTGCTCTTGAGTACTTCATGTAATGCATGCTTGGAATTTCTAAGGAATTTCCTTTTTACTGTTGAGATTGTTCAACAATTTTGGTTATCTTTGAGCAGAATTATCTTGGACACCAATGGGTTATGTTGTTCGGCAGACATTATCTACAGAACTGTCACCAGCCCCTAAAAATGTTACTTCCATGATAAACCTAAAGATGGTTGCTTCACCAGCAGATCCTAAAAATGATAGTATGTCATCTGAAGTTTTATCTTTGGAGCCTCCCTACAAAGAGAAACACATTGTCCATCTTGCTGAAAAGGTATGCGTCACACTTTGTTCATGTTGCTCTCCTGTACCACTCACTGGATAGTTTTTCTCTCAAAGCCTCACTGAAGGTGTTTCATTCGGTACTATAGGCACTAATCTGAGTTGGTTGTACTTGAGGTCTTATTCTTTTTTCAAGAGGGACACAAGTATTTGAAAGGCACAAGTGATCCCTTTTAAACATGAGTGAGGATGTGTGTTTTAGATCTGTGGTCTTAAAATATCAGTGACTATTTTGAATTCTTTAAAAGAGAGATGCTGGAAGAAACTTATGCTCTGGTATTGAAAATACTGCAGTCTTTTGTCTGTTGAATTTACATTGCTACAAGTATTGATAGCAAAATAATTGTATGCCCATTTTGCAATTAGCTAGTATGCTAATTGATTCTTGGTTACTTGCAGCCTACTTACTGTAAGATAGCATTTCAGAATTCATTTTTTCTTTTCAGTTCAAATAATTTTAAGCTGTTATTTTTCAATCCCTAGATTTGTTTCTCGAAGAGCGTTTTGTAAGGGGAGGCTAGGTTTTGTTCTTGATTTTCTTTCTATACTGATACATTATTTTAGATTGAAGTATGGGGTAGTATTTGTTTTGTACTGGTTTCCTAGCATTTTGAGTACTGGGATACTTTTCAGTATCCAAAGTGTCTTAGACCATCCCACACAAAAAAGAATTGTGTGTTTTTACTTGGTTGATTGAAGGAATCTGCGCTGGTGACAGTTAATGGTGAAGTTAGACTGATGTGCCTGTTCCCTGCAGCTTCATGCACATACTTCAGGAACACAGGAGGCAGTGGTGAGACCCCCTCCAAGTAGACACAGAGACTGGCCAGCTCCAAGGCCCCATTGACCTCTGGGCGCAGGTTACACAACAGGCCACCATGTTACTATCTAAACCAGCATTTAACACTCTAAGAGTTAACAGATTTTGTTTTATTTTCCTAGCATCTTAAAAAAAATTTTTTTTCTTTTTTTTTTCTTTTTTAAATTATGAGATTATGGTAACACGTTTACAAGAGGCTAGGAAAATACGAACAAAGTTACATATATTTCCCACTATATATTGCAATTGTTTAATTAGATAAATTAAGATTTTTAGTTGGAGTTTCAGTATCAAACTCTCAGAAATTAATGGAATGAATGTACAGAGAAGTAAGAGACTATGCTAGACTTGGATAAAAATTGTTTTTTAATTAAAGATGTAAGAGAAGTTTATTATTAAGAAGTTCCAAAATAAAGATTAGAAGATCACTGGTAATCTTATGACCCAGATCACTTTGCATTGTGGTCATAATGTTTTGGTTGCTTTTTCCCCTTCCCTCTAAAACTTTCTGTGTTGTGAGTTTTTATTACTGAAAAAGCACTTGTAATATTACAAAGATCTAATTATGGCCTATAGCCCTTTGATCTCCCCTGCTCCAAGAGCCTTCATCAGTAGCCTGCTGTCTGTCCCACGTTTGTTGTGATGTGCTCAGTCTCTCGGTCGCGTCTGATTCTTCATGACCCCAAAGACTGTAGCCCACAATGCTCCTCTGTCCGTGGGATTTTCCCAACAAGAATACTGGAGTGGGTAGCCATTTCCTCCTCTGGGGAATGTTCCTGATCCAGGGGTTGAACCTACATCTCCTGCAATGCATGTAGAGTCTTTACAGCTAAATCACCTAGGTAACCCTCTGTTCCACCTTAGGGCTCCTGAAAACAGAAATAAATAAAGAAGTTTATTTATTTATTTATTTATTTTTTTAAGAACAGAAATGGGATAATTCTATACATATTATATATGAAAGTTGCCTTTTTCACTTAACAGGCTACCATGTGTGGCCCCTCCGGGTTAGTAGATATTCTTTTTAATAGCCATTGAGACTTTTTACCTCTGAAGGGTGGAGTCTCATTGGGGCAAAGCAGGGTCTCAGACATTAAAAATGTCCTGTCCTCTTAGAGCCACCATTCTGTTGGAGAGAGACTAGCTGTCTGCAGACCAAGACATAGTTTGTCAGATGGGGATTAGTGCTCCAAAGACGATGGAGAGTGAGAGGTTAGATAGAGGTGGGATGACTCTTGAGCTAAAATGAGGAAGTAAATGGTAGTCTAGATCCAGCTGTGTGAGTGTTAAGTGCAAAGGGCCTGAAGCTAAAGCATGCTTGACCTGACTGAGGAAAGGCCAGGGGACGGAGCAGAGAGTGAAGGTGGTGAGGTCAAATCCTGCAGGTCTGGGATGAGCGCAGACAGAGATCTGAGCCACAGGCTACATTGGTGATCCTGAGATGCAGTCAGGTTTAGGAGCCTTTTGGCTGTGGTGATGGAAGGGGCACCCCTGGACTGATGGAAGGGCTTCAGGTTGACATCAGTAGGGTCGTTATCATGACCTCAAGCTGAAAACTTAGGTCCAAATCCACCTGTTTCTGTGCAGTTGGATGTGGCATCTGCTTTAATGGATTTTTTCCTTCAGAATCATTCTACCAAATGCTGGCACTTTGGAAAATAGGGAGTAAGTCTGAGTAAAGTTGCCATGTGGTTGTACAACTTGATATCTTAATTTTATTCTGATGCATGGCATTAAAATGTCTATTGAATGCTCTAAAAACCATAATTTTTGCTTTTTTGTTTGTTTTTGTGTTGTCGTTAGTCCAAAGCATCACAAGGTGGCAATCCTGAGCAAAATGAAGCCTCAAGAAAGAATAAGAAAAAGAAAGAAAAATCTAAATCAAAATATGAAGTCCTGACAGTTCAAGAGCCACCAAGGATTGAAGTACATTTATATTTATTACTCACCTTGTATGATATAATAAGTGGGTCTTCCTTAATAGAAATATAGGTTCTATTAAGAACCAGAAATACTGGTTGCCCATTTTTTAAAATAATTGTTATCCTAGTGCTAAAAAAATAAGATAGCACCCACTTTCTTCACTCCTTCAATTTGGTGTCTCCAGCACAGTGCACATCTCATAGCAGGCACTCAGTAAATATCTGAAAAGAATGAATGAATGGTCTGGAGACAAAACTACTTGTATTGAAATTTAGTGGTGTATATGCCATACTACTAATATATACCATACCCCTCAGTGTCTTCTGACCTGTTTTTCCTTTGCTTTGGCATGCTTGCTTCTGCAGGGCCTTCTTTTCTATCTAGATGTCTTGCTATAACGTGCTCCACTATAGAGAGGTTTATAATACCGTAAATCTGTTGTGGGCCCTGGTCAAGAAGAGAGTATCATGAGCTTCCAAAAGTGTGCTTTAAATTGTTGTCCTGGGATACTCCAAGAATGTCCTTGTTCTCCAAGAAGCCATCCTGGATTCTGATTATGTTTCTCCTGGGTCGGGAATTATCAGACTCAACAGCCTGGTGCTGACAGGAAGGGTCTCAGCAGTGCTCCCCAGGCCACCAACTTAGGGTCAAGCCCAAGGTGTTCCCACAAACTTGAGGGGCTCCTAGGGCTTTTGAGACACTTCCTTGAGAATGATGGGATTGCGTATTTGAAAACCTGCGATTGCATTAGAGCATTATTGTTTGGGCCAACAAATAATTCATGTTTCCGCCCCTCATTTTTCACATAATTTCTCCAGGGTGCCTAAAATATTGACAAAAGTACATAAAACATTTTTAAATGATTTAAACATTGTTTAGAGACTTGTTTCTTTTTTCTAGCCTAGGATCAGCACACAGGACAGGATGCTTAAATCTCCTGTGTCCAAGTTGATGGTTTCCCTAAAGAAAACATAGTTGAAGGATGGTGCTTGAACACTCTTGTGCCAGGATAGTTAGAGGCAGTTCGTAGACTGCTTGGTGAACCCATCCTTGAGGCCCCGCACTCTCTGGGGGCAGGGGCATTCAAACTGAGGTCTTTAAGTTTGTTCTAAAAAGTGAAATAAAGCCAAAGTAGTTACATTAGTTTTTTTTTTTTTAATAATACCTTTGAGCACTTCTATAGGAGATTTTTATGGAAAGAAAATACTAGCGAAGAGAAGATTGTAGTTGGGCTTATTTGATTCTTGTGATGTGTGAAGAGCTAAAGGGTATGTGGTTTACTTAGGATGCCGAGGAATTTCCCAATCTGGCAGTTGCATCTGAAAGAAGAGACAGAGTAGAGTCACCGAAATTTCAGTCTAAACAGCAGCCACAGGTAATTCTTAGATTGAAACCACAATTGGTTTAGGCTTAACTTTTCTTGCTAAACTAAAACTCTCAAGAACGCCTCCTTTCCAGACGTCTTCCTTTATAGGCACAGGTGGTTTTGTTTTGATTCATTTCTTCATTGGGGAACCGTATCCAGTGTGTTGAAACAAATTTGCTCTTAAGCCAGAACTGCTTCCTCACTTTTGAAATTAGATGATTGGTAACTGCTACTGCTATATCAGAAAGGAGGGGAACACATACTGCTTGTCTAAGTTTGATTTAAAGAAAAAACATTAACTTAGTGTATTCAGGAAATAGAAGAATCCTTTTGCGAGGCAGTTCTTTCTGACAGAACCATAGTCAAGTAGTCAGGATCAGAGAAAGATGAATCTCCTTGTACCTCAGCCCTACTGTGGATTCAGGAATGAGTTTGTAGTTCATAATCTAGATGGGGAACTTGTGTACTTTGGGCATTTTCATCGTCCTTTTGACTCTCAAAGCGGGGTGGTTATATTCACATTTATGAAAAGTAAGATTCTTACCCCCGTAGCTTGTGTTGTAGTTTGGCCATCTTCCGTCACCGCAGGTCTCTATAGGTGCCGATACTGTGCTTAACACTCCCCTCTTGCTATGAGCGCTCACCCAGTGTGACTTTGGCATCAGGGAAGAGAAAAGTGCCTGGAGGGCAGGAGTGGAGGCACTAAAGCACAAGAGACAACATGTCCACACATCCTTTAGTCTCGAAGCCCATGTCACAATTATTTCAGAAATAACACTTGTTGAGAGTATATCTGACATTGTGCCTAAATTTAATACTTTGGACGTGTGTACATTTTTTGTTGTGCCCCTATGATTCCATGCTAGGTGGTTTTGCTCACTTAGGCAGTTGGAGAGCACAAGGTGCTAATGAGGCAGTGGTACTAACCAGCTAGCCTCACACAGACGCTGTAGCCAGGGACTTTATTCCAGCCTTTGTTCCTTATCTGTAGATGTATGCTGTTATTGATTCATAATGGAGGTGCAAATAGAAATGTCAGTGGTTTAATTAAACTAGTGTTAAGAAAGGAGAAGGAAATAAGCAACCTCAGTGGTAACATTGGCAGATAATTTGGAATTGATGGGTCTTTTCTTTAATTACTTTTAATATCAAGATTTTTATAGTCTCTGTATGTCTTTTTTTATCCTTAATTATATGGCTTTTTGTTATAAAATGAAAAGTACGGTGTGTAAAATAAAGTATTATAAGTAAACTTCTGATTTTTAACTTTTTAGAGTAATTTTAAAAGTAGTAGAAAGAAAAGCCAGGTTCCAGTACAGTTGGATTTGGGAGGAATGCTAACCGCACTGGAAAAGAAGCAGCACTCCCCGAATGCAAAGCAGTCCTCCAGACCAGTGGTGTTCTCAGGTAACAGAGCTTGTTCATCTCGGACAAATAATTGACGTCTTTTTCAGATAACTAGTTTGTGACGGTCTTCCCTCGTAATCCAGAGTTGAATGAGTGAAAGTCACTTAGTTGTGTCCAACTCTTTACAGCCCCATGGACTGTAGCCTGCCAGGCTCCTCTGTCCATGGAATTCTCCAGGCCAGAATACTGGCGTGGGTAGCTGTTCCCTTCTCCAGGGGATCTTCCCAACCCAGGGATCGAACACAGATCTCCCACATTGCAGGCGGATTTTTTACCATCTGAGCCACCAGGGAAGCCCTATCAAAAGTTATTGATATATAATCAAAATAGTGTAGTGCTGGAATGAGGACAGATGTAGACGAGCGGAATAGAATTGAGAATCCAGAAATAAACACACATATCCGTGGCCAGTGAATTTTTGATTAGGAGTGTTGAGTTTGTTAAAAGGACAAAGAACAGTCACTTAAAAAATGGTACTGGAACAACTGTTTTACCATTTCCACATGCTAAAACAATAAAGTAGTACTGTTAACCTCACACCATATACAAAAATTAACTCAAAATGGATCACATTTTAAATATGAGCTAAAACCTTGAAACTGTTAGAATAAATAAAACAGGATAAATCTTCATGACCTTGGATTAGATGATGCAGTTTCAGAAAGGACTCCAAAAGCACAAAACAACAAAAGCAAAAGTAGGTAAATTGGATTTCATAAAAATTAAAAACTTGTGTACCAAATGATGTTATCAAGACCGTGAGAAAACAACTTGCAGCGTGGGAGAAGATATTTAAAAATCATATATCTTACAAGCATTTAATATACAAACATATAAGAATTCCTACAGTTCAGTAACTCTTACTACAAAATGGACAAAGTTCTTGAAAGACATTTCCCCATTAGAAGATATACATATAGCCAGTAGTACACGACAAGATGCTCAACACCATTAGTCATTAGAGAAATACAAGTTAAAACTACATGGAGGTAATTCTTCACACTTACTATGATAACTAATCAGAAATGTGGAAAATAACAAGTGTTGGTGGGGATTTGGAGAAATTGGAACTGTTGCTGATGAAAATATTAAATGGTGTACTTGGAAAAGAGTTCGGTGATTCTAGAACCCTAAGTAGAGAGTTGTCACGTGACCTAGCAGGTGCACTTGTCTGAATGTATCCAAAAGAATTAAAAACAAACTCAGTCACTTGTGCACCAGTGTTCATAGCAGCATTATTTGTAGTAGTCCAAAGGTGTAAGCAGCCCAAATGTGTATCAAGAAATGAATGGGTAAACAGAAGGTGGTATATACATATAATGGAATACTCAACCTTAAAAAGGCAGGAAATTCTGTGTAGAAAGAATGTAGATTAGAGGTTACCAGGGGTTGAGGGGAGTAGGGAATGAGGAGTTACTGTTTAATGAGGACAGATTTTTACTTCGGGGTATGAAAAAGCTTTGGAAATGGGTAGTGGTGATGGTTGCAACAATATTTTGAACATAATTGATGCCACTGAATTGTGAAGTGAAGAATGGTTAAAATAGTGGGTTTTATATGTTTTTACCACAAAAATTTTAAAGTTAACTAAGTGTGATGGTTTTAAGAAATAGGTTTTATTAAAAGATGGGTTTTCCACTTGATGTGACGACCTGGTGAAAATCTTCTAAGTGCCCTGTGCAGGTTATAAAGCTGCATTTGGTAGAAATGAATTACCTGCTTGTCCATGGAAACACTGCAGGTGGCAGTATTAACTCCTTAGTGATGTAGTCATTTTCTCTGAATCATGCCCGAGAGCCAAGACAGTTAAAATTGGTAACATGTCATACAAAGAAATAATGTTCGTTTGCCCCCATAGTCTTGTAGATATGTTTCTCTTTGAGATGGTTTAAAAGTGAAAAATATGATCCAGGAAATGATGAAACTTTTTTTTTTCCTGAAGCATTTGAAAGCAGTTCATCATGTAATTTTACTTATAAACCCCTCCTTCTGGAGAGGGAAATGGAGAATCCCACGGATGGAGGAGCCTGGTAGGCTACAGTCCATGAGGTCTCAAAGAGTCGGACATGACTGAGTGACTTCACTTTCACTTTCTGGTGATAATTTTATTATGGCATCAATCCTAGAAAGGATAAACATAATTTGTTTCCTCAAGGGAAGGGAAATAGAATATTTTTGTTTTTTCCAAAAATTTTCAAGCATCTGGAAAAGCTTTATAAAATCATGCAGTGAATACCCATGTACTCACCACCTAGACTGTACAGTTGTTCCTAATTTTTTCCAGTCACATAACTTTTCCAGAGGTCAGCCTACTATATCCTGCTGGCTGTGAGTGTGTATGTGTGCTCAGTTGTGTCTGACTCTTTGCACACATACAGAAGTGTGTGTGTGTGTGTGCGTGCGTGCGTGCACTGTAAGCTCACCAGGCTCCTCTGTGCATGGAATTTTCCAGGCAAGAATACTGGATTGGGTTGCCATTTCCTACTTCAGGGGATCTTCCCAACGCAGGGGTCAAACCCATGTCTCTTGTGTCCCCTGCATTGGCAGATGGATTCTTTACCACCACGCCACCTGGAAAGCAACCTGGATACTTGTAAAGTTTTATTAGAACACAGCCAACACACATTTATTTAAGTATTATCTGTGGCTGCTTTTGAACTAGAATGGCATTTGAGTGTTGGAATACACGTATAGTCATTAGCTTAAACTGTTTACTCGCTGGCCCTTTAAGGAAGTTTGCTGATCTCAATCTATCCATCAGTTTATCCAATATCAATCTATTTGTATTTTATTTTTGCTGCATTTCAAAGTAACTTGCAGACATCAGTATATTTTACCCCCAAGCATGCCTATCATTAATAGAGTTCACTATTTGTGATTCCTGTTTTCCTTTGGTGGCAAAACATGCATTTAATGACATGCACAGATCTTAGATGTATCATTTTAAGAGTTCTGGCAAATATATAACTTTGTAACCCAATCTTCTGGCTGTGTAGAACATCATCATCACCTTTGAAATTGCAGCCGCTTCCCATCCCAGTCAGTCCCTGCTGCTGCTTGCAGGTAGCCAAGGTTCTGATTTTTTTTTTTCTGCCATTTCCTGCCATAGGCAGTTTTTTCCTGCTCTAGAACTTAATATAAATGAAATCTTAGTTTGTTGGTGGAGGTGGGAGTTTTTTGAAGCCAAAAATTCTAAAATACTAAATGCTGTTTCTCATATGGATTATTTTATATGGGCTGCTGAATGGTATAGTCAGAAGTTTCCTAAATAGCCTTCTCATAGGTGTAGCAGAAGTAAGTCTTAGTGAGTTTCATAGTGACCTTAATTAAAAGCCCAGAGTACAAATTTAAAATGTGTGAATGCAGTTAATTTAGTCCAAGTATACAGTGGAGAAGGCAATGGCACCCCACTCCAGCACTCTTGCCTGGAAAATCCCATGGACGGAGGAGCCTGGTGGGCTACAGTCCACGGGGTCGCTAAGAGTCGGACACGACTGAGCGGCTTCACTTTCACTTTTCACTCTCATGCATTGGAGAAGGAAGTGGCAACCCACTCCAGTGTTCTTGCCTGGAGAATCCCAGGGACGGGGGAACCTGGTGGGCTGCCGTCTATGGGGTCGCATAGAGTCGGACACGACTGAAGTGACTTAGCAGCATACAGTGGCTGAGGCACCGGTTGCCACCGTGTCCCTGAAGCTAGTATTTCTTTTTCATGCGGTATCCCCGGGACTGCCAGCAGTGGCACTGCTTGGGAGCAAGCTGAAAGTGCAGGTTCTGGGAGCGCCTCTGATGTGGTGCACTGAGAGCCACTTGGTATGGGATGGGCAGTAGATGTGTTTAACAAGCAAACAGTGGGACTTTGGGTTTTGTTTCGTCCTTGTTTTTCACTTTTTGTGGTGGAACATTTAAAACATAGTCAAAAGTAGAATATGATGAAGACTGCCACCATATACCCATTACCCAGCTCCATCAGTTACCAACACTTTGCCAGTCCTGTTGCATCTGGAACTCTGTTATTTTCCCCTAAAGTACTTGTAGACATCATGTCATTTAACCTGTAAAGACATCAGTCAGTATCTCTAATTGATGGTGATTTTATTTTTAATTGATCCATTCTGCCATTCTCCCTTCTGCTGCTGCTGCTGCTGCTAAGTCCCTTCAGTTGTGTCCGACTCTGTGCAACCCACTCTGGCAGTCCACCAGGCTCCCCCATCCCTGGGATTTTCCAGGCAAGAAAACTGGAGTGGGTTGCCATTTCCTTCTCCAATGCATGAAAGTGAAAATTGAAAGGGAAGTCGCTCAGTCATGTCTGACTCTTAGTGACCCCATGGACTGCAGCCCACCAGACTCCTCCGTCCATGGGATTTTCCAGGCAAGAGTACTGGAGTGGGGTGCCATTGCCTTCTCCGATTCTCCCTTCTAATAATAATAAAAAAAATTTTTTGTTACCATTTTATATCCAGTCTGTATTTAAATTTCTTTCTCAATGATTTTGGTGATTTTTTTCATTTCAGGATCATACATCACATGTATGAATAATTCATAAATGTATCAAAATGTACCAAAGCTTAGGATCACTGCCTTCTTAGGTATTCCTCCTTCAAAATTACTTTGCTCAGCGTCTGTTTGGGAAAGGTCTGCAGTGTTGGCCTTTGCAGAAAAGTCAGGAAAGTGCTTGGCCAGCCTCTGATTCTGAAAAATGTAGTTTCTTGGGGAGCCTGCAGGGAAGCATGTGAGCTACTAACTGAATGTTCTAGATGTCCAGCCAAAGGTAAAAGCAAGAGAAGTGAGGGAACTACCTCTGAGGCTATATAAGGTGGCTCTTTTGCAGCTAGATTCAAGTTGGACCTTTTAGATGGAATTGTATATGAAGTCCGAGACAATTTGGCAAGAAATAGGGGCCCTCAGTCAGATGATATTTTTAAGTAGCTGGAGGTTGTTAGATTGTAAGGTTGGTTATTGGGTTGTTGGATTTTGATAGTATTGAAAGGATGTTTTGGCCACAGATGCCCAGATACTGACATGTCCATCATCTTTCTTTTTGACGTCAGTAATGGAACCATTCTTACCAGAAAAAGCAAAAATTAGCTAAGAGGAATTCAGTTTCTTTTTATTTTTAGATTCAGTTCAGTTCAGTCACTCAGTCATGTCCGACTCTCTGCGACCCCATGAATCGCAGCACGCCAGGCCNGATGTTTGCACGCGTATGGGTGGTTTCTATGTTACTCATGCACAGATGCCCGGAGGTGATTCTCTTGCTGGTAACAGTTTGTCGGTGTTGCTGGTTTCCGACTCTGCGTGAGCATCACTCACACACACAGCTCCTTCACCCTCTCTGCCTGTAGTGCCACCCCTCCCCTCCCCACCCTCCTTCTGCCAGGCTGTGTCTCACTGGGAGGCAGGGTAGGATTACTCAGGGACCTCCCCTCTTAGGGTTTTGTGAGGATACAGGAGCCAATCCACCCAAGGCCATTAGACCCAGACTGGCACACAGTATTCAGTGAACTAAGGCTTCCTTGTCCTGTTTCACACAGTGCCAGCTGCTGGCTTGATGTGGGCTTATTTTATCGTGATTTATTGCTTTAGGAGTGTCTCTTGAACAGTTGATTTCTTCCATGTGGCCAAGAGTAACAGTGTACTTCCGCCGCAGTGACTGGCTTTCCTGGTGAAGCCTGGCGTGGGGGGGCGTGTCACCCTCTATCGGGAAAAGCTCTTGGCAGCCAGGGTCGCCAGTGTGCTCCTCGGATGCCCTCCCCTGTGATTTTCCTTGTCCTCCGAGCAGGTGGGCTGGACGACACCCTGCACACCATCATTGACTACGCCTGTGACCAGAACATCCCCTTTGTGTTTGCTCTCAACCGCAAAGCTCTGGGGCGCAGCCTGAACAAGGCTGTTCCCGTCAGCGTGGTGGGCATCTTCAGCTACGACGGGGCCCAGGTGAGGCGGGGGTGCTGGCCTGTCTTGCTCTGGGAGGGAGTCGGGGGGATGGTGGTTGTCTGCACTTCACTGGCAGAGTAGCCTGAGCCCTAGGGGCCCCAGTCTTAAAAGCGGTAGCCTCGGTGGCCTGGATTCCTTAAAAACCCAGAAGTGCGATTCCAATTATGCTCTGGGCTCACTGGTGTCACAGAGGAGCCTCAGGAAGGCCTGAGGGCAACACACACCCTGGTACCCAGGCAGGCATCAGCCCCCCTTTCCCTGTAGAGGGTGCCTTCGCCAGTTTGCAGGTGACCTCACTTGTACTCTGGTTTCTGCTCAAGGACCAGTTCCACAAGATGGTGGAGCTGACGATGGCTGCCCGGCAGGCCTATAGGACTATGCTGGAGAACGCGCGCCAGGAGCCACTGGGCGAGCTCGGGCCCTGCGCCCCCGCCAGCCCGCCCCGTCAGGGCCCCGGCTGCCCTGCGGAGGACAGCGCCCTGGCCCCCACTGGAGAAGGGGAGCCGCACTACAGTGAGTGCTGGGGGAAGGGGGCTGGGGCCCATCGTCCTCTAGGTCTTCATCGATGCCGACTGAACAGGGTGCCCAGGAGAGCGGCATGGCCACTGTGGCAAAACTAGCTGCGGAAGGCCTTGTTAAGCCCCAGCCCTTGTTTAAGCGGTGGTCTCAGAGTGGGAGGGGAGGGCTGGTCATTGGGTATCTCAGAGCTTCCATGGGTCACACGGCACCCAGAGGGCAGCTGAGAGGACAGCTGTATCCCTGGTGGGTGGTTGTCAAGGCCGGCATGCACCGACCTGCTTGATCCTGTTCGCGAGGGGGAGGTTGCAGTTGGGGATTTTTGCTCGAGTCCTTTCCAGGCCCCACTTAGGGAGCCAGTTTGCTGGGCAGGCTGTGTGCTGCTTGCTTTCCAAGAGACTTCCCTGACTATGGTGGCCCAGACACTGAACAATCCACCTGCAATTCAGGAGACCCAGGTTTGATCCCTGGGTCAGGAAGATTCCCCTGGAGAAGGCAATGGCAACCCACTCCAGTATTCTTGCCTGGAGAANTGGTGGCCCAGACACTGAACAATCCACCTGCAATTCAGGAGACCCAGGTTTGATCCCTGGGTCAGGAAGATTCCCCTGGAGAAGGCAATGGCAACCCACTCCAGTATTCTTGCCTGGAGAATCACATGGACAGAGGAGCCAGGTGGGCTACAGTCCCCGGGGTCGCAGAGAGTCAGGCACAGCTGAGCGACTTCACCTTCCCTGGCTGACCCTGCCTGTCTGTTAGTGGCGTGCTTTCTTGTTCCCAGTTCAAGTCTGGAGAAACCATGTGGAAGCATACAGTCGGTGTGCCCTGGAGCTGGAGGAGTCGCTGGAGGCTTCAACCTCTCAGATGATGAACTTGAATTTGTAACAAGAGTTCGTTCCTATGTGTTTGTATTTGAGGTGGGGGTTGGGGGTTGAAAGACTTTGGGGCCTTTTTCTTCTATTTTTCATTGACTTACTTGTGTTGTGTGTGGCTGTTCAACTGGGGAAGTAACCAGCAGTGTTTGTAGCTGTCCTGGAGCTGCGAGTAGGCTGGCGGAGACCCTCTCACAAAGCCCTGGGATGCAGCCTCGGCTCTCTGAGCACAATATGAGTCTGGAAAATGCTGGACAAGGTGGTACTCAGAGTACTCTGCTGCTGTGGAACATCTCTCCATTGCAGGACAGCTGAGCCAAGTTAGTTTGTGGAAAGCAGCGGCGGGCTGAGGCGATGTGGCTCTGAAGGCGGGGTAGTTCCACCCCGTGTTCCCAGTCCCGGTGACCCGCACAGCCCTGCAGAAGCCGTGGGGGTGGAGTATGGGGAATACTTTTCTCAGGATATGGCTTTTTAGCCAAAAGATTTGGGGATACTTGGAGGGTCTGCTAAAATGAGCCTCAGAGGGAAAATCAGTTCTCTAACCCGTGACCTTTTGACATGAATATTCCTTTTATTGTTTATTTTTCAAAGAAACAATTTTGAAGTTCCTAAATCTCAGTTTTGATAATTTACAAATATTTTCTTTCTTTTGTAAATGAACATACTGCGAATGTGGTTTCTTAGAGGCCAGAAGGATAGAAGTTTACTTTCATATTTTCCTGTAAGTAAGAGGGCTTATTTATTTTGAATAAAGAGTGATTATTTAATTTCACTGGAGACTCCGGTCACCTTGGTCTAATCAGCGCTTCCTACATCCTGATCTGTATTTTGGGGGCACTCTTCTTTGAACTGAAGGGGGCCGAGCAGGAAGAGGTTTGCTGTGTTTATGTCTCTTGGATCTCGAAGGTAGCGACTGTGACGTCTCCAGCCCTTAGAGATCCTGTTGCTGGACCCACCTTGGTCCAGCCTGCTGGCGAGCTGGTCACATGAGAAATGGCAGGATCAGGCCTTCACTGCTTTGTGTTTGTCAAGCAAGCAAGGTATCTTGTGGGATTTGCAAGTGCTGTTAGTTGAATTCAGTCATGGCAGATGTACTTTTGTGAGTGAGTGGCCTGTGGGAAGCAAAATAATGTGAAGTAACGAGTTGGAAGGGCGTCCCATGTGGCTCAGTGGTAAAGAATCCACTTGTAATGCAAGAGAAGCAGGAAACACGGACTCAGTCCCTGGGTTGGTCAGTCCCCAGGAGGAGGAAATGGCACCCTACTCTAGTAATCTTGTGTGAAAAATCCCACGGACAGAGGAGCCTGGTGGGCTACAGGCCGTGGGGTCAAAAAGAGTTGGACGTGACCGAGTGATCGGAGCAGAGCACAGTGAGTTGGACAGAGCCTGCTGTGGTCAGGGCTGGCAGCGAGGTGGAGGTTGTCTGTGTAAAGTACCAGTCTGTCTTTTCACCTGTTGTTCCCAATGAGTACCCTGCTCCCATACACTTTCTGAGCTGTTTCAGTGAGGAACATGCGATCTGGTCCAGCAAGCTCTCCATCCGGTCACAGGTTTCTCCCTCAGGGCCATCAGAAGGAACAGCAGCAGGGAAGGTCCCCGCCCCACTGTCCCCATCAACTGTGGTAGGTTTGAAAATAGATTATTTGAGAGTAAAGGTTCCATAATGAACTTACAGGCAGAAGGTTAACTTGTCAGCTGTATTCAGCAATCTAGAACTATAAAACTGATACATTAATAAAAAGCCACATTAAAAAGTCTCTGCTAGAGATGCAGGTTGTCTGTCTAGAGCCCCAAGGCCTCTGGGTCTGGTGGTCAGATTAGCTGAACGAAGTAGGTGGGTTTTAACATCACATTAAGCTGCTCAGAGGGTTTGCTTCTCATGTGACTTCACGCTGGGTTGCCCTGGCAGCCAGGGCATGGTGTCACTCCTGGCAGAGGCCACTGCCGCAGGCGACACGGACCTGCTCTGTGCGGAGGGCGCCCCGGGAAGCAGGCAGGCTTCCCGAGTACAGACACTCTTCACGGAGCAAACGTTTCAATGGAACTCTTTTATTTTTTTCCCACAGTTCAGAGAATCAGAACTCATCCTCCTAACTACCTTTCCCACCAGAACCCTACATGCTGATATTACAATAACTGCAAGTGTCTGTTCCGATCTTAGCACCAAGAAGGCCCTGCCCATAGAGCAGAGCAGCCTCCCGACACGAGACCCACAGTGAGAGCGGAGGGATGTTGTCACAGTGCATCGTGGGTGATCTGGGATCCAGCTTGGCCTCTGTTGACAAGGTGGACCGGCAGCTTGGTAACCAGGATGACTTTGACCCCCAAACCAGCCATCCTCAGAAGCCTTGTTTACAACGGATTGTGGAGGTGACTGGCTGGAAATGTGTGCTGCTCTTGAACAAAGGCACCCAGCTTCAGAACAAGGGGTCTGGAAACAGGCTGTGGTCATGAGGCTGAGATGTCCATTTGCTAGGGTCATGAGAAGTACCACTTAATTTAACAGAGATTTTGGTTTTATGATAGATGAGCATTCCACTAAAAGCAGTCCTTCTGCAAACAGTGCCTATAAGGTTCCAGGCTGAGCAGCCTCAGCCGCCACATTTACACACAGCAGTCTCCAGGTGCAGTGTGAGTAACATGGGGACCCTGTAGCGCTTGGACAGAGTAGCCTCATTAGACCCGTACTGCCGTGAGCAGAGTGACTGGGACCCAGGAGACGCAGACCTGCTGGCTTTTCCATCAGACAGGCTCGACACCTGGGCCGTGGCTGCGAATGGACAGGTGCACACTTGGAGCTTTAGGCAGCAGGCTCTGATATTAGTGAGTAATAACACAAAGTCTCCCATCCAAGTTAGCGCCTGAGTTTGGACCTCAGCACTCAAGGTTTAAGGCAAATTCTGGTCATCTGGAGCCTTGTTCTTCCTGCCTTGTCTCTCAGAGTTGAGCAGCTGAGTGTGAAGGGGGCTCCAGAGCAGTAAAACCAGCATTCAAGAGAGCTGAGCTCACACTGGGCTGTGTGAAGGACGACCCGTTGCATGACACGAAATTAACTCAGACCTGTGGAGTGTAACAACAGTGCTTCTGGAAAAGGACCCGTCACACACACTGCTGTCTTAACCAGAGTTCCTGTCTATAGCCTGTTAACCTCGCTTTCCTGCTCCTGCCAGACAGGCCATTCTGTCCCATCTAAGTATCTAATTAAAACACGTTCTGGCTACTGTCGCAGGCCCCCTCAGGGCTCCGTGTTCTCTGCTGTGCAGCCCGAAGAACTGTGTCCAGCGGATAGGGAGCTCACTGCCCCGAGGTCTCCGGGGCTGCGTGGCGCGTGGCAGCATGGTCAGCCTGGCCAGCACGGCTTCCTTGGCTAGAATGCGTCCTGGGTACAGCTTTCCTGGAAGAACACCGTGGACTTCAGTTCTTGGTAGAATAGAAAAGCCTGGAACCTGCTTCCCATGTGCTCCCTGNGGTCAGCCTGGCCAGCACGGCTTCCTTGGCTAGAATGCGTCCTGGGTACAGCTTTCCTGGAAGAACACCGTGGACTTCAGTTCTTGGTAGAATAGAAAAGCCTGGAACCTGCTTCCCATGTGCTCCCTGCGGGGGTCCAGGGTCCTGCAGGAGGGAAGCCTGGGCCTGCTAAGCTCTGGACTAGGGGTCAGGGTGACCATGGGGGGCTTCTTGTTGGAAGCAGCTGGCCCCACCTAACTTGGTTTCCTGTAAAAGTCCCCTCTCCCTACCCCCAGGCTGCAGGGTGACAGGTAGAAGGGGTGTGGGTTTCAGAAAGCACAACTGCTTAGTGGGCCAGGAGGAAGCACATAGGTCCCCCTGGCAGGATGGGCCCCCAAGAGGGACAGCTGTCACCCCTGCCCTCCCTCGGGCCCAGCCGCGTACCCACGCCTTCCTCCAGCTCTGCATCATGCGGTCGTGCTCCCCAACCACGGCCCTCCAGCTGGCGAGCTCTCGGGTCCACCTCTCCTGCTGGGTTGCCTCTGCAAGACAGAGGGGGCACTCCAGATCTCAGCTTCCAGGCCTTCATGGCCCCCGGGGTGGGAGCCCCACCTCCAACCACAGAGGCCCTACTGCGAGCTGAGTGACACCTCTGCTGGGCTGAGTTGAGTGGGCTTGTGACAGTGAAGTTGCTCAGTCATGTCCAACTCTGCGACCCCATGGACTGTAGCCTACCAGGTTCCACCGTCCACGGGATTTTCCAGGCAAGAATACTGGAGTGGGTTGCCATTTCCTTCTCCAGGAGATCTTCCCGACCCAGGGATTGAACCTGGGTCTCCCACATTGTAGGCAGACGCCTTACTGTCTGAGCCACCAGGGAAGTCTTGCTTACTCCTCAGGCCTTCACTTCCTGGCTGTGGGGGCTTCCCCAGTCATGTCCCCTGCCTGCTGTTCCCAGGCCCACCAGCTCCCACAGCAGCTGCTCCCCAAGGCCACACTGGCCCTGTCCCCCACATCTCACTGGCACCTCTGGTGCCACCAGGAGAGGGGCTAACTCCCCACACCTCATGGGGCACTGCACTCATCCTGGCAGACGGGCTGCTGCCACTTCCCTCGAGGGAGATTGGTTGCCAACATTCGGAAACCAGCTTGGTCACTAGGGCTGGCATCCTGTTATATCACCTGCCACTCACTCCACACCTCCTTGTGTGTGTTTGATCACTTATGGATACAAGGTCACAATTTCTAAGGCACTTGTTTTCAGTTGCTAAGTCATAGCCGACTCTTCACGAGCCCATGACTTTCACACCAGCCTTCTTGGTCCTCCACTATCTCCCAGAGTTTTCTCAAATTCATGTCCCTTGAGCCAGTGATGCTATGTAACCATCTCAACCTCTCACAAGATTATTCATTTTATCTTGACAGCAACAGCCAAGGGTATTTTATAGAAATGAAAGGAATGGAAATTCTAGGTGGGAGAGAGTATCTGTCATTTCCTTTTGCCTGGTAATTCCCACTCAAAGGACAAAGAACCTTTTAAAATATGCACATTTACATATAAACTCCATCTTGAAAATGGATGAAGAACAGGAGAGGAAGCTGAAAAGCTGGGAGTTGAGAAATGGACCAGTGGAAACAGCCTCGGTAGAAGCAGCAGACGCAGGCTTGCAGGGTCCAAGGCCGGCAGCGGTGGGAGGCGGTCGGGACCTTGGGAGCTAAGACGGGGCAGGCTTGCAGGCCGCTTACAGGCTGTGCACTCCTGCACGGCCCCCAGGCCCGAGCCACTCCACAGCCAGGGTGCTGCCCTCCATCTGCTCCTGAAGACTGGTGGTCTTGGAGAGCTCGGGACCGGGGGCCTGGGCAGTACCTGCTCTGAAGGCAGACCGAATGCTGGGCTTACGGACTGAATGATGAGGCCCCAGCCTCTTGCCAACCGGTGTCCTCACTGATAATCCAATCTGAGCCATGTGGACTTAGCTGGAGCCCCTCCATGTGACCGTGGAGGGGTGCAGGGCAGACCAACTCCCTAGTGCACGTAGGAACTGCCTGGAGAACTTGAGATGCCCCCGGGACTTGGGAGGGGCTCTGCACTTCTAAGGAGCTCCCAGGTAGACAGATGCTGCCCATCCAAAGGCCACACCTCGGGTAGGTGACTGTCAAGGATCCCAAGACTTCAAACAGAACCATCAGAAAAGGGACAGCTGAGAGGGGTAGGAACTGGAAAATCCTCTCAATAACCTAAGAAAGGGGAGAAGATACTACATCCATGAGACGAGAATGCAGTCATGACAACAGAATTAAAACCTCTGAGTAGTGAAAGTGGGACAAAAATTCACCAACAGGTGAGAAAGATAAAGTTGAGAAAAGCTAACAAGTAGAGGTGACAGGATAGAGAAGATGAACAGAGGGCCAGGCGAAGCAGCCCAGGATGTAGGAGAACAGTTTCATGGAGACGGGAAATGAGAAAAGTAAGTGCTGAGCACTTCTGATAGTTGAAGGGCAGAGGCTACCATGTGTAAGGGGTCTAGCCAGGCACTGATTGATACAGTGCTCAGAAAGATGGTTGTCACATGGGGTCACAGGGAGACTCTCTGGAGCAGAAGACAGAGCCAGCATCACACTAGGGAATGATTTTCACATCAGACTTGTCCATTCTGCTGGACTCGTGTGTGAAGATGGAGAAAAGACATAGGTTCTCAAAATGCTGTCTCCCCCAGACACTCAGTGTGCCAGAAGAAACACTTTAGAGAAAAAATGGAGAAAGTCAAAGGAACACCAGAAACAGGTCATGAGACCCAATACCAGGGGAATGGAATCTCCAGCCTCAGCAGGAAGAGCTGGTTCCCAGGAGGCACACAGCTCCTGGTGCAGAGGATCTGGGGAGCTGACAGTAGGGGACCCAGTGTGTCTGTGCTAATCGGAGGTTTAACTGCAGAGTCTGGGTGGCAGTAATGGCAAGTATGAACCAAGCAAAACAACCACCAAGGAAAAGGGGCTGGTTCAAAACCAGAAAAGGAGTGTGTCAAGGCTGTGTTGTCACCTTGCTTATTTAACTTCTTTGCAGAATACTCTGAATGTGTAGTTGGTAAAGAATCCACCTGCAATGCAGGAGACCCCAGTTTGATTCCTAGGTTGGGAAGATCTGCTGNTTCAAAACCAGAAAAGGAGTGTGTCAAGGCTGTGTTGTCACCTTGCTTATTTAACTTCTTTGCAGAATACTCTGAATGTGCAGTTGGTAAAGAATCCACCTGCAATGCAGGAGACCCCAGTTTGATTCCTAGGTTGGGAAGATCTGCTGGAGAAGGGGAAAAGCTACCCATTTCCCTATTCTGGCCTGAAGAACTCCATGGACTATATAGTCCATGGGGTCTCAGAGTTGGACAGGATTGAGTGACTTTCACTTTCATTTGGGATTCCCTGGTGGCTCAGACAGTAAAAGAGTCTGCCTGCAATGCAGGAAACCCGAGTTTGATCCCTGGGTCAGGAAGATCCCCTGAAGAAGGAAGTGGCACGCCACTCCAGTATTCTTGCCTGGAAAATCCCATGAACAGAGGAGCCTGGGGGCTACAGTCCATGGGGTCACAAAGAATCAGGCACAACTGAGCAACTTCACTTTGCAGAGTACATCACACGAAATGCTAGGCTGCATGAATCACAAGCTGGAATCAAGATTGCCGGGAGAAACATCAATTACCTCAGATATGCAGATGATACCACTCTAAAGGCAGAAAGTGAAGAGGAACTAAAGAGCTGCTTGAAGGTGAAAGAGGAGAGTGAAAAAGCTGGCTTAAAACTCAATATTTAAAAAACAAGATCATGGCATCTGGTCTCATCATTTCTGGCAAATAGACGGGGAAAAAGCAGAAGCAGTGACAGGTTTTATTTTCTTGGGGTTCCAAAACCAATGGATGATGACTGCAGCCATGAAACCAAAAGACACCCCTTGGAAGAAAACCTATGACAAATCGAGATCACATGTTATAAAGCAGAACCATCCCTTGCTGACAAAGGTCTGTACAGTTAAAGCTATGGTTTTTCCAGTAGTCATATATGGATGTGAGAGTTGGACTATAAAGCTGAGCAAAGAATTGATGCTTTTGAACTGTGGTGCTGGAGAAGACTCGTGAGAGTCTTTGGACAGCAAGGAAACCAGTTAATCCTAAAGGAAATCGGTCCTGAATACTCATTGGAAGGACTGATGCTGAGGTTAAAGCTCCAATACTTTTGCCACCTGATAAGAGGAGCTGAGTCACTGGAAAAGACCCTGATGCTGGAAAAGA
This sequence comes from Neotragus pygmaeus, assembly GCA_006410875.1. Taxonomy (NCBI): domain Eukaryota; kingdom Metazoa; phylum Chordata; class Mammalia; order Artiodactyla; family Bovidae; genus Neotragus; species Neotragus pygmaeus. The sequence goes on along the minus strand of SJYV01028392.1, from coordinate 689,889 downwards.
TTGAAGGCAAAAGGAGGAAGGGCAGCAGAGGGTGAGATGTTTTAGATCACTGACTCACTGGACATGAATCGGAGCAAACTTCAGAAATACTGAAGGAGCAGGGAGCCTAGCATGCTGCCGTCCATGGAGTCATAAAGAGTCAGATACGACTTAGCAACTGAACAAGAAAAACAACAATAAACCAAGAAAACAGGGATCGGCACAGTGGTTGGTTATGTGGGAAACAAGTACAGAAGGGGAAGTCATAACAGAGTTGTTATCTGGCCATACAGAGTTGGCCATCCTTATAATGTAACAGAGTCTAATATTGGGAGGACGGGATTGGCAGCCAGCATGTGTGCTCATGGGCACAGGTGTGTTTGTGTGCAGGTAGGCACACACAGGCATGCAGTTGGGAAATAGGACAGTGAGAAAGGAACTTTCTGTCTTCATGAAAGCCGATAGATAATCCCCAGACTGAAATGTCCCCATGCAGCCCTGCTTGCTGCTCAAGGCACAAGGGTAAACAGTGAAGCTCACTTACCGAGCCTGGTCACGGTGACCCGCACCCTGGAGGTCTTGTTCCCGGCCCAGGAGAGCACAGAGCAGCGGTACTCGGCGCTCTCCCGGAGGGCGTCTCGCAGCCAGCTGAGCACGAGGGCCCTGCCATCGGGCAGTGCGTGGGTCTGTGTGGGCACACACACCTCCAGCTCACGCCCATTCTTCTCCCAGAGGAGGTGAACATCCGCAGGACCTGGGGATACACAGACCATCTTCACCCCTGGGACCCCCACTAGGGGTCATGGGAACTATGATATGGGAGGCAGGGGGTGGGGGCTTCCCGGATTAGGGGCCTTGTCCCAGCTGGTCCCAAAGTGACAGGACAGCTTTCTAAGTCTCTGTCCTTTCCCTGGAGGTGGTTCCCCACCTTGGTCCCCAGGGAGCAAAGGGGTACAAACACTTCACCACCTCGTGCCCTGTAGCTCCCTGCCCCTTGACCTTGCTCGGGCGCCCTTGCATGGCTGTGTCCCCAGGACACATGCAGGGCCATCGGAGTGAACCTCCTTTCCCTTTCTTGCTGGGCTGTGCACGCCTGTGACATGCCTGGTAGCTGTGCTCTGGAGAGGGTGTCTATTCCACACAGAGGGTCTGGGCCTGGGAAACTCATGTGCCCACCTGGCCCTGTGCTCCCACCTTTGGCCTAAAACTCTGCCCCTGCAAGCCTGCTTCCTCTCCCTGGGGCATCGGGAGGTCAGAGCTGCCTGCCCCTTGGGGCCTGGCTAGGCCTCCATGACCAGGGGTGGGACTGTCACCAGGAGCTCCTAGGAGCACCAGGGTGCTGAGAAGGGCTGACAGCCTGTCTTACAGAATAAGGACTTGGAGGAAAACACACTGGAGGCAGAGAAGGGCCCAGGCCGAAGCCCCCTTCCTGAAGCATGCCAGGGTTCCATGCACCATCACCCCCGGATCCCATGCTCATTAGAGAGAGGCCGGAGGGTGTGGGCCTTGGAGACCAGTGTGTGGAGAGCCTGGGGCAAAACTGGGCTCCGGCCCCAAGGCTGGAATCAGCCTAACTCAGCGTGGCACCTCCTGGATGGGGCCCCTGTTCCTCTGTATAACGTGCGGCTGGGTGAGCCCAGGGTTTCAGGCTTCACCCTGGGCCCCAAGGGCTGTGCTGAATCAGGCCCACCTCCTGTCCCTACTAAAGAACAAGCAAGCCAGGGCATCTCCCCAGCATCTGATAAGACACCGGCTTCCACTCTAATGTGGGCCAAAGGCAGGACAAGTTCCGACTGAAACACCCAGTCAGCATCTAGGCTCTTTCCCGGGGTGAGTCAGCATCTAGGCTCCTTCCCGGGGTGTGAGCAGACCCTGTGGCTGAGCTGAGCTGTGAGAGCACAGGACAGTCCAGGCGTTAGAGAGCAGCAGTTGCTGCCTACCCCAGGCCCCTGAGGGGGTCAGAGCCGGGCAGGAGAGGGAGGCAGGCCCTGGGGGAAACCTATGCCCTCTGTTCCTGCTGCTCCCTCCCAGTAACAGAGCAGGGGGCCATGCGGAGGCCATTCCCCCTGACTTCCTGTGCCAGCCGAGCACCCCAACCATGTGGACCAGGGGGCCCTTCTGGCCTCCTTGCCCAGAGACCTAGCTCCCTGACAAATGCCTGCTATTCCATGTCAACTACCACCCTGAGCAGGTAGGTCAGAGTCTGACCTAGACCAGAGCAGCCCTGCCTGATCACAGTCCTGCCTGAGAATCCGCTTTCAAGAGCTCAATTCCATCTGAGATGCCCACCAACCTGGGAAGGACATAATGAAACATTTCACACAGAATGGTCAGGAGTACCAGGACTACACCTATCTGTGGCTGGAGTGCACCAAGCAGGAAAAAGCAATGATAGAGCTGAAGGATTAAAAAAACTGCACGAAAACAACAGGCATCTGGGTGTGCTTGTGAGTGGGAGCGTGTGTGCACGCTGGTGGCTGGCTGAGACGTTTCTCTGTCACATGCTGGGCTTTTTACAAGGGGAGAGAGAAAATTCGATAAAATTACCTTTGATGGTCCCCGTGTGACCCCCTGGGGCTTATTCACCTTTGACCCACCACATTCAGGATCCTATTCACCTTTGACCCACCACATTCAGGATCCTCAAAGATGTGATTTGATTCTGCTCTTTATACTTCCCTGAAGTTTCAAATTCACTACAACAAACAAATATTGCTTCTAGAATAAAACAGAGTGCTATGTGGAAGAATGACACGAGCCATGGGGTTGGGAGGGAGTTCTGAAAGGTGTTCAGAAGAGACTCACACGGCAGCTCCCTGCTGTACAGGTCCCATGGGGACCGTGGGGTCTGTTCACTTGTTTTCTTTGTGGGGTTGTTGGTGTTTTGTTCTATCACCACTGTATGTGTGCTCAATCGTGTCTGACACTTTGCGACCCCATGGACTGTAGCCCACCAGGCTACTCTGTCCGTGGGATTCTCCAGGCCAAGAATACTGGGGTGGGTTGCCATGTCCTTCTCCAGGAGATCTTCCTGACCCAGGGATCGAACCTGCATCCCTTGTATCTCCTACATTGGCAGGCGGCTTCTTAACCACTGAGCCAACCGGGAAACCATAATTTGATTACAGTATACATTTTTGTATACAGAACATTTTGTACCCTACCGGCAGATAACTATACTCTTATTTTCAGATATGGATACCTATACGTATATGCAGATCCACACATCCAGGTACACACACCTGTGTGTGTGACATCTGCTGGGTGCCTGCCGCCCTTTAACTAAAGACTCTTGGTGACACCATGCTTCATTTAGTCATTCCACTGCTGGTGGGCAACTTCGTGGAGTCTAACTCTAAAAGCTGATACTCACGAGCCACGACTGATCAAAAATGCAAAGACTTCTCAGAACAGACAGTGAGGTTGGTTCTCATCTCCTTGCCCTGCCCAGTGGTGACACGCACTGAGTCACCAGGACGGGGGCCCCAAACATTGGTCACAGGAACCTCGGATAGGTTCTCCTGACTGATGCTGAGACAAAGAACCCAGGTGGCCTGAGCTGGGGACAATTTGTCACCCTGAACCATACAGGCCAGGACCTCTCAGGAGCCAAATTCTCCTTAGACCACAGTCGTTGGGGCACAAACAACATGAAAATCACTCCCACATGCACCTTTACGTGAAGCACCATTAAATGTTCTCTAAATGAGGATTTAACCGTGTCAAGTATTAAAAATGTTAAAGTACTTACGTTCCATTTATTCTTTTTAAAAAACTATCCAACTCATTCTGAATGCAGAAGAGATTAAAGAGAGAGGGAAAGGAACAGTTAAAACCGGTCAGCAGGGCCAACACATGTCGTCAGTGGGGACCTGGGGCGGCAAGCCAAACCCACCTGCCCTGTCTCCCCGGGGCCTGCTACCCGGAAATTTAGGGTGCTGGGCCCATCCCTCATAGCCACCATGGGCTGGGGCTGCCGGCAGTCTCAGGTCCCAGCCCCCACTTCAGGTTTGTGAGACTGTTGGCTCCACCCTGACCCCACCCTGTCCAAGGAAACCGCTAGGCACAGTTGACTGTGGGTATGTTTTAGTTGCCCAGTTGTGTCCAACTTTTTGCGACCCCATGGACTGTAACCCGCCAGGCTCCTCCGTCCATGGGGTTTTCCCAGCAAGAATACTGGAGTGGGTTGCCATTTCCTTCTCCAGTATATTCCACTGTGTGACAAAACCAGAACTCCTCTGAGCAACGGCCCCTTCTTGAGGGAAGCTGACCCATCCTAGTAAGGTGAAGGGCCTGAGAGCCCCCAGCTGGGGAGGGGTGTAAAATTACCCCAAGTCATCGGGCCATGTCCTGTGCAGCTCCAGACATCTCCCTCCCTGTGCTCAACTCTGATTCTGGGGCCAGCTCACCTCCCATATTCACACCGAGTCCTGCAAGCTACTGGACAGTTAGGTGCCCCCATAGGGGTGCTGTTCCTGTCTCTGAGCACCCAGAGGCTCTGAGTACACACAAAGGACGCTCACTCCGGATTCCCCTGAGTGGCTGAGTCAGCCATGTGCTAACTCATTCAGTCATGTCTTTGGGACTCTTTTGGGACGCTATGGACTGTAACCTGCCAGTCTCTGTCTATGGGGATTCTCCAGGCAAAAATACTGGAGTGGGTTGCCATGCCCTCCTCCAGAGGATCTTCCTGACCCAGGGATCAAACCCACTGTCTCCTGCATTAGCAGGCGGATTCTTTACCATTGAGTCACCCGGGAAGCTCTCCAGAGTTCACGAGAATCCCATGGACAGAGAAGCCTGGCAGGCTACAGTCCATGGGGAGGCAAACAGTCAGACACAAGTGAGCGACTAAACGACTGCAAAACTTTGTGTGTATACGTGCATGTGCAAGCACATGATTTGCACAAACATGTATATGGACACATCACCAATCGCTGTGATCTGCACAAGCTTGCCTCGTTTGACTGCTTTGCTGTATCACACTTTGCAGAGATTATGTTTCTTACAAATCAAAAGTGTGTGGCAACCTGGCATTGAGCAAGTTGATTGGTGCCATTTTTTCCAACAGCATTTGGTCACTTCCTGTGTATCACACTTTGGTAATTCTCACTTCACTTTTAACTTTTTCATTAATATAATAATTGTATGGTGACTATGACTGGTGATCTTTGATGTAAGTGCCTCAGCTTGCTGAAGGCTCAGATGACCATTAGCATTTTTAAATTAAGGTACATAATGCTTATTCCATTTTTTTCTCTTTTAATTGCACTTTGCTTTATTGTGTGTGTGTGTGTGTGTGTGTTTTTTTTTACTTTACAATATTGTATTGGTTTTGCCATAGACTATAGTATAATGTAAATGTAACTTTTAAATGTACTGGAAAAGGAAAAAATTCATGCAACTCACTTTATTACAATAGTTGCTTTATTGCAATGGGTCTGAGTCTGAACTTGCCACACCTCTGAGATGTCCCATATCTTAATCTGTATTTACAGGCAAAATAAAATGAAATGTGCTCACATGCACATAGTGGAAGATCTCTTTGCTTATCTGTTCTAATTTTGCCACAAGAGCATGGATTTTTTTCAGAAAAGCAGAACACGACTACATGCCTTCATGATTTCTCCAACTCAGAACCCCTTTTCTTCATTTATTGGTATTTTCCTAACTCCTAACTTTCAAACAGAAGACAGCCAGCAGGTAGGAGAACCACCCCCACACCCAGAATTCATCTTCCCCACACTCAAGCCTCAAGGCCATTGGATAGAAGCATGGCCACAAGGCACAGTTGTGTGGAATGCTCTGCACCAAACAGAAACACATATGCATACACGGGTGTCTGCATACATGTTCATGCAAGAACACAGACATACAGGCACGCGTGTGCATACAGAGATATGTCAGTACACAAAGCACACACACGTACCTATGTACACATACACATATCAACATACAGATGCCCAAGCAGACACACATTCCACCAGCATAATCTGGAGATGCAGAGAAGACAGTGAGCGGAGAAGCCCCTCACAGCCCCTCAGCTGTAAGGCTGTGCCCACTGTGAGACGCTGACCTGGCCTTAGCTGGGCCAGCGCTCCAGCCACCGTGGGATGGTTTGGTAAGCCGAGCTCTGCAGTGACACCCAGGCCAAGGCCAGGTGGGAGCAGCCTGGACAGGGAGGTGCCCGCAGGTGGAGGCAGGAGCTGACACCTGTGCAGAACTACAGCCTGGACTGGCTGCTTGAGCTCCGGTGCCTGCCACCACTTGGGGGAGGAGCTGTCCAGGGCTGCTGCCTTTTTAAACACTGTGCGCTTGAACACCCATACTGTACAGGGAACCAGCATGGGCTTGTGGGCTAGATTTAGGAGAAAAGGGCAACACTCGCCTAGATCTGGATGTATCATGGGGGGTACCCAACCCAGCCAGCTGTAGCAGGAAAAGCCTGGGGACAGGGCCCAAGCATGGCCTCAGACAGAGGAGAGGCATTCTCGTCCACTCCGCCCCTCACCAGCAAGTCGCCCTCAGGAAGGGGAGGTCCCTAAGTGGAGACCGAGCGAAACCCCTCCATCGAGTGGTGGACCCTCACAGGCCCTCTGTGGGGATCCCGAGGCCTGCATCTGTCAGCAGGGAGCCTGGAGACACCAGCACCAAGTGTCCCCACCTTTCCACCACCAAGGAGGTTCCCCAGCATGGCTATGGAGGATGCTGCCACCGCGGGCCGGGCCAGGGAGGGCTGAAGCAGCTCCCCAGCGCCTGCCCGAGGAGTCAGGGCTGAGAGCAGTGCCCAGGTGACCTGGGGGCCACACGGACCCATCCCTCGCAGGTCTGTCTGCAAACATCTCCTTCATGCACAACTTCCCTGTCCACTACCTGGGGCCCATGCGGAGCCCCCAGCGGCTACAAGTGCAGGGTCACGGAGGACACGGCTGCTGGAAGGCTCGTGAGCCAACCCACAGGGAAGTGGGCAGCAGCTTAACACTTCCACAGCTTGCTTAAATTCTCCAAACAGTGAAAAAGAAAAAAATGAGATTTGCGTTTCCTCCTAAGTTTCTTCTTGAGCAGGCCTGGAGTATGCTGTGTGTTTTCTCTGCAGCTACTCATGAGTTAGAAGACGGCTGTGAGGTGACCTGGCCACCAAGCACTGCCCAGAGCCCCCATGGGACACACCCGGCACGGAGGCGTGGCTGACGCCCATCTCGGTGTTGTCCAGTACCCAGCCAACACTGCCTATGGCTGAGGGCACACTAGACTTGACACCTTTTCTGCATTTAAACATCTCGAAGCAAATTGTTAAAACAATTCCCATTCTGGAGGCTCTAAATTTCATTTTTTAAATCTCTAGCACGTCTATTAAACCCAAACTGTTAGCCAACACAGAATTAACCTTATATACCAGTAACTGGCAAGCTGCAGCTCGAGTTTATAAATAAATTTGGGTGCGTGGCCATGCCCACCCATCGGCAGCTTTCAGGTGACAAAAGGAGAGCCAAGTAGCTGCAACAGAAACCATGGCTTGCAAAGCCCGAGAGTTTGGCCCTTCATGGAAAACACTGGTTGAGCCCTACTGTCCGCAGGAACAGCTCCGGGGTCACAGTTAAGTGTTGCTGGAGATTACCAGAGGGGTGCAGTAAAGAAGGCAGTGCTCCTGGAGGAAGTCCCCCCCATCCCCACCTGGACAGGTGCCCTGCTCACCTGTGGCCTGGCAGAAGAGATGGAAGGTCCCCAGGGCATGCACGTGCTGGGCCTGGTCGCTGAGGAAGGGCGGCAGCAAGGTGACCTGCAGGTGGCTGTCAGGCCCTGGGCCCGAGGCCGGCCAGGGGCTTCGGGGAGAGGAAGATGAGTCGGGGCCCAGACAGGACAGGAAAGAGGACCCCGGAGGAGGGAAGGGCAGAGGAGATGAGGCTGCGAGACAGAGGACAGAAAAGAGAGAGGGCTCTGAGGAGAAGTCATCAGGAGTGCACCGCATGCCAGGGAAGGAGAATGAAGCACAGGAGAGAAAAAGGGCCCAGGCCACACGGGGAGGCGGCGGAGGAGCCGCAGAGAACCACCTGCCCGCATCAAGGATATAAGCTTCTGTTTATTTGGTTACTTTCCAAATGTATACAATTCAAAGTAGAAAAATAAAAACAAAGTAAATCTTATAAAACACAAATGTTTACACCAGAACGGTCAAATCCTATCATGCTGGAAGATGACGTCGGCCACACAGGCACACACGCTCAGAGTCTAGTGCTCTTTGCCATGGAAAGAAAGCCTCCTCTTGTGGGCGTCTGGAAAGCAGGAGGTGGAGTGTGACTCGGTGATGGGAGGGCCGTGAGGCCCACTTGCACCTTGACAGATGGCGCCAGGCTTGGCAGGTCTGCAGCAGCAGCACGTGGGGGCTGGGGGGCTGTGGTCACTGGCCTGGCTGCCCCCCTGCCCCCCAGCTCTTTTCCAGTTGTGGACAGCTCAGTTAGGCCAGAGAGTCTGGGCAGGCGGAGAGCATGAGATGGAAGCAAAATGGAAAAGGGGATGTTCAGATGACCAAGACATCCTGGAGAACATTCTGCCTGAACAAGAGGTTTCCACCAGTGGCCATGGGCATTAGATTGTAACACGCGTGTCCCCTCAGCTCTGGGCTGGCCCAGCTCCATCCATAGCACTCTAGGGCCCATCCCTCCCTCCAAACTATGCCCAGTGTGGTAGAATGGTCCCCCATAGCCTTCTCCTTGAAAGCGTTAAGACAAGAGTAAAAAGGTACAGAAAGAAAAATCTCTAAAAATGATGCTTCCCTCAAGGAACAAAATTTTAAGAATAATTAAAAAAAGAAGTGTGATCAAGAGATGATTTTGCCTACATTTCTAAAAGCGGAAAAGAATGCATTTAGCAAAAGTAAGTTTATCCCTGAGAATCTTAAGCAACAACATAAGCCATACCTTTATCCTAATATACAACAAAATTCCGAAGATGTACGTCTTCCAAATATTAAAACATCTGCTTTAGTAATTAAAAAAATAAAATGACCCAACACGCCAACATAATTAAAGCAAAATCCTAAGAAGTAATGACGTGGGAGGAAAGGTCTGTGTCAACCTGGACAACAGGTGATAAGTTACCAATCTGATAAACTAAAACGTCATTTCCAATCTGGAATTAAATTATCTTTCAGTGGCTGCTACAAGGAGGGGACGTTCATGGCCCTTCTTCTCAGACCAATGGCAGTCTGGCCATCTTTCAGCCGCAGAGCGGCCACGGGTGAGCCTGTGGGCACGACTCCACAAACACACCACCGGCCAGGGAGGCCAGACTCGATGCTCGCTGTTTTCCAAAAGGACAAAGAGAAAGCAAGTCACAAGCGCGACCCAAGAGAAAAGACACGGAAGGCTGAGGTTTGCTGACGACGGCTACCTATGCAGCACTGGACGGGGCACTGAACTGGCAACACAAAGGCCCTGCAGGCGGCCGGAGCCTCAGTCCCCGTCCGCATCCGAGTCGGCGAACTTCAGCTCGCACTTGACGTCGAACGGCCGGTCCCTGACCGGGAGCTCGTCGATCTTCTGCGAGTCCTCCCGGTCGGTGGGCAGCCGGCTGGCCATCGTGTCCTGCTCTGTCTCGTAGCCGGTGTCCAGGGCTGGCTTGGGCTGTCCCCCGTTCTGCTGGGAGAAGCTGCCCTGCTCCACCAGCGTCTCCTTCACACTCTGCTCAAAGTCTGAGAAGTCCGACGTGGGCTTCTTCTTCCCGAGGAGCATGGCCGCGCGGAATTTCAAGCACTGTCCGGGCAGGTAGCCCTTGTAGCAGTTGTAGGAGACGAGGCAGAGGAAGAGGGCGAAGAAGAAGAGGAAGAGAAACATGAGGAGGCGGTTGTCACTGGACTTGAGATACAATGTCTTCTCCGAGTGGACTTGCGGGACCGTGTTGATGACGATCTTTGGTTCGCAGGACGTACTGGTGGGTGCCACGGGGCTGGACGGTGGGGGGACAGCACCCGGCGTGGTGACCCGCACGGCTGGGGTCTGGGGAAAGGAGACTGGGGTGGGCCCCACTGACCCTCTGGAGGTGATCCGACCGCCTTCTGTCCGTGTGGCCGGCGAGGTAGAGGCCACTGTGGTTCGCAGGACTGTCTTGACCTCCAGAACATGCTTGGCCACCACCTGCAAGATCGTCTTGTTCTTGACCCTCTCCTCCGATAGGCACTGATACACCCCACTGTCTCCTTCCGACAGGTTGAAGATGAGCAGGTTCTTTCTGCCTACCAAGCTGTACTTGGGGCTTTCGGCCTTGAGCACGCCATTCTGGAACTTCCATACCACCCGGGCCAGGTTGGACTTTTGAGAACATTTGAGTTCTGCTGTGCCGCCATGCTTGAAAAAATGCTGCAGGTAACTTTCTTTAATTTTATCTGGAACATTAAAATAAATGTGCACAGCATCAACAACCCCGCTCAATACTTCTCTCAAAAATAGGTCAACACGTACAAGAGGACACGAGAATTTTACCCAGTGGAGCAACATGGAATCTTCCAGAACAGCTAAGGAGATAAAGACATGCGTGACCAAAAAGCAAAGATGAGCTCCCAGTGGCAGCCCCGGGGGATGGGGAGAACTCCCAGGCTAGGGAGGCTTCACAGCAGCCAGCTGTGCCTTTTGGTGGCAGCACCAAGTGAAACGTATTAAACTTCTGCTAGCAGCTCGGTGGGCCTTGCCCCCTCCTCCTAAACTGTCTTAACTGATGACATCTGTCAGGTTAGGGATGGGAGCCCAAGGCACACCTGCCTTCAGCTGGGACATGCCTGACCTCCTGGCAGGGGTGGGATGACCTAAGGGGAACGGGAACTAACCTCTCCTGAGCACCTTGCTCTGGCTCACAAGAGGTGCGTATGCGTGCGTGCTCAGTTGTGCCCGACTCTTTGTGACCCCCAGGCTTCTCTGTCCATGGGATTCTCCAGGCAAGAATACTGGAGTGGGTTGCCATGCCTTCCTCCAGAGGATCTTCCCAACTCGGGGATCAAACCCATGTCTCCTGCATCTCCTGCATTGCAGGTGGATTCTTTATCCACTGAGCCACCTGGGAAGCCCCACAAGAGGTGTAGCCCCAAGCTAAGCGGAAGAGATAGGTGTATCAAGAGTGGACGTCACGGTTTGGGATGAGAGTGCCTTCTAGTAAACACACTCTGCATGGCTTCGGCATCCTGTTTTGCAATATAAGGGACAGAGAAACATCACAGGGGTCTGCCACGAGATACTCAACCTCTGTTCCGAGTAGAGAAAGAAAAACAAAACGCGCAAAATGCTACAACAGCAAAGCGTCATGAAATGGTTAGGAGCCCCGGCCACCCCTAAAGGGGAGGTGGCAGGGACGGGCAACTTACCAGGGCAAGTGGATGCATCCCCATTCATTTCCTGAATCAGTCCCCTGCAAGACAATGGGGCACGGGTTACAGGGTGCACACGCGTCAGGCCGTGGGGCGGGGCGGGGCGCCGGCATGCCACGCACGGTACCTGCTGGGGCCGTCAGTCTGGTGCAGGGCGACACAGGCAGCCACGGCCGGGCTCCAGGCGCAGTAGGGGTCCCGGGCGAGCACGCAGTCCTCGCAGGTGCCGTGCTTCCCGCAGAAGGCCACAGGAGCCTGCACCACGCCCGAGTTGGAACCGGCATAGACAAACTTCCTGCCCTGTGGGTGTGAAACAGACGAGAGCGGTGGGCATGGGCGGGGGCAGCCTTCAAGGGCCAGGTGCTTCTCTAGCTCACAGGGAGTGGTGACAAGGCATCTCCCCGAGCTTCTGGAGAAGGAAGTGGTACAAGGCCACGTTAGATCCTGGACAGATCTGCACAGCAGCTTTGTGACATCACAGGCAGTGAGCGGTTTTGCGGGCTGGGGGGAGCCCACAGACTAACTCAGAGTACACTGGGCCTTGGTCCAAACCTCTCCTTCCCCTTCTGAGCGCCCACCCTCATCTTACTTGCCAGCAGTGCTTTGCTGCACCTCCTCTGCCAGCTCCGTGTGCAGGAAGATGCACTAGGCTGACACTTCCGGCCGCCCTCCCAGCCTCACTAGCCCAGAGGCCACAGCCTCCAAAACTCATCTCGTGTTCCCACATGTGAACCCCAGCACAGAGACGACACATGTCAGTGTGTGAATCCAGCGAGGCCGCAGTGAACGTTGGAGGAGAGCAGAGTTTTAACAAACAGAGTAAGACAAGAGAGGAGGCAGTCACTGCTCTCACATCTGCATTTATGAGAAATGAACACAGCTAGGGAAATGGAGAGCCACGCTCAGAGTGTCTGTGTTAGCTGCGCTGTCGTGTCTGACTCTTTTGTGACCCATGGACTACAGCTGTCCAGGTTCCTCTGTCAATGGGATTCTCCAGACAAGAATACTGGAGTGGGTAGCCATTCCCTTCTCCAGATCTTCCCAACCCAGGGATTGAACCTGAGTCTCCTGCACTGCAGGCAGATTCTTTACCATCTGAGCCACCAGGGAGAGGAGCAGAGAGCAGGGCAGGCTCCTCCATGCTCCGCAGCACTGGGCCTGAGACATCTCCCTCTCAGGCCGACGGCCCCAGAGCCCGCAGCACAGAAGGAAAACTGGCCACAGAGGCCATCGGGGCAGGCTGGTTTTTCTCACTGAGCTCAACTACAACAAAGGCTGCCCTTCGGCATCCACCTGAAGCCCACCAGGAGACTCAGGGCTGGCGATTCAGAAGCTCAGCGTTTTCTCTCTCCTTTGCTGGTGAGTCACTCTCACCTTGACATTCTAGAAAGGCCTTTGTTTAATGTCAAAAGATTGCCAAGTTTACACGACGCTTCGTCTTTGAGACTCAGATGAGATACAGCCTCTGTCCTTGCAAACGCGTTTTCAAGTAACCTGTCTGGCTGGAGTGCAAAGTCCCTGTGTGACCCCAGACCCCCTGGCCTGTGATGCCTCGAAGGCCCAGGGGTCACAGACCCACCGTGTGTGAGCACAGCTGAGAGAGGGCAGTGCCCCTGCGACAGCGTCACGCTGTGAAGACAAGTGACGGAGAGCCAGGCCCAGTGCTGGCCTGTCCACGTAGGCAGAGACCTGGGCACTGAGGCCAGGAGCACCCTGTATTTGTAAGAAGGAATCAGGACGACATCTCAGATCCCAGTTGGGATCATATGACTCTGAGGAGAGGAAAAGTTTCCTGGGATGACTGGCCCAGTGGGCAACTTCAGCAGGATCCTGTAGAAGGGCCCTGGCAAGGGTGTGGACACTCATGCAAAGTGGAGCAGGTGGCCTGGGTTGGGGGGGGGGGCAGCCTCCTCTGGGAATGTCCCAGGCTGGCTCCATCCCCCCGCCCTACAGCAGGGCAGGGCTGAGCCCCCATGACTGTGCCTGACCCATCCCAGTGAATGTGGAACAGTAAAGTGGCCTGAGACCTCATGGCAGTGACCGCAGCAGGCAAGGCCCCCAGGTGGACACCAAAGTCAGTGGGCAAGAGGGAACTGGGTGTCTGTTTAGCCGCAGAGCATTAGTCGCTCAGTCATGTCTGATTCTTTGCGACCCCATGGACTCTAGCCCACCAGGCTCCTCTGTTCATGGAATCCTCCAGGCAAGGATACTGCCATTCCCTTCTCCAGGGGATCTTCCCGACCCAGGGATCAAACCCAGGTCTCCTGCATTGAGGGCGGATTCTTTACTATCTGAGCCACCAGTGAAGCCCACAGTTGCCCACAACTAAGCATCAGCCACTGTGGGGGCTGAATGTGGCCCCCAAACTCTTCAACCCCTCCCTCTGGAGCTGGGGCTTGGCTCGGCCCTCTGGGGTGGGCTGCTGCCACTGACAAGAGTGTGGGGATAACACGGTGGTCCAGTGGCTAAGACTACATACTCCCAATGCTCCTGGGTTTGAGTCTTGGTCAGGGATCTATATCTTGCATGCTTCAATGAAGATCCCACAAGCTAAAAGTAAAACTGGAGGCAGACAAAAGAAACCAAAAACAAAAATCAAGAGGTCACACTGACTCCACCTTCCTGAGACAGAGGTCATTTCCCCAAAATGCTCAACCCCAATCTAAACACAAGAAACACCAGGTATGCCCAAAACGGAGGGGCATTCCATGAAACGCTGACCAGTGGTCTCCAAAAGTGTCAAGGTCACCAAGACGAGGGCAGATGGGGAGCCATCCAGACCGGGGGCACTGAGGAAAGGTGCCAAGGCCACGTGTGGCCCTGGAGTCAGAAAGCAGGCCGTGGGAACGTGAGGATCGGGAGTGTGGGGGTGAGTTGGGGTGCTGCTGCCAGCAGACCTGCTCAGGTTCGACAGGAGCGCTGGGGCAGGGCTGCAGGACTGCTCTACCTCAGCTCTTGCGGGAGAAAAAACAAGCCGGCCAGGGACCACCTGGCTCCTGCGAGATGTGCTGAGTATGCACATGCTCAGGCCCCCACCCTCCCGGGGACTGCGCCCTCAGCGGCAGCACTAGGCTCCCATCTCTGGGCCCACGGGTGGGTGGACGCGGCCAGAGCTGGAGGGCCTCCCGCCTTTGCTGCACATGTGGCATCTCACCATTACAGAATGTCCCCAGAAAAACCATACTTAGCCTGGCCCCTGGACCCAGGGCACGCCTGCCACGTACGCACCAGAGACGAGACCAGGCCTGTTCATGCAGCAGGGGAGAGACAACCCCAGTGTCTACCAGGGGGTGAATAAAGCAGATGTGGGGGATGCACAGGATGGAATGCTACTCAGCCCCAAACAGGAAGCAGATCCTCTCAGCTGCTACAACACGGATGAACCCTTAGGACATGATGCTAACGGAAACAGGCCTACCTCAACAGGACAAATGTTGCTGGATTACTGACACGAGGTTCTTCTTAGAGTAGACAAAGACACAGAGATGGAATGCAGGGGGGGTGGGTGCTAGGGGCTGGGGAATGGGAGGAAGGGGACTTACTGGTTAACGGGTATGGGGTTTTGGTGTTGGAAGATAAGAAGGTCTGGGGATGGATGGGGAGGAGGGTTTCACAATGTGAATGTATTTAATGCTTCTAAGGTATAATTTATGAAGTGCATTTACCACAATGCACTTGTCATGAGAGGACAGGAGGTAGTGACAGGGAACTCCCCCCCAGTGGAGGCTGTGTGCCGGGTCATCCTGTGCTCCCCCAGACCTGTGGTGCCTGCTCATCAGCCTTCTGCAATGAGGACCCAGGAGAGCCTGCCGGTGGGGAGTGGGGAGGGAGGAACTGGTGTCTTTTCACCCCAAACAGCTGCTTCCTGCTGCCATGGCAGCATAGCCAGCATTCAAAACCCACCCTGAGCCCACCAGCCCAGGAGGTGTGGGACTCCATGATTGCACAACGCATTTTCATCTTTCTAGGCAAATGAGCCAGGCCCCAGCGCAGTGGGGGTTCCTGTGGAGAAAGGCGATTCCCTCCCCAGGGCGCCAGGCTCCCTCCCTGGCCACCTGACCATTCCTGACCACAGGGAGGGAGCAAAGGACTGACCTTCCAGTGGGCGATCCTGCCCCCATCCTTCCTGTGGGATCAGTGGCCTCGAAGACTTGGGTCAGGGTGGCAGGGCCAGCGGGGTCCACGAATGATGTCTTGTGGAGCAGAGCTGAGCCCTGTTCTCACCACATGTCCACACTGGGGGCCCGGCCTTGGCTCTGATGAGTATTTGACCATTTTGGAGGCTTTAAGCGTGCTTGGCTAAAGCACCTGAATCACATGGCGGTGCCCAGAAGGGCCCCTGGGTTTCCTTATTTAAAAAAACTGTACAGGAGGGCGTGGTGAGGGGTGGCCAAAAGCACCGGCTCGAGAGGCACAGGTCTAAGTCTGTGAGCCTAACTCCACCAGGCTATTCCGTCTTCCTTCCCTTTTAGAACTGGAGGGAGAAGACACACACTGCAGGGGCCGAGAGGGGAGGGGACCCTGCAGCAGGAGACTGAAAACCAGACGCAGCTCCTCAAGCTCGTGATGAAGGGGAGAGGATGAAAGCCCACGTGCAGCATTTGCAAGGCAAGCCTGACCAAGACGTCGCCTTCTTTTCTTTGTTGCCTGCCTATTAGGGGCCCAGTCCTGCTGCCCACAGCCCCAGGGCTGAGGAAGGACTAAGCTTGGGCCCTACAAGCCACGTGTAGCTCCCACCAGGACCCCGGGCAGGGAGGATGTTCTGGGAGGCCAGAGGAACAACCTCTTTCCAGCATGAAGGGAGGAAAGCTCAGGAGTGCTGTGGGTCCTGAGGGAAAATCTCAACAACAGGGCGATGCCATCTGAAGCAGGGACAGGCCAGCCTGGTGCCCCTGAGCCAGGCTTTACAAACGGGGTACAGGTGGGATAGGCTGAGTGATGGGGGGCCCTGTGGCAGAGGGAAATGTGACATGCGGCCAGGTGGCCAATTTCTGGTGCTGACCGGAGTCTATCAGCCCAGAGGCCACAGCATGGGGGGCGTCACAGGCCAGGGCCGGGGCCCTCCCAGGGGCTGCCAAACCTCACTGCACAGTGAGGAAACAGAGACAGGACTGGCCCACCCAGGCTCACAGTCACGCGCTTGGAGCAGGATGTGGATGAGGCCAGTGAGGCCGAGCCTGCACTCTGCTCCTCACTCTCCACCCCAGCTGTAAGCCGGGAGGATCATTTCCCAAAGGCCACTGGGATGCACAGCTGAGGACAGCCTGTGGACTGCAGGGCAGATCCAGCCTGCGTGCTGCTTCCAGGCGGCCCGCCCACTAAGAACAATTTTTATATATTCAAATGGTTGAAGAATCAAAAAACTAACATTTTGTGACATATGAAAATTTCGGGCACTTCCGTGTGGTCCAGTGGCTGAGAATCTGCCTGGCAATGCAGGGGACGCAGGCTCGATCCCTGGTCAGGGATCTCAGGTCCCACAAGCCATGGGGCAACTAAGCCCACGTGTCCCAACTACCGAGCCCGTGTGCCCCAACTAGAGTCCACACGCCATAACGAAAGGTCACGCATAACACAGCAAAGACCCCGCCTGCCACGGCTAAGGCCTGATGCAGCCAAATAATTAAGAATGCAAAAACAGAAAAGAAAGAAAAGGTGAACTGCAAAGCTCGGGGCCTGTAAATAAGACTTTGCAGGCTTTGCCTGTAAATTAGGCCCTATAACAGGATTCATTTGCTTCCGGACTGTCCACGGCTGCTCTCGAGCTATAACGGCACAGCCCTCAAAGCCTTCAGCGTTCACGCTCACCCTTAATGGAAGAACTGTGCTGCCCCTGGTGAGGAGACAGCACCCTTTCTAAGGGGGCTTTACAAACACAGCGTATCATCATTCAGAAAACAGTTTTCTGTGCAAATGAGGGAGCTGCATGGATGGCACCCAAGGATGAGGTCTCAACCTAAGTTCCCACATGAGGACGTGTTTCCATGGCCCAGGGAGTCCCCGACAACATTGTACGTCAGTCTCAACAACTCAGGGAGGCTCTACAACTTTTAGGACACAGTTGGCTCAGACGGTAAAGAATCTGCCTATAAGGTAGTAGACTCAGGTTCAACCCCTGGGTCGGGCAGATCCCCTGGAGAAGGGAATGGCAACCCACCCTAGTATTCTTGCCTGGAGAATCCCCATGGACAGAGAAGCCTGGTGAGCTGCAGTCCATGGGGTCGCAAAGAGTTGTACCCTACTGACTGACTAACACTTTCACTTTCTTTGCCTTCCTTGTACCCCACAGCTCACAGAAGAACTTTCTGTAAGAGCCTGAAGGTAGGTTCATCTGGGCCAGATGGATGACGGGGCCTGACTTGTGGTCACTGAAATGTGGGGCCGCCCTGCCAGCCCCCCAGGGACTTACCTTCTTAGAAGACAGCAGCAGGCTCTGGATGGGCTCGAAGTCCTGGAAGAGCTGAGTCTCCTCAATGATGTGGATGTCATTCTCGAGGCTGATGGCTTTGTGCAGGGCGCCCCGGTCTGCAAGGTCAAAGCTGCATGTCAGTCCCCAGGAGAAGGGGACGGTGCTGGCACTGTTAGCCACAGCAGCAGTCACCCTTCCACCTCCCACTCCTTCCCCCAACAGGAGGCTTAGAAACAGATGACGTTTTTGCATTAGACCCACAAAGGGAAGAGTCACAGGCAAAATAAACAACTGGACACCCAGCTGGCATGGGTCATCCCCAGCCCAGCTTTTTCTGAAAAAATAAACAGCTCTTTGTTAAGTCCAATACTCCTTATCAGAATGGTCAACACTGCGTCATCCAAATAATTGTGACATGGTTCTTACACACCACAGGCCTCTGGGGGTGCCAGCCCACCAGGAGCCCCAGGCAGGGGAAGCCAGCAGCTGGGCAGCGCCCAGGACTGACCACAGAGCCTGCCCGCTGCTGCTGCTTCTCTGCCTGGTCCCCATCTCCATTCCAGGAAACTTGTGTTGGCGTCTGTGGGCCACCAGGAGAGGTGTGCCTCCCGCGGCAGGTCAGGACAGGTCTCGAGCCCAGTTGCTCACTCAGGGAGGCAGGACGTGCCTGTCTGCAGCTTGTACCTCGCCTCAATGGCACCACCTGGCCTCCCTCTGCACCCGCCCAGACCCATCAGACCTGAATTTCTAGATCTAGGTCAGGACTTGCGTTTTTAACTGGTGCTCCAGGTGTTCTGATGGTCACAGAGATCTGAAGCCACCCAGGTGTGGGGACTTCTCAGGAATCCTCCCACACACTAACAAATCCTCCCACCACTCGGGCACCCGGGCGAGATGCTGGCTCCGTGTGGCAGAGATTCGCTGGACTTTATTGTTGTTTGGTTGCTCAAGTCGTGTCTGACTCTCTGCAGTCCTGTACACTGTAGCCCACCAGGCTCCTCTGTCCGTGGGAGTCTCCTGACAAGAATGCTGGAGCGGGTTGCCCTTCCCTGCTCCAAGGGGTCTTCCCGACCTGGGCATCGAACCTGTGTCTCTTGGGTTGGCAGGTGGATTCTCTACCGCTGAGCCACCAGCGAGCCCTGGTTGGACTTGCCCATGTCCTTACCCAGGGACTCACCTGTGCTGACAAACATGACATCGTGGGTGGTCCCATCCAGGGCCCGGGCCCTGTCCACCACAATCTGCGTGTAGTTCACGTCGCCCTTGATCAGCCGGGGCCTACTGTCTATCGGGGTCACGGAGTCGTCCATCAGAGGGTGGTCTTTGACGAACTGCAGGGTCTTATCCGGCAGGTTGAGCGAGCTAGAAAAGTTGGCCGCCCGTGCCTCCCGGTTGATGCACTGCAGGGCACAGATCAGCCATTACCGTGGGCACTCGGGCACGCAGCACGCGCTCACACAAGAGTCGAGGCTTCCCCCAGGTGCAGAACTTGGGAGTACACTGTGGATTTCTTGCCAAGACGGAAACACTGAGCTGACCTTTCCCCAGGAATCTAAAGACACAGTTATAAAGCAGGTAGGGAATGCAACTGTCTTTTTCTCCACAGGACACAATGGTGTCTCATGATACATAGTCAATGAAGTCATTTTCATCAACTCATAAATAAAAAAAATTGTGTCAGACGTCTGAAACTGAAAACCACACATTTCTCTTTTGATAGCTCTCCCAGAAGAGAAGCCTGGAAAAATGGCTAAAAACAGTCCAGTTATAAATATAAACAGCATAAAGGTTCTTTTTTCTGTCCTAGCTTCTAATATGTGTACACCAAAATTCACGACCACAGGTGAACGCCTTTTGCTCAATGACATGCAGGAAAAGAACTGACCCGTCAGCAAAGGTGCACCCACAGAGGGGGACGGTCCTGGGAGGGAGCTCCAAGCCTCAGGCCACTCTCCCAGGTCACGGTCCTACCCGTGGACCATGTATACGGCCCAGCTCACCAGGCCCATCATACATGAATGCCGCCACATCAGCCTAGATACCCATACCGATTTCTACATAAAATTTACTACTTTTAGGGCAATAAAAAATGTGACTCATATTAACGAATGGTGCTCATCTCTCTGCCAAGAAATCATGTTTCTCTGCAAGACACAGAAAACGAAACAGATCTAATTCTATTGTGCAATGTTAATCCCACAAAACATCCGGTGCCAGCCAGAACACCTTCTCGTTTGGGCCGTTTACAGAAACGGCTGTGACACAGCACGCTGATGAGAAGGACCCAGGAAGCAGAGAGAGTGCCCCCGGCCCTCCCTGCTCCCAGGCGGAAGCCCGCGCCCACTCACCGCCCCGGGCCGCGGCATGGGCACAGCCCCGTTGTAGCGCACCCACTTGGTGTGGGACTGCTCCACCGTGGCACTCTGCATGTACTTCCCACGGGAGAAGACTGCCTCAGCCGTGGACAGGTTGTAGGCACACACGGCCGACAGCCCCACGTTGTTCCTGGGGAG